>KZ613473.1:414904-502490 GCA_002865625.1 Hyaloscypha hepaticicola
TTAGGAAAAAAGTTTACACGTGATTCGGACTGTTATTCGTAATGATTTAATTTTTTAAAAAATGGGTGTGGAAAATGGGTACGAAATGGGTGCGAAATGGGTACACGGGAGTTATGTAGGTGCGGCGGCCTTAAATTTAAGAGTCTTTACGATTTTTATCACTTATTTAACACTTAAAATACCGCATTAATTAAGTGCCTTGTATAGATTTCATTTGACTAGTAATTTAAGTCTAGTTAATTAGTTATTAAGAAAAAAGTTTGCACGTGATTTGGACTGTTATTCGTGATAATTTAATTTTTTAAAAAATGGATGTGAAAGATGGATACGAAATGAATATACGGGAGTTATATAAGTGTGGCGGCCTTAAATTTAAGGGTCTTCACGATTTCCATTACTTATTTAATACTTAAAATATTACTTTAATTAAGTATTTTACGGAGATTTCGTTTGACTAGTGATTTAGGTCTAGTTAATGAGTTATTAAGAAAAAAGTTTACACGTGATTCGGACTATTATTTGTAATAATTTATTTTTTTAAAAAATGAATATAGAAAATGGATACGAAATATATAATAGTCGGGATACCCGTTATATAATTAGTTTAATTATAATTATATTAGTTTCAGGTTAAGGGAATTGATATTTGTAATATTAATATCTTAGACTAAGGGTATGGGCAAGTATTGGGAGGGTATAAGATATTTCTCTCTCCTTAATTTAGTATTTCCAATATAATTGGATTACTGAATACTATACCTCGACCTTTATAGTACTTTCTACTATTACAAAATGAGTGCGAAATAGTATATAGGAATTATATAAATATAATAGCTTTAAATTTAAGGGCCTTTACAATTTTTATTATTTATTTAATATTTAAAATACTGTTTTAATTAAGTACTTTATAAGGATTTTATTTGATTAATAATTTAGGCCTAGTTAATGGGTTATTAAAAAAAAGTTTACACGTGATCCGGATTATTATTTGTGATAATTTAATAGTATAATCGAGCCTTCGGTCGATTCAAGAGCCTTTAAATCAAGGTTATATTATTTATAAGGGTTTAAATTTAATTATTACGAGTACGGCATTTCAGGCCTAGAAGGTATTGTGACGGCAAGAAGTACCGCAAAGGTCGAAGTATAGCGTTCAGTGAGATCCAGTTGTATTGAGAATACTAAGCTAAGGAGAAGAGAAGAGAAGAGAAGTCAAGGAGAGAGAAGTGTCTTATACCCTCCCAACACTTGCCCATGCCCTTAGCCTGAGACGTTAGTATTACAGATATCGGTTCCCTTAGCCTGAAACCAATATAACCACAGCCAAGCTAATCATATAACGGGCATCCCGACCGTTACAATGTCCATTTCGTATTCATTTTTCCCGTATCCATTTTTTAAAAAATTAAACTATCACGAATAACGGTCCAAGTCACGTATAAACTTTTTTCTTAATAACCCATTAACTAGGACTAAATTACTAATTAAGCGAAATCCCTGTAAAGCACTTAATTAAGGTAATATTTTAAGTATTAAATAAGTAGTAAAAATCGACAAGACCCTTAAATTTAAGGCCGCCGCACTTATATAACTTCCTATATATCCATTTCGTACCCATTTTCCGTATCCATTTTTTAAAAAATTAAATTATCACGAATAACGGTCCAAATCACGTGCAAACTTTTTTCCTGATAACCCATTGATTAAGCTTAAATTACTAGTCAAATGAAATTCATATAAGACACTTAATTAAGGTGGAATTCTAAGTGTTAAATAAGTGATAGAAATCGACCAGACCCTTAAATTTAAGGCCGCCACACCGACACAACTCCCGTGTACCCATTTCGTACCCATTTTCCGCACCCATTTTTTAAAAAATTAAATTATCACGAATAACGGTCTAAATCACGTGCAATTTTTTTCCCTAACAGCCCATCAATTAGCTCCAAATTACTAGTTAAACGGAATCCTTATAATGCGACTGATTAAGGCGGCATTTTAAGTCTTAAATAAGTGATTGAAATCGTGATTTTGGTGTTCCTAACTGTATACAATAACGTCGTTACAGCTGCACTTCAAAATCTCAATATCGGGTTTAAATTTTAAAAAAAATAAAACTTCCTTAATAATAAGACTAAACACGTGATTTTATTTTTCCTAAATAGGCCTAGTTCAAGTCTATAATTTAAATTAGACCAACCTCACGTGACTTATTAAGCGCTAGCGCATTAAATAAGAATGTAATTTTAAGCTCGGGAAATTACCCCCTTGGATTTAAGAGCTCTTATTGGCTTAAGGGCCCATACTAGGCCCAAACAGGAGATTCACGCCACTAATCTTGCAGAAACCTTATCTTTTTTTGCCAAGACTTTAGCGTCCCTTATCAGTAAAAACCCCTGTTCTAATATGGGTGAACCAAGCGAAAATCTAACCTTTAAATCTATTATTTAAAGGCATTAGTTCCAAATTACTAATTAAAAGGAATCCTTATAGTACCGTTTATTAAAGCGGTATTTTAAGTATTAAATAAATAATAGAAATTATAATTTTAGTATTTCTATTTTATATAATAATATTATTATAATTATATTTCAAAATCTCAATATCGGGTTTAAATTTTTAAAAAATTAAAACTTTCTTAATAATAAGATTAAATACGTGATTTTATTTTTCCTAAATAGGTCTAGTTCAGGTCTATAATTTAAATTAGACTAATCTCACGTGACTTATTGAATACTAGTATATTAAATAAAAATATAATTTTAAATTCGGGAAATTATTCCCTTGAATTTAAGAGTTCTTATTAGTTTAAGGGTCTATACTAAGTCCAAATAGGAGATTCATATTACTAATCTTACAAAAACCTTATCTTTTTTTATTAAGACTTTAGTATCCCTTATTAGTAAAAATCCCTATTCTAGAGGAGTATATTTAATAAAAATCTAACTTTTAAATCTATTATTTAAAGATATTATTTATCTATTCTATTAATAATTACAAATCCTTCAGTTTATTATAATCGATATTATATTCTAATTATTCTTAAAACTTTTAGAAAAGTAAATTATAAATTTAGATTTATAATAAATTATATTTAAATATTCTCTAATCAAGTCTCCTTTTAGAATCTTTTTAATAATACTTCTTTTAATAATATTATTTTTATTCTTATTAAAAGTAATAGTCAGTCCTATTATATTAATAGTATAAATAAAAGAATTTCTAATAAAGAAATCTAAGTTTTAATAGATTATTATAAAATAGATATTCAAATATCAGAAATTATAATAAAAGAAATAGAATAAATAAATTATATTAATAAAGAAAATAATATAAAATACTTTTAGATTATATCTAATAATAAACTCTTATTTAATAAAAGTAAAGATAATCCGGAATAAATTAATAAAGATAAAGAAATATTTAATTAAAATAAAGAGAATAGTAATTAAATATTAATAATTACTAATCGGATTTAGTAATAAGTAAATTCTATACTAGTAAATATAATTATATTTATTACTCGTTTATTTTATATAAAATATTAGTCCGAGATAAAAGAATAAAAATTAATTATTATAATTATTAAAGATATTAATTCTTATTCTAATAATATTTATAATTTAATTAACTTTTATATAAAATATTAAAAAAAGATTATTCTAAAGAAGAAATATATCAGAATCTTTACTAGAACTATAAAGAATAAATAATACTAAAAGATAATAGAATTATAAATTACTTATAATAATTTATAAAAATCTAATAGAAGATTAAATAAGATTAAAAAGGAGTTTAAGAATAGTAATATTAAGATTATTTACCTTAAATCGGAATTAAAGAAAGTAGAATAAAAGGCTAGTAAAACCAGTATTCTTATTACTAAAAAGACTATTATTAAGACTAAAGATAAATAATAAATAGAACCCGTTTTAATATTTCAATTACTCTTATTACTCGTTCCAGAAAAGAGAATAATATTAGAGGTTCCAAAGTCGATATAAATATATATTACTCATTCCGAAATATTATTAGATTAGACTTATAAAATTATAAAATCGACGGAAAATGAGAATTAGTCAAAGCGGACTATTAATTGATTAATTATAATGAAAACGCGATTAGAATTTAAATTCAAGTGAAAAGTTTTTATATAACGGATTATTAGTTTTCGGTATTAGAATATAGTCTAAATAAGAGTATTTAGATCTCTTTTATAAGAGAAGTAATATAATAACTAGTATTATTATAATATTTATTATACTTTATATATATTATAATATTAAATATTATAGTCTTAAATATATTAAATAGATAGATTATACTTAAAAGGTCGAGATTCCCCTCGCCCTTTAGTTTTCTTAATTTAGTATTTTCAATTATATTTGGATTTAATTAAATATTATACTTTAATCTTTATAGTAATCCTATTATTATAAGTATAAAGGGAACTTCACTAAACGAGGATTATTACACGAAGGTGTAAGAAGTTTAGAAAGGAGATTATTTTGGATAGTAATATTCCTTTAAGTAATTTAAGTTATAGTATATTCCTTGAGATTATTCCCGATCCTGAAAAGTAATAGTTATTCGATTCAATTCAATTAACGAGACTCCTTTTATTATTACCAATTCCTTTATTATTACTAATTCCTTTATCACTACCAGTTCCTTTATTACTATCAATTCCACGGGGGAATAATAACTAGTTAGAAAAGGATTTTGTATTTATAAATCAAGAGGAGAATATTATATTAATTTCTAATATTATAAACTCTTCTATAAATACACTTTATATATAAAAAATAAGAGAAGAGCGTATAAAATCACTTTTATTAATAGTTTTATTATTATTGTTTTCGTAAAAATCGACGAGAATTGTGGGTGCGCAGTGGAGATCAGTTATCAAAGTTATTTGTATAATATCCCCATATAAATTATTTGGGTGGCGATCTCGCTTGCGTGGCGATTTCGCTTACGCCGACTGAGGAGCTTGCGACGAAGGCGGGCAGTTACGCGAGGCCGACAATTAAGCGGGTGGAGACTAGGCTCTACAGTAGGTAAGCGAGCTCACAAGCTCGAGGGCATTATGGCATAAAGGGGCCGACGAGCGATCAGCAACTCTTTAACACTTAAGCTCAACGTTGTCTATTATCCCGGGTTACCTGAGAGCATTCTACGCCATCAAATTCAAAAAAATCTTGCCCAACCTATGCAGTCCCCAAATTAAAACCGTACCTCAAGGCTTCGCTATGGTAAGGGCGCGTTCTCTTTCTCTCCACTTCCTCCACTTCCCCCACTCTTATAGCTGGTTGTCCTCGACAGTCCCTTCAAACTGCTAGCCCTCAATCTCCCCGTTCTACCGACTTCAGCTCGAACATCCATCAAAACTTGCTCTCCCTGGCTTCCCAGTTTCCCGATTTTGGCGGCGAGTGCGGTGTTTTCCGCTTGTAAGTCACCCACCTGACCCCTTAGAATATCTTTCTCCTTTCTCAACACACCAACCTCCGCCTTCAGTTCTTCCAGCTCACGCATTAACTTCGTCTTCTCATCCTTCTCGATAATTTTTCGTTTCCTTTCCTCTGCCTTCTGCTGCTCTCGCTCCTTTCTCTTCTCCAGTTTCTCAACCTCCTTCTTGTATTTCTCTTCCTGCCTCTTCACCTCTTTCTCATGCTTCTCCTCCGCTTTTCGGATTGCCTCTTCTTCCTTAGCAGTATCCTCGTTCTTTTTACTGATTTCCTTCTCCCGAGCCTTACTCAGCTTCTCATCCAATTTTCGCTTCCTCTCCTCAAGTTTCTGGAGTTCCTTGTCTTGTTGAGACACTGCTTTTGACTCTGTCGTCTTTGTTGAAGATGTGTCATTGTCCTTACAATTTTCACTTTCAAAACCCTCTAGTGCCGAAGCAAAGCTTCCAGCCGATGAAGCACTACCAATGGAAGAAGTTGAATCACGGCGCGTGGGATTTCCATTTGCTTGTTCGGTTGGATGGTTCGGGAAGTGGTCGGATATTATGGCTGGAGCATGTGAGGCGATATATCCGCCTGCTGCTCCAGCTAATCCAGCCACCGTACCATACAAGCCGCCATTTTGCTGATGTGCAACAGGATCCTGGACTTCATTGGTGTGAGTTGGCTTCTCCTCGATTCCTGCAAGATGGCCGTTTGTCTGATGGTTGGGCAGGTCACTTTCGTGCCTATGAGGATGGTTGTATTTCTCGGCCTTCTCATCTTGATCGGCATCCTCCCCACTCTCGTCGTCACTTTCCAGATCCTCAAGGTCCTTTGCACAAGCCCAATCGAGAAATTTACTGGCATCTGCTACAATCCCACCAGGCGTACCCCGTTCAACCATGAACCGGGGAACGCTACCGCCTGGGTCACTTCGAGTAATCATTATCCACTCAACTGGGTTACATTCCCTTTCATCATCTTGCTGGCCATCGTCAGTACTATTGCGTTTGGCATCTGAGCTCCTCGACATGTCGTAGGATATTGTCTTCCCTCGGGCTCTACCTTCATGCGGAGTCAGGTCTGTCTCGGAGGTTGCTGCTGCTCCTTCATCAGAAGTCCGTAGACCATTTTCACTTAGCGGAGGTGAATGATTCTTTGTAGCATTCCGTAATATCGCTTCCCTGCCTAAGGTTGACCCTGATCTCTTTCTTTGAGCAGGGAGATTCGTCGTCGATGCAGATTTCCGAAATCCTTTCTTCAAAGGAATTTCCCTTATGAACTCAACTGACTCGTAATTGCCTCTGATGAAACCTTCTCTTGGTTGAGTATCCGGATGATTACACGGCCTCGAGATTACCATGAAGTGTCGAGGGACTTCCCGCTCACCTCCAGATTGATCAGACAACGCCTGGTCTGAGGTGAGGAACATTGTAACGAAATCTCTCGGTGTAGTAGGTCCTGGGAATTGGGCAGAGAGAAGATATACTGTTATTCATTAGTCGAGTGTCGTAGAACACAGTTCAGAACCCTACCTTCCATCTTTCCCACCCCCTCAACATTCTTGTATGCCACCCTCCGTTCCCCACCAATCCCCCTGATATTCCCTTCACCAGGCCCACCCTGGACCTTCATAGTTTCGGGGAACTCTCTTTCCAAGCCCTTCTTCCACTTCGTGAACCCCAATCCTTCATGTACGCTCCGCCTCGCAAACCACGAACCTCGCCCATCTTTCCCAGCTAGCTTATATACACTCATCCCGAGCGGATTATCCTTCGGGTTCATCTTCACTTGTTTCCATTCTTTCTGCAAAACCTCCACATCCGATGGAGGGGCTGCTGATCGTGCAGACGATATGGATATCTCGGAGGCAGATGATGCTGTCGAGCTTGCGCGAGAGCGACCGTCTAGCGTGGATTCGTCGGATGGAGCGGGAATTGGCACAGAGTCTACAAGGAGCTGTCCTTTGCTGAAAGCATTGGATAGGAATGGCTTCAAGTCGTCGAGAGGGGTATCGTCGAAATCTATGGGCCCGAGGGCTTTCAAAGCCTCGTGGAGGGCAGCCATGCTGCCTTTTGTTCCTTGAGAAGAGGAACAACCGTCCGTTATGTAGATTGAACGAGATGAGTGTAAATCTGCAGGAATTGGCGGCAAGCGTGAATTTCTGAAGTCATCCGCTCCGTGGTATTATTCAACATAGGCTTCTTGAGATCCCGAATTCACCGAGCGGCGTGGTCGAGGCTGTGGGGGAATTCTGATAAAGAGCTGTACGTAGATGTAAGTGCGAACTGAAGCATTCTTACAAGAGACGCCGAGATAGGGAATATAAACAGATGCAGCATGAGAGTGTTCCTGGTGCTGCCTCTGCCTCTACATCATCGCTCGCATGGTCCTTCGGGTGACGAACCGGTTTGTGTGGCTGGAGTCAATTATCAGATCGCAGGGGTGTGGAATGCGGGGGTGCTCATTGGATTCATGACGTGGTTGGCGACATCCAAGACACCACTACTTCCTCGCTTTATGCTTGTACTGAACCTAGCCGAAGTGGAGGTGGGTCAGGACAATCGACTTTCCATACTTCTACGGAGCGAGAATGGAAAACGAGAGCTCACAAGGCCTCTCTAGTCTCGGCATGTAGATAGATTTTACATGGAGTGCACATCTCTCTCTATGCTTGCTGTCAAAAGTCCCAATTCGAGAACACATTCGCCCCCTAGCGGTCATAAAAAGCCGATGCTCACAACGGCAAGGGTACTTCGAACACCCTCTGCAGGAGTTATACAAATTGTCAGCTAAAAGTCCTTCTACGGATTCTTAACCAATATTTCTACAGTTTGATAATGCTCTCGCCAAGTATGCATGTGATCCTAGAGACAACTCCTAAACCCATGACCAAACGCCTCGCTCATGTAGCATTGCCGTCATCGTACAAGCCGATCATCCAAATGTCAAATGCTTTCTTGCCTTCAGGAGCCTATCCTGTTCCATCTTACAGCTGCCACAATACTCTTCGTGCCATCTCTTCAGATCCTCCAGCCTACTTTTTCTTTCTCGTTCTTTAGCATCCAAAATTTTCTGGGACTCTGTTCCCTTGGTTTTCTTGATTGGTGATGAATTTGTTCGGTTCTCTCGTAACATAGCTTGGATTTGTCTGCATCTTGAATTCTCGGCAAGGAGCCAATTCTCCCATTCGGCTCTCATCATCTCTCTCTCGACGTTATTCACAACTCGCATTGCGACCATCAAATCGTGCCGGTATGAACCCAAGTTCTGCCGGGTCCGTCGTAGCCGCTTGGCAGTGGATCGAGTTGCAGTCTCTGAAAATGATACCGCAGCGGCTTGATAAGGTAAATCTAAGTCAGTGACATTCGCGATGTCTCTGAATTGCTCATAACTAGCAGTGTGTCAACAAGGGTCTAATTCGAACAGGAGTAAAACCACGTACCATTTGCTGTCCCCTCTTGCCACGAGATCAGTCGGCACGGACGTCAACATGTCATCCAGATCTTTCAGGTATACAGCTTTTGACATGGTTGGATTCGGGCCCACGCCAATTCTGCTCATGAAATTGGCGGCATTGCGCTCAGACCACCACTCCGAAGTGTCTCGTGAAGTAAAGAAGGCATTCGTTAAGACACTAAGGAGAAGTGCTGTCAAGATGATACTGTGAGCACTAGATATTTTCCAGATTGATCGTAAGGCTGCGAAAGTCCACATCATAACGGAAGTAATCGCGCTTTCGCCGAATGAGCCTATGGTCTCCAGAAACATATTGGTAAGAGTTCGCTGCTTAATTTGGGGCCGCTTTGAATGGCTTGAATCGGCAGCAGAAAACAAAGAAACTGATGTTTGCTGGCCAACGGGTCCGAAAATATGGATCGCCTTCTTAGTACGGCTTTGTGGTCCCAACTTGCGCACCTGGTCTGCAATAACGTCTGTTAAATCCGCTGCATCAAGACTTGAGTCGTCGAGGGCCTGTCTTTCTACTAGCCCCTTGGAAAAGGTGGGAGTCTTTGACCAATCCACCTTGGTGTAAATCGCCAGCTTACACTTGGACTTCGCGACGAAAGTAATAACAATCTTCGAGACAAGCATGAAATCCTTGTGATGTGGAAGATGCCAAGGAGTTTTGAAGTCAGTGACCACATAGCATATGTGATCATTCATAACGTCAATGACTTGATAGTCAACGACGTTTGCTTGTCGAGCGCGCCGGAACATGTCCAAATAATCAATCTGAAACTCAAAGTCTCGTCGCATATGGCTGCCTTCAAGCGGCACCCAGGGGCCTTGGGCAATTCGTTGTGCACGGCGTTCGTGGTACAATAGTTGAAAGACGGCGCTCCTGTCTCCAAACATGACGTGAAAGAGAGCCTTTGGGCTTATCTCAAATTGTCTCTCAACCGCTTTGCGCTGCATCCCTTCCGGTTCGTAGATAACTGGGTGAGATGGTAGTTGAAACTTCGCAACTTCTTTGCTCGCTTTCCCGAGATGAAGTCCTCGTTCAACGTGTATCATTGCTCTCAAGTCTCGATCTTTGCGAGTTCGTCCAGACAATGTACCGTCATCAATTGGCGTATTGACTGAAACATCCTCCCAGCTTTCCATACTTGGACTTCGTGTGGGATCGTCGTGTTCCATCTTGATCAGAGCGGTCATTGTATTTTCGAGGGTCATTGGCTCATCTGCTTGAGCAACATCTATTAAATAATTCAGTCGTGATTGAAGCAATCGTAGAGGTTCTAAGAAAGTCTTAATCGTGATCCTGGTGAAGCCTGCTTTGGTGGCGTCTTCGCGAAGGTGGAGGAAAATGAAGTCACAATCTTTGCCGGGAGCCGCTGTGACTTCACTAATGCTGTCCATGCTGACCCCTGAGATCAAGACGAGACCTAAGTGATGACTGTAGAAATATATGTCATGTTGAGTAACATAAACTCGACCAGGGAACTCTTGTTGTTCATTCGGATTCCATGTGGCTCGGAAAACAAGTAAAAGCTTGTCTTCCCGGGGAACATTGGGAAACAACATTCGAAATTGAGCCTCTTGCGTCTTCAACTCAAGGGGGTAATTGCTGGGGAACACTTCTGGTTTCGGAGCGAATTGGCTCTGCGAGCGTGAAGCTTCTGCGTCGACACTTATAGCTTTTCGATGGATCGCAGTTGATGGGGCTGGATTTGCTACCGGATCAGTCGACGTACTGATCGAGGACTGGACAAGATCGGGGAGTCCAGTATCAGGCTTACGATTTTCATCATTGCCAAATTTCGGTGATGGATCGAGAGGTCTTATATTCGGACTTGCTGGGATTGAACGATTCCCGGGCAACTTGACTTCTCCCTTTTCAAGGCGGTTAATGTAGCCCCAGTTACTACTTCCCCAAAGATTTGCCATAAGTCCACTTGGCATGCCCCCAGTAGCATCACTTCGACCGACTCCTATACCACGTTCGCCGCTTACAATGACAGCTGATTTGCTCAAGTTGGTTGGCGCTGGCGGGTTAGCCAAAGTTGCAGGAGCTAACGTACTGGTATGGGTTTCTAATTGCTGCGGGGGGGATGTTGGAGGTTTTGAGGCTACATTCGGCCCAACTTGAGCTATTGCTGGCGTTGCATAGACTGGGAGGATGTTATGACTGGCGGATATCAAGCTAGCAATGCCACCAGCAGCACCTGTGGAAGGAGTAGCGGGTGCGTCGGATTGTGCGATGGTAGACTTTCGATGTAGATCAAGCTTCTGCATAATCCTGGCCGCATGATCCCTACTGCTTTCTCCTTCCTCTCTGGTAGTCACGGATCGGCGAGGAGCGGTTACGTCGAAAGAACTTCGTGAGGCCAAATTACCCACTTCCGAACCAGGAACTGGAAGTGTGCTCGTCCTATCGAAGGTACCGGCAGCCAGATCATCGCTAAGATGCCCAACATTACCATCCGCAGCTTTAGCAGCGAACTCGGGTATTAATGGCGGGGTGATGGCAAATGCAAGGTCAACTCCTGCGAGGTGAGAGAAGTTATCGTTCGCACTGGCTTGTAGAGCCTTGTTCTTTGCGACCTCGAAGGCTTCCAACCATTCCATCAGTTGTGCTTGGGTCTCGGATTGGACCAAGATCGTCTGGTTTTTGGTCTTGACTTCGAAGCAAAATCGACGTTCCTCCTGTACGGCTGGTTTCACGTTGCACAATAGGACGCCGATTTTCTCGCTCTCTTCTACGCCACCGGATTGGGCCCCTTGGACGAGCCATCCGAAGATACCATTCTTGACATAAAACCAGCGCCGAACCCACGTAGTCCGTGCAGGTTTTCCAGAAATGGTTCGAAGAAACAGCCACCCTTGCTTCTCTGATCTCTCGCCCTCTTTCCCTTGTGAGTTTATATTGACTGTTGAGGGGCCCTTGGAACCAAGAAATGCGACTGTAGAGAGATTGTAGTCTTCGAGCTCTCGAGAGGGCTTGGAAGCCTGGGACGCTGTCTCCGCTATCTCTCGCCTGGCAATCTGTAGTTCGCGTCGAAAAACGCTTTCACCAGCTTCCATTTCTTTACTCCAGCCTCGTACCCGATCCATTTCACTACCCCACTTAAGAAAATTCGCTCCACTGTTCTCCCGTGAGCGCCTCATTTCTCGCCATTGATCCGACGAGACCCGGACTAGAAGTTTATCGATGGTATAACGCAGTTGGGGCGCCAGTAGACAAAAATCCAGCGAGGCTTTAAGATATGCTTTTCGAGTTTCATGAACCTGGAAAGCATCTTCTCGGAGTGAAGATGGCTCTTTCGTCTTCGACTGGCTTACATACCGTGCCAAAGTATTGTCAAACGTCTTTTGCGATTGCTCCAGATATCGGCGCGCATCCTTGAAGTTCCGAAGTCTGCTCTACACGTTAGTGTGCTTCTCCAGAGATATTCAGTAAATACTCACTCTCCAGTCATGAATGATTTGATTGGCTCGACGACGTTGGGATCCATTTTCTTCATTCCAGATATGACCTGCGACCACCATTCCCGAGAGCCTTCGCCGAACCTCTTCATTGCCAGCAAAGTATAATCATGGTCAAGGACGGCTTCTGAGACGTTGGCAGGTGGAACGGATCGAAGAAGAAACGAGTTAAAGGTTTCCTCGAGGGAAGAGACATCGTGGACGAGTTTTGTTATTGACTTGATGTAGGCGTCTAGCCATCTTTCGATGATCTCTACTTGGTCCGAAAAGTGGACGGCAGTTGCTCTAAACGTGGGGGAGTCGAGTGCTGCTTCTTTTCTGCAAGTTTTAAAGTCAGTTCTGTTCTGATTTGGCAATGTAAAAAGCTCCAAGATGATCTACTGCTAGAAGTTGGGTTTCCAGGTACATACAACCCAACAGGTATCAAGCTTAAAGGCCTGCCCACCTGTGGCAGACCTGGCTGAGCGATAGCTTCGGCCATATCGGTAGATGTTAAAGAGTCCGTCTCGATGAGGTCAACGAGGCATCGTGACCTGTCGCCGTTCTGGAGTCGAATCCATACTGCTGATCTCTTGCGCCTCATCCTTAACCTGACTGTTAGCCCTGAAACGTCAGGCATCAACAAACCCCGCTAAGCCCATCAGGCATTGGATTTAGGTAGGAACTGACAACAACTTTCAGCACGTTCAATATTTTTATTTCAGTTCGAATGAAAGTTATGGTAGAGAGGTGCTTGAGTTCCCCAAGGCAGCGCATCTCAATATCCTGTTTCATGCTTATTAAATGACGGAAAATGGCCATGTCAAGTTCTAAAGTATCTGGGTGTCTCTGGAAAGTGCCAAGCTCCCGGTCGTCCTTGTGAAGAGGAACGCAAAGCTAGGAAGATTAATTGGCATTTAAAACTGACGTCCACTGAGCAACGTCCTTCAGTCACCAGCGCTGAGGATGGTCTGGATGTCCATTCTAAGTTTTCGTTGCCATTTCTTCTCGACGTCCATCTCGACGTCAGCTTTCACAAGCGCGGGGGATCTGCTCCGATTCTGATCGCATGCTCCCATGCTACAAATAGGCTTGCTCTCCTTGCATGCTCGATGTTTGCGCGTCACGCAAGATTCTGGGCGTCATTTGACGTTTGGCTCATGGGCCCCTCAAATTCCTCCCCGGCCCCTGTTGGAGGGTGATGATCGGCGTGGTCATGAAATAGGTGCTTGGTGTGGAGAATGTACCGAGCCGTAATTTCGACTCGTTTCGAGTGCCGGCGCCATGGGAGGAACCCTGCTCCATCTCCATCTCTATCTCACTGTATCTCAGAACAGCTTTGTTCGGAAGGGAACAGTAGTTGATGCGCATATGTTACGCGTGTTTGGTTAGAAAAATAATGAACCCAATTCTGGTTTCTACGTTTATTGTCCTAACAGGTCTGTATTTATACCTCCCCTCTATAGAGAAGTCTGACAGAGCGCCGCTCTATGTTATTTGTTCGCCATGTAGCCTTGTAACAGCTCGGAAGGATCAGCATCAATCACGCCGTGAAGGTTCGAAGAACAGCTCAGATCACGTCCGGATGAAATCCTAATCAACCCAACCTCTGCTGGAAGGAACGGGGGACCGGGGGGAGGGACCGTTG
This sequence comes from Hyaloscypha hepaticicola, assembly GCA_002865625.1. Taxonomy (NCBI): domain Eukaryota; kingdom Fungi; phylum Ascomycota; class Leotiomycetes; order Helotiales; family Hyaloscyphaceae; genus Hyaloscypha; species Hyaloscypha hepaticicola. The sequence goes on from KZ613473.1 coordinate 428,909, forward strand.
GTCTAGTCGAGGTTATCTTGGCTAAAGGTCCATTTGATGATGTAAACCATGTCTGTCGCCTTGGACCTCAACATCTCTCGTGCATTGGATCCCAGACCCCCGCAATTCCTCAAAACGCCTCGTTTTTTGCTCACTGCGGAGATTTAAAATTCAGACGCATGACCGAAAAGAAGTCACATCAACTGCGAGCCTCCAGATCACCTGCAGCAATCCTTAATCGCTTCCAAGTGCATGCATGGTTTGGTTCAAGGACCTCACCATCCATGATAAGTTTAACCAACTTACTGCCTGCCCAACGGGTAAAGGTTAATTTCGAATATAAATGACATAAACGCTTTGGAAAAGCTCGATCTCCCTCCTCATTCTCCCCATGGCATCAAATTGCAGACGCTCTGGCTATTTGGGGCTATTCGGAAGCGCCAAGCTTCAACGTTGATACTCGTTGGCTCTAGGAAAAGGCCGATATGGTAATTATTTTGATTGAGGCAGATCTCATGACTCTGTATGCGAACAAAGATAAGGTTATGCAATTGAAGTCTGCCAGATCTTTCATTGATAAGGAAGATCCCTGTGGATGTGCATAACCCTTCGACTGCATTGCTCTTGCATATAGACAGGGCATGGGCAAGGATTTTTGTGAGCTGTTGTGGGGTTGAGTTCACTGTTGCTCCTTACATCTCTCCACTTGCCCTGCAACCCCGCATATTAATCTGGCAAGTGCCAGCGTCTCCATGTCTACTCGTACGGCCGCTTGCAACATCAGCAAAGCATCGAGATGCTTAAAGGGGTAGAGATGGAGTCGAATAACAAGGTTGGGCTAGGATGCGCTGTTCTCTCTTCTAGCAGAAAAGGTGACAGTGTGACAGCATGCAACAATCATGAGCGCTGTCACAAAGAGAACAAACCCCATAGACGGGGCCCAGCACCGAGGCTGTCGACTCCGTGCCGAGAGCGATTTGAAGCCGGTTCTCGCACTTACTGTACATATGTAGATCATCCCTTGTTACCGGACAGCTTAGTCTTGCTTATGAGGCTTGTGAGCTCAATGCCTGGCTAGCCAGGATTCTTTGTCAGAGGAGCGCCTGCAGATAACAATCACCGCGCTTTGGGCCAGCATGCAATCGTGGCCTGCTGGGCGGCTTGAGTTGATGAAAGCCCTAGCTGACACAAAGCACTATATTTCTGACGGGGAGCAAGGAGCGATATATATGTAGATCTGCCACTCGAATACCGTATACGGGGTCGAGCGGGGATAAAAGCGTGTGACACATATAAGGAGGGCCTGGCCATTACTGGAGAAGTGACCATTGTTATTTAAAGTGTAGATAGGGTTTAGGAAGCAGAAAGCCCGGCCTATTTGGAGCAACATCATCATTCGCCATTCTCCAGCAGGTCAAGTTCAACGTTCAACGTTCGACGTTCGGCATCGTCGCATTTAATCGCGGTTTTCTCCGTGTGCAGAGCTACCCCACATCTCCACAACTTCGACGCGGAAATCACTTTGATAGGATTCGCTGGGGCGGCCGCTCCTTTTATGCTCGTCACGGATCGCATGCTGCACGATCATTCGCCGCAGCCTTGCACTTGCACTTGCACTTCACAACGTCCTTCCACCTCTACCACATCACTCTCACGGTCTTCAACGCTCAGTCCAAGGCCTCAAGCACTTTCTTGAACGGCAACTCCTCACATCAAAGGAGGGCTTCAGGCAAACCGCAGCAAGCCTGTGCTGGTTATCTCCACTGGTCCGGCAATCCGCGGCAATACACCTACCGCGGTGCGACTATCGTGAGGAGTGGGATCGTTGTCGTCGCCGTGTCCCATACCGGCGCGCATTCCGACTGGGACTTTCGAACTGCGCAAAGGAACCATGAAGTCCCTATGATGACTGAGCGCATCAACGAGAAGCACGCACCCAGATCCTCGCGATATAAGAGTCTGCAACGGCGGAACAGACGCGCCCTTGGTCGCAACGATCATCGCGTGTGATACGATGTCCTCCCGTCAGGCTCCGAACAATTTTCAGATGCACAATGATCCCAACTTCCAGAATAGCGGGGGCGATACCGGCGCAGCCGCAGCAATGGCCGACCCGCTGGATATTGAACAGTTCATGATGATGGAAAGTACGCGGCATGCGCCCAACCCCTCGCTTGACCCGACCCCGCCATCATTTGCAGATTTCTCGTTTTCGTACAGCGGCCTACCGGAAAATGGCCTGCATGGCGACTCGAAGTTGGACCACACATCAGACCCGTTCAATCTCTCTGGTCCATCCTCAGGTTCGGATCATCGCAACTCTACAACCTCCCTGCATCATGACCACCGGAATTCAGTCACCTCCCTACCAGGGGACCACCAGGCCTCGATGTCGGGCGTACCTCGAGCCAGCTTTAGCATCGGTCACACTGGTAATGCGAGTGTTAGTGGGGGCTCAGAAGATGCCAGTCCGAGCAGCAATCGTGCTGGTGGGGGACTAGACGGGAGCTACAGTGACGACTTCGGCCTCAACAGTGGAGGGGCTTTGGACGGAAGCGATTTGGGATCCCGGTCAAAGGAAGACAAGAACGACCCAAACCCGCCATGGAGCGAACTAAAGACTAAAGCCGGCAAGGAGCGAAAGAGGTTGCCGCTTGCGTGCATAGCATGTCGAAGGAAGAAAATTAGGTGCTCGGGAGAGAAGCCTGCGTGCAAGCATTGCCTTCGATCAAGGATCCCGTGTGTCTACAAGGTCACTACGCGAAAAGCTGCGCCAAGGACAGACTATATGGCCATGCTTGATAAGAGGCTCAAGAGGATGGAAGAGAGAATCATCAAGATCGTGCCGAAAGAAGAACAAGACAGTACTGCAATATCCGTCATAAGAGCCACTGTGAAGCCTGCTATCCCGGGGACAATTCCTACGAGAAGCCTATCGGGCAAGAAGCGTCCTGCTGACGAAGCGTTTGGGCCGGAACTTGATAACTGGTCGAAATCTGCATCCAACCCTAATTTGGATACTAGCTCGAAGCCAACTTCTTTGATGATACAGGAGGCCGAGGAGAGTAAGCTTTTATTAGAAGGTGCAGATGCATTGCCTTCGAAAGAGCTCCAAGAGCATTTGTCAGAGATATTCTTTGAGCACCTGTATGGACAGACCTATCACGTGCTACACAAACCAAGCTTTGTGAGAAAGCTGAAGTAAATCCTTCTTCCACCTGTTCATATTTGGCCGGATCACTGATAGACTCTAGGGCGGGTACTGTGCCACCAGTTCTCATACTTGCAGTGTGTGCTGTCTCTGCACGTTTCTCAAGACATCCGAAGCTCAATACAACTCCGGAATTTCTGAGGGGTGAAGAGTGGGCATCCGAGGCTCGAGATATAGTGATGCGAAGATACGAATGGCCCAATATCACCATACTAACATGTCTTCTGATCCTTGGTTTACATGAGTTTGGCACGTGTCAAGGCGGCAGGAGTTGGGCGCTTGGCGGGCAAGCTATTCGGATGGCATATGCATTGCAACTTCATCGCGATCTCGATTATGATCCCCTGAAACGCAATGGAACGGCCGAGTTGAGTTTCATCGACCGAGAAATCAGACGGAGAACAATGTGGGCGTGCTTCCTTATGGATCGATTCAACTCTTCTGGCACTGACCGGCCTACTTTTATCAAGGAAGAGTCAATCAAAGTGCAACTTCCGATCAAGGAGAAATACTTCCAACTCGACATGCCAGGTCCAACAGAGGATTTGAAAGGCAACGTGCCACACCCGGTTTCTCCTGGCGCTGGCCAACTCTCGAACGCGCAGGACAACATGGGAGTGGCAGCCTACATGATCCGATCTATCGCTCTATGGGGTCGGATCATCAACTATCTCAATCTGGGGGGAAATGATGAAGACCCACACCCAATGTGGCACGCGGATTCCAAATATGCGGATCTTATAAAACAAACCGAGAGCTTTAACTCGACTCTGCCTGAGTCACTGAAGTATACGCTGGAGAATCTTCACACTCACGAGACGGAGGGACTCGCGAACCAATTCTTATTTCTGCACATTGCTGTACAACAAAATATTTTGTTTATGAATCGATTTGCTGTGCCAGGGCAAACTGGAGGTCGACCACCAGCTGATGTTCCAAAAGATTTCGTCACCAAGGCAGGGGCGAAGGCTTTCGAAGCTGCTAATAGGATATCGGAGCTACTGAGGGACGGTGAAATCCATTTCGTTACTGCACCTTTCACCGGCTATTGTGCCTTTCTCTCGAGTACTGTCCATGTATTTGGTGTTTTCTCGAAAAATCCGGCAATGGAGACTGCATCCAAGAAAAACCTGGCGACAAATGTGAAGTACTTGTCGAAGATGAAAAGATACTGGGGCATGTTTCACTTCATGTCCGAGAGCCTTAAGGAACAGTACAGAGTATGCGCTGATGCCGCGAGACAAGGTTCGTCTGCCAGCGGCACTACTCAGTCACCTAGCATCTTTCAATATGGAGACTGGTTTGATCGGTATCCTCATGGCGTTTCACAATCCGATTTCGAGGATCCTGCTATGGGAATCAAGAAAGAGAGAGGGGACGATGCGGTGCTTGGTGAGGAATCAAGTTATCAAACAGTTGAAAAATTCTTTCACACACTCGAACCTCTACAACCACAAGACCGCGAATCTGGCAAGATACCGAAGCGCAAGGTTAAGAAAACCCCAACTGTACTACACGACCAACTTGACCCGGTCAACACGAATGTGCAAGGCGTTGCTTCTATGCAGATGCACCACAGTGGAAATCCCCAGCTTCCTCAAGGATACACTCAAATGAGCCCTACAACGTCCGTAAATATTTACAATCAGCAGCCTTACTATGGTCAGGATATTCTGCTACCACCACAACAGCAAGGAATTCTCCCACAGCTTGATCGCCAGCTTGTCTTTGGCGCGTACGCTGGCATGGACCCCTCGTCGCTCAGCTCTCATAGCATGTTGGATGCTGCGAACTCATGGGATTTGCAAATGAACGGAGGAATGAACGGGTTCATGACGGAGCCTTCCAGTGCTTGGTTCATGCCCTTCAACATGGAACCTCCGGACCTCGGCCACGAACAAGATATCTTTAATACCCCAGGATATGGAATGGGAGGAATGCAGGTAAATAATACTGGAAATCTGGGTCCCGGCGGCATCTAAGGTATTTGGGGATGTACTATTTTGATATGATACAGTACGGTGTACGGGGATCGGGGATCGGAAACCGGGGCCGCGTCGTGTATCTGGTCGTAGGGGCGCCTGGCAATGGCGACTTCGGGACTATGTACCTCACCAGCCTAATGGCTAAAGGATGTTGACGGGGCATGTAACAAACGAAAAGCAACCTCACATACTTACTCTAATCATGGATGTCGCAGGTGTTATATTCCTCCCTACCTCGATCTTTGTATTTTTTGAAGTCGGCCAGTACCTTCTTAGCTTTCAGTCTTTCATTCTTTTGTTGCTGCTTCGAGTGACTCCAGCGCCGAATCCCCTGATAGACGGACCAATAGGTAAACCTGGAGATTTTCCCCACAAGTGGCGGTGCCTTTTCAGTGTTGTTCTCTCTTCCACTTGTGAGCACCTTTCGATATCAGAAGCTACAAAAAAATCAGTCAACACCCCTCTCAGACCATAGTGGCACTAGATCCCCTGCTACCAAACACTTGATCTGGGACTGGGTAGTTACCCGCCAATCTGGGAAAAGACCGAAGGCACGCTCTCCACAGCCCGCAAAGCATCAAGACCCTGTCGGAATAAGCTCCATGCAGGGGGCAGGCACGGTGCACGGCCGCCAGAGCGTCAACCGCGGCGAATGTGGCCATCTCCACACTGCAAGCTCTGAAAGGCGATTGAGGGATTTTTCGGTATCATCACAATCTCGCTTTGCGGGATTTTGGCCTGCTCGAATCTGGTCGCGAGGATAAGAAACGATTGATTCCTGTATTTATTTTTATTATGCCTATGCACTGTGGCAGGCTGGCAGCTGTCACTATTGTGGATATCTGCTGTCATTTCTTGCGGCTTCAAAAGGCTTACGGGCAATGGAGCTGAGTCGGTTGCTTGCGCGCCTGCGGTTAAGAGATACAAAGACAGAAAGACCTTAAGTAGCAATGATATCCCGCTTCTACCCTCTCGCTTTGTCTCAATCGTCTCTCTCTCCTGCTCCGTGCACTTCCTGAGAATCTTTTACCTTTGCGGAAATTTCCTCCAGAATTCGTACGATCTGCAAGGTCAAAAGCAATGGCGGACTCAGAGACTCCTCAGCGCATTCAGTTTGGTGAAGAAATTCATCCTGTGAAAACCTCGACCAGTAAGGTCTACAATAAGGATGCCTCTCTTTCTGAAAAGAATGGCTTCGATATTGAGGACCGCGCGTTGCAGATTGCAAATGCAGACCTAAATCGAAAGAAGAAGCAGGTAAGTGAATCTATGCCAATATCTGGAGTTCCTGGTAGCGCTCTCAACTGACTTGTGAAGACATATACAGGATGGATGTTAATGTGGCTTGCCTACCAATCAACTGGTGTGATTTACGGCGATATTGGGACTTCACCGTAGGGCTTTTTATGTTGAAATCTCATGCCTATTTTCATTTGTGGTTTTCAGATCTGGCCCTGCAGATATACATGACGCATTTTTACTTGCGATGAGAATGCTCTCGCCACCTCCAAGAAAAAAAACATATCGAGCCTCATGCTAATATGCTTTTAGCCTCTATGTCTACTCCTCAACGTTCACATCTCAACCAAGCTACGATGACCTTGTTGGAGCACTCTCAATTATTATCTGGACCTTGACGCTCATGGTTTCCGTCAAATATATGTTCATTGTTCTTGCGGCTGATGATGATGGTAAGAATATTTCAACTCCTTACTCTGCTATTCTGGTGTTCAAAGTCAGTTGCAAATTCAGTGTAGCTCTATGCACATATGTTTATACTCTGATTATTCACTCGCTAATATGGCGGGGTTTAGGAGAAGGAGGAACATTCGCATTATACAGTTTACTTGCCAAGTACTCCAATATTGTTCGCCGTGATCCTAACACTACAGGAACTGTTAAGATGAAACGACATCTTACAGACGAGTTGAAGCCAATGAATAAAGGAGTGAGATCGTTCATCGAAAATTCCGTGGCTGCGAGAATTGCGTTGAAGATATTGGGCGTACTGGGCGTTTCTATGGTTATGGTAAATCTGCTCGAGCCTAACTCAGATCAATACTAATTCCATGATTTTAGGCCGATGGTGTCTTGACCCCCGCTCAATCCGTCTTAGGAGCCATTCAAGGCATTGAGGTCGCCAAACCCGGTATCTCCTCCGCTACAATTGTCGGCACATCTTGCGCCATTCTGGTTCTCCTATTTGCTATACAACCTTTCGGCACAACAAAGATCGCCAGCTCTTTTGCACCTATTGTCATGATTTGGCTCTTGTTCAACGCTTGCTCCGGCATCTATAACCTTGCCAAGTACGACCATAGCGTTCTGAAGGCCTTCAGCCCCTACTTCGCTGGGGCATACCTTGTGAGGAATGGTGAAGACGGCTGGAGATCCCTCGGTGGACTCTTGCTTGCCTTCACTGGAGTTGAAGCTCTTTTTGCAGATTTGGGAGCATTCAGCAAGAGAGCCATTCAGATTTCCTGGTTGTGCCTGGCATTTCCATGCTTGCTTTTGGCATACATTGGTCAAGCTGCCTTCATCTCACAAGATGCTACTGGAACTGCATACACCAACCCATTTTTTAACACTGTTCCGCCCGGAAGCTTTTATTTCAGTCAGTTACCCGCTCACACTTCGTGATTATGACTAAAACTGAAATTTTTAGGTCTCGTTATTGCCATTTTGGCTGCGATCGTTGCGAGTCAAGCTATGATCACTGGAGCTTTCCAGCTACTTATGCAGGTTATGAATATGTCATATGCGCCTCATATCAAACTCGTCAGTAGTGCTCTTCCTCTCCTGCACCCACTTTCCATGGCTCTAAATCTTCACATGTCGGGAAAAAACAGCTGATTTGGAATATCTACAGGTTCATACATCGAGACTTTTCCACGGACAGGTTTACATGCCTATGGCGAATATTCTATTGATGATTGGAACAGTCATAGTCACAGCCGCATATTCCAACGTAGGTGTTGAGCGAGCCCCCATTTTGTAGACATCTGTTCTAACTCAACACAGACAACCCGGCTGGGAAACGCGTATGGAGTTTGTGTCGTCTGCGTTACACTCATAACCACCTCTATGGTCACCCTCGTTGCAATCATCAAGTGGCGCATCAATATCTTTATCGTCGTTTTCCTCTTCCTGGTATTTGCATGCCTAGATGGAGTCTATCTCTCATCGGCCCTCACAAAAGTCCCAACAGGAGCCTGGTTCACCCTCATGCTCGCCGCAATCCTTTCATTCATCTTCGTCCTCTGGCGTTTTGGAAAAGAAAATCAATGGGCAGCAGAAGCTGAGGACCGGTTTCAACCATCGCATCTTCTGACCACTGGTGCGCACGGAGAAGTGAAGCTCACACCTGCATTTGGCGGTGGAACAGTTACTAAAGTCGACGGAGTCGGAATCTTCTTCGATAAGGTTGGAGATCTCGTCCCGATTGTCTTCGCACAATTCGTCAAGAAGTTCAGTGCTCGTCCTGAGATCATCGTATTCTTCCACATGAGGCAAATCTCCACCCCGACTATCCCCGAAGCCGAGAGATATATCATTCAGCGGACTGCTATCCCAGGCTGCTATCGCATGACCGCTCGACATGGGTACAATGACACGATCGTTAGTCCTGATCTCGGACGTGTGATCATTGAGCAGCTTGTCCTCTTCGTTACGCGGGATCACACCTCGTCAGCATCTAGTGCATCGTCGGTCGATCACTCGCCGGAGGTCCAGGCTGAACTTGAAATTATCAACAAGGCGGCTCAAGCTCAGATGGTTTACATTATGGGCAAGGAACAGATGACTATCAAGAAGGGAACGAATATTGCGCGGGCAGTCTTCTTATGGATGTTCTTGTGGATACGTGAGAATTCTCGCACTAAAATGGCTGATATTGGACTTCCGTTTGATAATCTAGTTGAGGTTGGGTTTGTTAAGGAGATCTGACGAAGGTTGGGGTGTTTGGGGAGGCCTTTTGTTGTTGGCGTTGGGTGGTATCCTGTTTCGAACCGTAGTCCTGTTAAATAAGGAAATTATGATCGAGTCGTTGCTCCTTGGTCAATCATTCCTCTATTACACTCATCCGAAAAAAAATGTTGATGCTTTTAGATTTCTCATTCGCCAGCCGAGGATACCTAGGAAAAGGGGTCTAAGCGAGACGCGCGAGCTTGAATTACACCATTCCCCAGTAATTGGTTGGTGATGCCCCGGAACAATGATTGGAAAATAGGCTCGGCATTTGTATTCAACTTGATTGGGTATTAACTAAATTGAGTTTCGCCAAGTTGCAGTAGAGATTTGACAGTTGCGTCCCTAAGCCATAGCTTGACTCTTGTTCTTCCTCGACCTTTTCTTCTTTTTGCGCCCACCCTCCACAATATCCACCCCACCATCAACGTCGCCTCCAGTGATATCAGCGTTGATGACAATCTCTGGTCCATCCTCGTTGCCAAATGTCTCCTTTCTCCATTGCCGCAACCGAGCTTTCTTCCCTAGGTGCTTCTTATCCTTCCGCTTCTTCTCAGGGTCTCGAAATGTGGCCATCTTTTTCAGGCCTGCAAACTGATTAAGTGAAGAATCTGGAGCCATCAAAATATCTGTCGCTGTCAGACCAAAAGAAGTTGGTGATGTCTCGCGATAGCGAAATCTAGCTGGTTGCTTGGACTTGGTAAGAATGTCCAGCTCCATTTTGCTGTCCACAAGGTCCTCGATCTTCTTTCTTTCAAGTCGGGCTGCTTTCTTCTTTGCCTGCCTCTCCTGCTGTCGGTCCTTGCTGGTCTTAGTCTTTTTCGGTGCATCCTCGTCCTCATCCTCATCTTCTCCTTCAGAATCAGACAAAGTGAAAGCCGGCTTTTTCTGCAACTCCTCTTCCTCCTCGAACTCGGGGATCAGATCCTTGATGTCAATATCGTCATCCCATTTGGGTTTCTTAACTTTCTTCTTCTTGCTTTCTCCAGCTTCGGAGTCAACATCGCTGTTGTCAGAAATAGCCTCCTGCTCAGCATAGTAATCATCCCCAAATCGCTTATTCATTTCTGCCTCCCACTGCTCGTCATCCCAACCATCCTCTAAGAATTTCATCCAGTCCTCATCCTTGGAGGTCTTCCCCTTTATGCCTGCTGCTTTCTTGATCTTCTGGAGCTTTTTCTCCATTTCCTCGATCTTAAGACGTCTCAATCGTGCTTTTTCTTCCTCTCGCTCTAGCTTTTCAGCCTCTTTCTTCTCTCTCTGTGCATCCCGTTGTTTCTTCCTACCGCTTGGTTCTTCTCGGCGTACGGTTTTGGCGGCCACGACATCTCTTGCGTAAGATTTTAGCATTTCGTTGCTGCCTTTGGGATCTTCAAATCGTAGGTTGTATGCAGCCTCGAACTTCTCCGCACGCTCATCTTCTTCATCGTCATCCGATTCCAATGGTTGAAATCGTGCTCCATCGGAAGGTACCCAGGCTCGAGCCGCCATAAAATTAGAGAGAAAAGTCTCGGGGTCCTTGTCAGCGGTAGCAACATCAAGGTTAACCTTTACTTTGCTTGCTCTTGATGGGTGTATTCCTTGGGTGGGTGGTTGTGGCTTCGATTTTGGTATTAGAAAGCCTCCATCTTCATCATCTTCCTCATCCGATGCATTTTCTGCAGCAGCGTGCATTTCTTTAACAATTGAAGTCTTGAGATATTCTTGCTCCTCCGCAAACGTTCGTGGGGGGGCCTCTTCCTCTTCCTCTTCCTCTGCTCCGCTATGTCCTTTGAGCAGATTCTCTCGGTGATAGTCGCTCAGGTACATGGGCTTCTCTTTCTTTTCGGGGGCGGAATTCTCGTCATGCCCCTCGTCTATCGGAGCGTAGAAAGTCACCTTCTCGTCATAAACTCGAGGGTCTTTAGAGCGTATTGCTTGTAGCGTGGCTGAAATCTCCATGTCCAAAGCCTCCGTGGCAAGAAATCCCTCGTCGTCTTCATCTTCATCGTCCGAGGATGAGGAATCTTCGTCATATTTATCTCCATACCGACCCTTTGCGGGCTGGGTCATCTTTTGATATTTCTCCTCCACTAAAAGGTGTCAGTAAAGGATTGTCAAGTTCTGTGAAAGACAAACATTTATGCAACTCTTCTCTCTTCTTGTTATGCTCGAATCTCTTTGCGTATTCCTCATTGATCTTGAATTCTGGCTCTTCTAGCTTAGCCCCACCAACAGAATCTTCGTCGCTGCTGCTGGCGGAATCACTATCGTCCAGAAGGCTTGGAATGATTTTCTCAGTGGTCGTGTCGTGTTTGGCCTTTTTGTTGCCATTGGCAATAGGCGCTTGAGACAGAGTTTCTGCTTTCCTTTTCGGCATAGTGGATGCTTAGGAGTTGAGTGTACTGAGAGTCTTGGTTCGACTTTCACCTTCAATCCCGAAAATAATTTGAAGAAAAGGTCGGAGTACGGAAAGAAGTTTCCGAGAAGGGCTAGCGGCCGCTAGCCAGTAGCGCGAATCGTCATCAAGCAGTCAACCCATTCAAACACCCCATCAAAAGCCTCAAGAAATATCGAGCTCTTGAGCATTTTCATTCCGGACAACCTCATCGCTGTTTATCGCAAGATCCTGGGGACTCCGTGCTACTGGCTGCTAAACATCTAACGGTCGTTGAAACGAAATACCACTGCGCCTAAAACCTGTCATCAACCCGAACGTTCCCCTCAGGATGGCGGAGGCAACAGCACCCAAGCCAAGCAGCAGCGTGAAGCTCGTCCTCCTTGGTGAAGCAGCAGTTGGAAAGGTATATGACATGCATCTGGAGAGATATTTTAGCAGACTGGCTAATAGTACAGTCCTCTCTTGTGCTACGATTTGTGAACAACGATTTCCAAGAAAATAAAGAGCCAACCATTGGAGGTATGGGATCGAGCTGCTGTTGTAATGTTCATGGTCTATCTAACTTTGTGTCTATAGCTGCCTTTCTCACACAAAAATGCAATCTGCCAACCCGGACCATCAAGTTTGAGATATGGGATACTGCGGGACAAGAACGCTTTGCATCACTCGCACCCATGTATTACCGAAATGCGCAATCTGCTCTTGTTGTTTACGATCTCACAAAACCAACATCACTCATCAAGGCAAAGCACTGGGTCGCAGAACTTCAAAGACAGGCCTCACCAGGAATCGTCATTGCACTAGTAGGAAACAAACTCGATTTAACAAACGAGCCCAGCAATTCGAGCAATGCCTTGGGCGAGGATGGCGATGGCGAAGCAGCTGATGGAGAAGATGCAGATGGAGATGCGAGAAAAGTCTCGACGGCCGAAGCCAAGTCATATGCGGAAGATGAGGGTCTCTTGTTCTTCGAGACCAGTGCAAAGCTTGGAACCAACGTAACAGAGGTTTTCACTGCTATTGCAAACGCTATCCCGGAGACATCTTTGAAGGGTGCCAGAGGACCAGGTGCTGCTTCGGGTACTGCAGGAAGAACAGAAGAACAGTCAAGGGTAAACCTGACTGGACCAAGAGATAACGCATCGAAGGAAGGTTGTGCTTGTTGATCTCGTTTGTTATGTCTTTATGAAAGCGCTTTCCTTTTTGTTCATGGTCCTCGGTACTCGGGATTCTGCAAGGTGGCTGTCTTTGCGAGGAGGCATGAGCTCTTACGATCCATAATGTTGATACACTAGCATTGCGCGCTGGAAGACCAGAATAAAATTCCCTGGGGGGTCATCCCATCACGTACCTCTGCGAGAGAAGCATTGCATAAAACTCTCTCAAGGTTTCGTTTTCTACTCATTCTTGAGGCTGTGAGTCTCTCGAAAAGTCTCTCAGGCCATGGTTCCAGCTGATGATTTTTCTTGCGTGATAATTTCTCAACTTCCATCTCTCCAGTCATCGAGTCGTGGTGTTCCAGAAGATTTGATAGGCGAGGTATGGGGTAAAACAACTCCGCCTTAACCGCATGCTTCAAAGTTGTTTCGGCCATTACCCAATAAGAATGTATCATATGGCTGGGACTAGACCTCAATGTGATTCTAAAGCTTGCATTGCCTCAGATCTGATCGTTGAATTGCGAGCACGAATTTGTGCCCATGACTGGTGCTCGGATGCGCATGCATGATCCTAGAAGTCAAGCTTCTATGCTCGGCCTCATACGCCACAAAGCGCTAGCATTGTGTGTTCCAAGTGAGGCTCTTAGTCGCTGTGGTGGTGGCATGGTGTGTTTTGATTCTTCGGCACCGAGATCTTGCTGTTACAGTTATTCGATCCTAGATCCAACGTTGGTAATCTTTCCGAAGCCTGAATCAAGCTCGACGAGTAATCGGGTCGGGCCTGACGTTAAGAATATTCGCGACAGTTTTTTCAATGTATCACTCTAGTTGCAAGACTTGGGTGAAAGCTTGACAAGGTTGTTGGGATCCTCTTGCCTTCCTATAAGTGTCCTTTCTTTCCACCCAGGACCCCAACGCTCCCCATCTACACATTCCTCAAACTTCTTACACAGCTAGTCCGACTTTTCCACACTTATACACTATAATTACTTAATATACACCACCAAAATGCGTGCCTCAACAGCCTCGATGATTCTGGCCTTCTGCGCCATGCTTGCCGTCCAAGCCACCCCATCCGATTTCCAATACGATTCCGCTGGAAACGAAATTGAGCGGAGAGGCGACTTTGAATATGATGCCGCTGGAAATGAAATCGAACGGAGAGGCGACTTTGAATATGATGCCCAGGGAAACGAAATTGAAAAGAGAGAGCCAAAGAAGAAGCCCAAGAAGGTATCTTATTTCCATCATGATTTGCTTTTCTCCAGGGAGAAGCAGCCCAAGAGCTTTTTTTGGAGTCGATTTTTTGTCCCGAGAGCTTTGATCCCGAGAGATCTTGAACTGTATGAGTTTCCATACTAATTCATTCTTAGGCAAAGAATGCACGTAGAAGTGTTGATGCATTCTCTTACGACGCCGAAGGAAACGAGATCGAGGAGAGAGATTCATTCCAATACGATGCTGCAGGAAATGAAATCTCCGAGGACCAGGAGGTTGAGAAACGAGAGCCGAAGAAGAAGGGCAAAAAGGCAAAGAGTGCACGCAGAAATGTCGATGCCTTCTCCTACGACGCCGAGGGAAATGAAATTGAGAATTAAAAGGGGATTTGAAGGAGGAGAAAGAGGCCACGGAGAAGAAGAGCCCGGTTGATACTATTATTATTCGTGTACAATGCCATTTGTTGCGAGCACAGTACAATTTTCTTTCACCTATAATGAAGTGAACGATGCTGAACGTAAGAATACAAAAACAAAGCCGGGGTTCCTCTAGCATAATATCCAATCCCCCCCTTAAGATGATAAGGCAGGCTCTCGCTTATCCAAAAGGGGCAGCCTCCTCGCCGGCCGCTCACACAAAGCAGAAACATTTCTTCTCAAGGCCTCAACGGATGCGATAGAAATATTTGAATGTACACCTCAAGGATGAATAGAGAACATTGGTAAAGTTAAGACGAGAGGAGGTTCAGTTGTGCTGAAGCACTTAGAAGTTTTGTTGGGACACGAGAATAAGAAGTGAACTTAACCTCAAATTGGGCATCATCTGCTAGTGAAAGAGCTTTCTCTCAACTAAAGGATATACGGCTTGGGATGATGGCCAAAAGAGCAGTACCGGATGAGAAAGATGTTGCCACCAACTTGGCTTACCTCGGACTCGATCACTAGAATGCCCAACTCAGTCATTGGTCGAGCAAATGTTTTTGATTCTATCCCATGTCCACAACTCTATATACCAGGAAGCCCGATCACGCCTCGCAACGCAGGTATCGCTCGTGGCAGAAAATAAACAACAAAGATGCCACTTAACGCGACAAGTAGTCCTGTGAACTGAAGACACTGTTAGTCGATGGTCTTCGAGGGAGGATTTGCGGCATACCTTTTCGAACCAAGTATGAAAGTAAGCTGCCGTCATCAACAGCATGTATAAACTCAATACCGCAACACCAAGTACAGTCTTCACACCCAAAGTCCAGTGCCCAGAAGTCTCAACGGTGTCTCGATCGGCCTCTACTTCAGCGCTTTTCACGGCTCCATCACTCATCAAGATCGTTCTCTCTTCCCTAGCTCTCGTGGAATTCGAAACCACATGAAGAACCTCCTCGAAAATGAACATACTTCCAAGGACCAATAGGAAGACGTGTCCACTAATATCATGACCTCCTTTCCATTTGCCACCAACAGCTTTACAAGCGACGCCGGTCACAAACTGTCTCGTATTGTCCATGTCCACCTTTCCTTCATCTGCCAACTCCACAAGGTCACATTGACCACCCGTGAGAAGGAAGCCACGGTCAATAATTGGGGGACCAAAGAACCACTGCGTAACGAATATCCACCATAAAGTCACCATGCAGTATCTAAGAATTCCACGGAGTCGCTTAGAGGTAATGGCCAGCGAGCCGACAGGACCTGTTGAGGGATGTGTGAAAAGGAAGAAGAGATAGCTGAGAGTGACCCACGCCCAACCCTGCTTTACAAAGAACTTGTTGAAGACATTGCTCTTTTTAGCGAAGTATGAGGGAGCAGTATTTGCATAATGCGACTGGGTTGCTGTATTGTATGGAGCTGCCCGAGCGACAGGATCGAAGAGCCAAACGAGAGATCCTACAACAAGGGTTGCGCAGTAAATTGTGAGAAGAATTGCTTCGAGGTAGGTTGGCAGAAAAGGAGACCTTCTAACTGTCATTCTTGCCGTCTTTGAAGGAGTTGTAGAAGGGCCGTTCGTTTGACTCGGCGTTGAGGGAGGGGAGAGTTTTTGAATACGTGCACTGCGGCGAGGTGTCGTGGAGGGCGAATCCATTTTCAGATACTATAACATCGGGTAGATGAAAGATGAATGCTTCGAGATTGTTCTGCGACGAGGAGCAGGCAGCGAGATGATGTTGAAGCCAGATTGAAGCTCGGGGGCAAGAGGCAACAAAATACCAACGGCTGGTCCGATGACGTTTCGCCTTCAAGTCTGGATTCTGCGCTAGCGCAAACCTTATTTTTACTACGTCAACCCACCAACGGTCTCTAAAACGTATTGCAACTTCAGATCCATTGAGAAGGCATAAACTACTAAAAAGGTGCCAATTTCTTGTCCCAGAATCCCTGATTGAGTTGATCATCGCTATTTGAGCTTCTTCCTGAGCCACAGTCGGTTCACATGCTCAGAAAACCCCTCATCTGCCCCTCTTCTGGGTACTAGTCGTTACATTCATTTTTACAAATTGAAGAGTCATATTACATGCAGGGTCTCTACTCGCAGTCATCGTAAAGAGTTCCCAGAACCGGATTGGACGCCGTCCAGATTCATTGGACACCGCCCGGATAGCGGCATCGGATGGAGGAACAGGCCTGCTACATTGGAATTAAGGGATCCTAGCTCCCTGAAAACGGAATTCTGTATTTTCAAAGAAAGGTGACCTTCATTCCCGCCGGCCAAGGCCATGTATTGTCGTGGAAGCCGAATGCATATGCACCCAATTGCACCATTATCCTGTCTCGTGCCCATTTTGTCTGCCGTGATCCGCCTTCAATCGCCTTCACAAAAGATGACCCAGGCGCCCTATATCGTTAAAAAGACGCTTTTTTGCGGCCCTTCACTAGTGTCCCTCGACTTGCCCCAAATTCTAAAACCCATCTTACTAGAGCCAGAAACACCCCGAATAGCAAGCTCTTCAACTCGACAACCATTAATTATTGAATAAGGTGCTTTAAAATTCAACACTGGGTCGAATTACCACGTTCGAAAACATGATTTTGACGCACTTATTACAGGTGGCCTGCATCCTTGTAGGATTGAGTCATATCGACTTAATTATGCCCCACACCCGTGCCGAAAGCAATAATTACCAGCAAGATGAACGGCCCGCTTCCGAGGCTCTGATACTGTAGTAATGGAAGAATGCAGATTAGAAGAAGCAAAAAAACTCATTATGAGTTTGGGTTACGACTTCTACTAGTATTGGTGCTGGCACTGTTCGGCCCCTTAGAGCAGCTTTTTTCAGAAGTTCAATCGAGCCTTAGAAAGATTAGAAGGAGGAAGTATTCACTATGGTCGAAGGATTTTTCGAGAGGACTGTTTAGAAAGGCATGGAGGCTGTGAGGAATGAATCATTATGTATAGCTGTCCTAGAAACTAAAATGACCCGTGGTACGGAGAGAGTAGCGCCCGAATCGCTGGACTTTGGCTTCAAAGGTGTTATAAACTTCTCACAAACATCTGCAGAGGAACGTACCACTTTCCCCGAGGTGATCCACAGTAGATCCTCTCTTACACAATATCTTTTGGGTAGCACCTTTCGAGAGGCCAGCGCCAACAATTGATTCAGTGTACAGCAAGAAGACGGAGATAGCAGAAAGTTGAACGATTTTGAGAACATGCAGTGAAACTCAGCGTTGGTAGGAGCGGATAGCAACAATGGAAGAGCAAAAAAACAGGGATAGGATTGAGCTGGCTGATAAGACGTATGAGATGCAGGGTATGGGTATCAGTTCCTGCAACTTCTCAATACTCCAACACGAAGTATGAAGGGGACTACGTCTTCAATGAACCGAATCAGCTTCGATATTGGCTTCTCAAGCACTGGTCAAGGGAGAGACTCGACCACTCGTGCCCCCTTTTCATATTCATTCATCCGCGAGGTCCTCCGACCGACAAGATTGACGTGAAAAGACCGTTGTCCTATTGTCTTGGTAAAGGCACTTTCAAACTCCTGAAAATTACTGTATGCAGTCAAGTTATGAAGGGGGCGGGAGCGGCGGCGGGTGGCTAGCTCGGCAACGCATTTCGAGGCGCTGTCACCCCGCAAGCGCAAAAGCCTGGGGTTTGGGGGTCAAGTCAGGTACTATACAACGACATACAGCTTCCCCGTAGTCTAGACAAACATCACCACTAAACACACAAATCCGTCACGCAAAAATGGTCTCAACTCGTGGTCATCCCAAGGAATTTCCTGAACCCGACCTTACGCCCACCAAATCTAGCCCCTCCACGCCGTCGAAGTCGTCGCGATCATCGCGCGGCGCTCGCAAGGGCCAATGGTCGCATACTCCCTCGAATCTCGCCATCATCTGGCTCTTCGTGTCTCTTCCTCTCGTCGCTTGGGATACGGGATATGTCATGCTTCGACCGCTCACGATGCCGGGAGGCTCGTTACATTGGCCGCTTTAGTAAGTTTCTCCAATTTGTAGCCATTTCTGTGCACAAGTGTCCCTCCGAGCCAGTTAGTCCTTGAGTTGTGAGAGCAAATAAGTTCATATAACACTGTTCTCCACTCGGAAATATATCTTTTGAAGCAAATGCTAATCTGGGACTCTGCAATCTAGTGTGCCGTATGACCTATATGGGAGGGTGGACTACATCTACGGTTGGAAAGCGTTCCACGCGCATAATGGTTTCACGTCAGCCCAGGGCATGCTGAACATCATCGAGTCCTTGATTTATGGTTACTACCTATATATTCTGTTCGCATACGGGAAGCAATCGAAGGCTCAGGGCCACGGCGCACCGAAGGCTTCGTCTGGGGGGTTCTTGGGACAACAGCGATACGTGGATGGGAAGATGGGTGCTCTAGCTGTCTTGATTGCGTACAGCGCTGCACTGATGACAGTTAGCAAGACAGTGTTATATTGTCAGTGTTTGTCGGATTTAGTTCTGGGTCGTGCTGATTCTCTTAGGGCTGAATGAGTACTACTCTGGGTTCGAAAACATTGGCCATAATAGCGCTACCGATCTAATCTTTCTCTGGATCCTTCCTAAGTAAGTTATCTGTTTTCTATTTTTGAAATACACTGCTAACACTCTGTAGTGGCGCCTGGCTCGTTCTGCCGTCGTATATGATATATGTTAGTGGGAGCGAGATCTTGCAAGGTCTGACCATTGTGGGCGGTGGAGCAGCCCCCTCTTCTGACGACACTTCACTGGTGAAGACTGAGTAAAGAGGACGAGAAAAGTGAGGAGAAGGTTATGTGTGTATCGTAACTGTAGAATAGGTTGCTCGGGGATTAGTCGGAATTGGGATTTAGAAACCTGGTTGGGTTGCAGTACAAATTTGGGAGAGAGTTGAGGATGCGATATAAAGAGTGATAGGATAGGGGATCTTGATGGTATAAGCAGGACTTAAATAATGAATGAACTGATATTGGAAACAGTCTTGGACAAGACGTGAGGAAATTCATTTCATAAGAAGGCGTGTTTGTGATTGGTGGGCAGCAATGTAGGCATGACGAAAACTTCTTATGAGTTAGTTCTAGTCAGAGAGAGAGTAGAACTCGAAAGACGATACATTCGCAGATTTGATATTTCGACTGATATCAAGTCCTAAAATATTTTGCTTTTGGGGTTGTGGTTGAGGGCCCCAATGGTGTGGAAGGAGTGAAACCCGTGTGTCCGAAGTCAAAAACGGCTCTGTTTCACTATCTGTTGTAAGTACTCAAATAAGCGAATTTTGGCACAAATCATCTCATCCAGCCGGAAGTGAGTTTAACACCTACCTCCCTCCAAGGGCGCTTATGCTAACAAATTTCTAGTGGCGCAGTGGTAACGCGTCGCACTTGTATACCACTCTTGGCATTAAATGCGAAGATCCCTAGTTCAATTCTGGGTTTCGGCAATAGAGTTGATTCTTTTTTTGCATTTTTTTGCCAATATTATATAGCTAATAAACGTTACTGAGGCATGAGCTCCTTCTTGCTTGATTCCCTTTTTCAAAGTCGATATCAAAAGTTGGAAGATTCATAAGCGTAGTCAACGTCTCTGGAAACCTTGGGTTCTTATTCACGAACATCAAAGCTATGCGATAAGTTCTCAGATCCCTACATTTCCATCCAATCCACTCATCAATAGGTCTTTAGTGAGCCAGGTTGACAAGTTTTATATGGTTTTCTTCCATTTTATGGAAGGTGAGACTTATTCTCACATACGGCATGAAGTCGATTCAAGCCTCGTTCTCGTTCTTTTCTGCTTCCAATGGAGCCCCAGCAACACGCATGAGAAGTGATGCTGCCCTTTGCGATCTTCAATCTAGCGTCCAAAAGCTTGCCAAGACAATTCGTTCATGGAATTCTTACCACTTGGGAGAAATCACCACCTCTTACGTCATGCTCTGGTCCCTATCTGTTCACAGCATACAACTATCTTCAAACACTGAGGCTTGCTTCCACACCTTGCTTCAAGATTTGAGTGCAGATTTCTTTCGAAGTCTCGGAAGTCGCCAGTGCGTACCGGGTCAATGGATTTGATTCTGCGAGATCTCGTTGCCCATGTTCCCATTCCAAGCTAGACAGCTTTAAATATGCAAGGCGATTCGAAACCAGCAGATTGTATCATTTCACTAAAAAGGGTATTAAAGGCACATCTCTCGCTATTGTCAGAGATAGTACTATCCAGCCTTCATGCCCATGCGAGAGCACTAGTTCATTCAACGTTAACATCACCGTGTAGTTCCTGTGGTATACCCATCAGTTCGGTTTGTGCTGCAGCCCGAGAAGTTCCAAGTGTTTCCCTCGCCATGATGTCCGTATATTCCAAATCGAAGAGCTTTGGACCAAGTCAGAAGAGACGGCAGGGTATTCTTAGTCCAGGCCATGCCCTCTGAAAAGGGCTCGGCTTCTTGGAATTACAGCAACAGATGTCCCTCACGAGTGGTCGTTGACCCAACTGCTTGCTCTGTTTCGATGCCAATTCTTTGTCCATGCAATGGGAATAGTCTCCAGGCGTCCAAAATGTTCGTCAAGCCCCGAGTCCTCTAAGGCAGTACAGCGAGTCATGATGCTGTTTTTCAATGGTGATTGGTGCGTCTGGTGTGCGGAAATCTGGGTTGTGAAATCGATCATTTGCGCCTTCTACGCCTTGCATCTCAAATGGTGGTGGGGCCTTCCCTGGAAGCCATTGTAAAACATCAGTATTCTTCATGTGGATTGCAAAAGATATTGTATGCCAACTTCGACTGCACGTTCACCTGATGCCCAGCCAACAGACAACAGATATTGCATGTCAAGTTTGACAGT
Organism: Hyaloscypha hepaticicola; assembly: GCA_002865625.1. Lineage (NCBI taxonomy): Eukaryota > Fungi > Ascomycota > Leotiomycetes > Helotiales > Hyaloscyphaceae > Hyaloscypha > Hyaloscypha hepaticicola. The sequence goes on from KZ613473.1 coordinate 450,082, forward strand.
ATTTTGCCAAATTACCACGAAACAGGAGACGATTCATCCAGCCTCAAGCCGAATCAACCCTAGGAGACGTGCTCCATGGAAAGAGGTACGAATTGGAACTCGGGTGTTGCATCAGATGTGTGGGAGTTCGAAGATGAATAGTTGATTCTGCTGTTGATTGCGAATAAGGGGATCGAGTGGGTGATGGAAACGACGAGTGAAGGCGACTTCAGAAGAGAGAGTCATACATACCAGGAACAAAGAATGAAGTCGCACCCCTCTCTTGGGTGGCAAACGGACAAACTTTATCCATATGGAATCATGATTTGTACGACCGACCCAAGCCCGTGGGTCTCCACACCCGAAATCTCCTGAAATTAATGTAAGTCAACCTAGACGTCCGCCTAGACCTACGCCATGCCGCCATGGCAACGATCCGCTAAAGCACACAATAACATTATGGGATGTGCCGCAAAAAGGAACCTTCATCGACATGCGTGGGAAAGATACAACGTAGCGTTCGAAAGTGGAAGAAGGAAAAATTCGATGGTGTGATTCGGCAGTCCGTGCAAGTCAATAATCGAAGGCAAGCTTTCAGCCAAACTCCACTGGGAATGTCCCATCAGGACGTGCGCGAAAGCCCCTATCACTTATTCACAGAAGTCAGGACCCAGCGCTTTTGCATCATGTTGTTCGGCTATTCGCAACTTCGTGCAAAGCGCATGATTTCATTTGAAGACACTGCTATGAGAAATTTAGAGCACAAATTGCGTAGGAACACAATCTCCTTGCCGAGATACACACCGTCTCCAGTGCTCCACATCACCGTGAGATCTGCTCTGTTGACCCTGGAGGGCCTGGAGACTTGTACAGATGGGGCAGCTAGTCCATGATCCGCAGGAAACCAGTTGCAGCCGCGGCGGAAGTTGCTTGTGCTTTTCAGGCGGGATGATGGGGATCATGGATGTATTCGTGAATTTCGTGGGCTCTCACTGAGTTGAGAAATTGAGGGGCCCCGTCCGGAAAATTCGAGGCCCACAGGCCAGAAACACTGGGAGACTTCTGGTGCAGCTGGTGACATTTGATGATTTGCGGACGGGGGTGATTCTACATGCGAGATCCGTCGATGTGGTTCGTCAGCGTGCGAAGAGTCAGATTTGATGGTTATTTAATCTTTTTTAGCAAGATTATTGTGAGCACAGCGGGCAAGCGGTTGCGCTTCTCCGCCTTGCTTCCAGCGGTACCAGCACCCAGTCGAGGATTGACGAGCACAACGTGGATAAAGTGGATAAGATTGGATTGGATGTACTGTAGTTGGCTCTGTTCCTGGCCCTCTGTTCCTGCATTAGCGCAGGCACCGCGTCCCTGTCGGCGAGTCGGCGCTCATCTCGGAGCAGCAAGTTGGGGGGTCCGGGGTCTTTCCCCTGGCCAGTCGAGATCCATCATCATCCCTCACCTCATCTCATCTCCCAGGAACGTGGGCCCCCACTGACGGCATGCCCATCTGACCCCATCGCCCGTCGTGATTGGCGCGCACAAGAGAACGACGACGCCTATCTCTTCCACAGATTTACGCGCTAGGCTGCTCCCGGTTGGTGCGATGTTTGAACCCATCAAACCTCCTTTTCCCTCCCTGCAGAACTGGCGTCTGCTCGCCTGCTCTCCTGCTCTCCTGCTCTCCCACGACTCCCACGACTCCCAGCTTGTTTCCCTCGGCCGCCCTTGCTCTGGCTGCTCCGGCCGCTCTGGCTGCTCTGGCCGCTCTGGCTGCAGCGGTTGCCGCCGTTCGTGCTGGGCCCCATGTAGCCGGAACGGTCAAATCGAAATGAGCTGCCCTTTCCATGCCATCCATGGAATCCCACCCGTCTAGTGGCTAAATGAGGTGGCAGCCACTCTCTTCCCTGCAAGCAATCTGTTTAATCTCCCCAAACACTTATATGGGCCGCCCGCCCAACTCATCCTTCTTCTTTTCTCTCCAGCCAAACAGCCACTCTTCCAATCCTCCAGATTTCTTGATACCCTTTGACTTCGGTCGTCCATTCTTTTACAGAATCAGCTATCTATCACCGCTCTTCAGCACCTTACAAACTCAAACCCCACCACTTCCCCACCCCCCAATAATCCAAACCATCAAGATGCGTTTCTCCATCGTTGCCGCTGCCGTCATGGCCTCTGTTGTTGCTGCCGACACCACCTACTACAGCACAACCGTAAGCGCAACCCGACCAGCTTTGGCGAATCCTCGCTAACAGACCATCAGAGCACCACTGTCATCGACACCATCACCTCCTGCGGACCTGAGGTCACCAACTGCCCTGCCAGGAGCCACTCTTCCAGCCCTGCTGTTGCCACCTACACCCCAGTAGTGTACTCCAACAGCTCCGCCAGTGCCAGCGCCCCATATGTCGCACCCACCTACCCAGTCTCCTCCCCAGCTGCCCCAGTCTACCCAGTTTCCTCCCCAGTGTCCCTAGCCACCAGCTACATCACCACTTGCATCCCAACTGTGATCACCAGTGTCTACACCGTCAGCCCAACCCCATCCGGTGTTGCCTCTGCCACTGCCGGTATGACATATGCCAAGAACGCCACGTAAGTTTTCAGATACTCAAGCCACCGAAACTTTGACTAACAAGATCTTAGTACCCCATACGCCACTGCCACCCCATCACAGTACGTGACTGGTGCCGCATCCAACGTGCAGGGCTCAATGGTGCTCGCAGCTGCTGCCGGTGTTGCCGCTTTCCTCTTCGCATAAGTCATTGTTTGCATTTGAAGCCTGAGCCATCCGGCCTTCGATTCAGGCTATGGCTTTATGACCAAGGGGTACACTGTTTACAAGAAGAAGACCTTTGGAGCACGACTTGTGTGTCCAGATTTGCATTATGTAATTTCTTAATTCGAATGGAGCACGGCTGGGCTGGCTGTTGGCATGTCTATGGGCTGGAGTCAAGTATCATCATCGAGCAAGACTTGTGCATAAGAGGTCGATCCTCCACCTTGGGTAGCTTAGCGTTAAACGGTCCTCCGAATTCAATTCCTGAAAATATTCAATTCTTTGGCTCATCTCTATGTTCTCTCAAATTGTGAATTTGCTTCTGGGTGTTTCGATCTGATGGAAAACCCAATGAGGGATCGCTGGTGCAGCAAACCTAATTTCCCTGAGTTATGTTTGGACATGCCTGCCGGAGATTACAGCGTTTTGTAGATCCCAAGGGTACCTAGCAACCAACCGGCCCTTGAAACAGCCTAGGAAAGAAACATGTGGCTGTGCTCATACTGTAGTACTGTAATCTATTATTGTCCGGGGGCAATTTCCAAATGCGAAAATGCTCGTGATTGGTTGGTGGACTTCCAAAGACGACGGCAAAACACCTCCAGGAAGTCCAGGACAACCAAACCATGCTTAAAAATCCTAGAGGTTTCGATTCATTGAGATTATCACTTGTTTGACTGACTGCCCTGGACCTGGCTGCATCTCGTAGGCTAAGAAAAGTTTCCCGGTTCTTGACGAATTGAATACTGAGGGAATATACAAAGCTCAAAGAGTAGGTAAGCTTACAGTGATCTCGGCAGGGAACGGATTCTGGCAAAAACCATGTCCACTGTACACGAAGCTGAATGAAATTTTAGACAGCCTTCTATCTGATATTTGAAATATTTCTCAGTTGTCTTGGAGGCTTCCTTTTAATTGGATTTCCACATTTTGATGCAAGACCCTGAGCCAAGCCGCTGATCAGCGTCACATGCTCAGCCTTGTGTAGCCTTGACGTCGAATTGTCGATGCAACGGACATGTACTTCCTAATCAAGCGATTCATCATTATCATCTATTGTTGGGCATTGGATGAAAAGCTTCAAATCATGCGCAGCAAAATGGCGAGATATGGGACGAAAGACGACACCGGCTCGCAAATGACGTAGGTTTAGATACCTCGCTTGCTACCTGTGTAAGCAGCTCGACAACATCCGACTGCAGATGTAGCTTCGCAAACTCAAGATATGCACGATTGAGGCGCCTTGGGAGGATGGAAGGTAGGCGATACCAACCATGGGATACACTCCGAAGCTAATGCTTATCGCTACAGAATTTCCGTGCCTTCCGGTTCAGCACAGCCTTCCCATCCTTCTCGTACTTGAATACGTGAGCTCCAACAAACTTTTGTCAGTTGATGGAACTTCAAGAGACAATGGAAGAAACTGCAGGTAGTCGTGCCGTCGAGGCACGACCAATTGATCAAAATGAGAGCAGTGAACCCCCTATCCAAAAGACAGGCTCCCTGCAAGCGAATTCGCCCGAACTATCCGACAGCGTCGACGACACAGATGTATTGACTGTTTCCAACATCACCACCGAAGATGCGCAATCACTCATAGAGCCGTCCCTAAGTCAAACTGCTAGTAGGCTCAAATCTGCCCACACTCCAGCTTTGGAGAAGGCCGCCGTCATGGAGGAGTTAGAAGGAGGTGGCTTTTTTGACAGCGAAATAGAATCACCTCCTGTGGAGGTTCAAAGCAGTCCAAAGATTGATTCAGAATTGAAGTCAGCTACCAAAGGCCAAGGTTCTACTGAAGCACCGGACGAAAACAGAACATCGAAACGAAATGGGGGTTTGTCCTTAGGAGAGCTTCCTTCGCCAAAACCCGAAGCTGCTGATATGCCAATAACACCTTGGCATGCTGGGACCAAACCTATGGTTTTGCAACGACAAAATTCACCACAGCAGTCATCATTACAGGGAGTGTTCGACACTTCAAGAACTAGATCTCTTTCGGGAGGAGCTGAGGCTCTGAAGAAACTCCTCCCAAAAGGGCTACCATCTATGGCTCAAGTTGGAAACTTCCTTGCCGCATCAAACGGAACTCAAAATCATAAACATGGAGGGTCATTAAGCATATCGAAGGATTCGGGGTCTTCTCCTACTTCTCGTTCGCCAAATCATACAACGTCTCGAGCTCCCGCTGGTTCTGTACCAAAATCACGAGCGTTTGAATCAATAGTATCAACTCGCCCTCAGGTCTTAACACGTCAAGGAACGCTAGGAGGACCAATGAGACCAAAAGCTATCCGAAGGTCCACGTCAGATGACTCTTTACTTTATCATTCTCTTTCCAGAGCCTCATCTCTTGGTGATGATACGCGATTCGAACACCACACCGAGCAGGTCAACTCACGCATGAAAGCGATCCGGGACTCATTGCAAGACAGATCCAGTTTTAGGATGCCAGCGATGCCCAGTATGCCTAGTATGCCCAGTATGCCCCGAGTTATGCCCAGTTTTAGCTTCAACATGAATTTTTTGACCAGCCCCAACGCCACATGGAGAACAGATACTGATATGACCTCAGAAGCTTTGGCAGCATTAATTCCTTCAAAGCACAATTCAGGTACTGTTTCGAAGCCCGCCATTGTTCCAGGGATGGTTGGTGCTTCGGTGTCGAGACCAGAAGCGGCCATCGAGAGGGCTATGCCAGTGGCAGAAGGATCATCATCAACAACAGCTTTTGATCGCGCTCTGGAACAGTTGACTGGAGACGTGGTTATAATGGGTGGTTATAGAGGTTCAATCTTACGCTCGACGAAGACCAATCGGCAAGTCTGGGTGCCAGTGAAGGTTGGATTAAATATTCGCAAGGTCGATTTAGAGGTTGGACTGAACCCTGAGGACGAAGAAAGAATGCCGGAAACCATCTATCCTTCCGGGATGCTGCAGAACATTGGTCCTGTCGATATAAGCAAAAGGCTGTTCAAAAGAATATCCGAGTGCGAAAATGCTAGGAATGGAAAACTGCGTATCCATGACTATGGATACGATTGGAGGCTGAGCCCTCATCTGCTTAGCCGGCAGCTCACCGAGTTCTTGGAAAAACTTCCATCTAACATAGGAAAGGATCGATCTGGTGCTCTGGTTATTGCTCACAGCTTAGGTGGTCTGATCACACGACATGTCGTGAACAATCGGCCTGAGCTATTTTCTGGCGTCATATATGCAGGAGTGCCTGGATCCTGTGTGAACATCTTGGGCCCCATACGCAACGGAGATGCTGTACTTTTGAGTTCTCGTGTATTGACTGCGCAAGTCAATTTCACACTTCGGACCAGTTTTGTTTTACTCCCAGAAGATGGCGGTTGTTTCTTTGATATCAACACCAGAGAGAAATATCCAGTGGATTTCTTTTCTGTCAACGACTGGATTAAGTACCGATGGTCACCTTGTACGGATCCGCCACTACCACCTCGCAATCCTCCTCAGTCTTTTGGAATTGGAGGGCTCCTGCATAAGTCTTCAAGCTTACTGAGTCTTCCAATACCCGGGAAGAAGTCAGCGTCGGGCACGACCTCTCCTCCAGCGTCCACTTTCGGCGATAAGAACAAGAACGCTTCACAATCACCACCTACGTTGACGACTCGAGCTGCTGATGTTGTTCGAGGGGCGGATGGAGGTACAGATAGAACGTTGGCGCCACAAATGGGAAACAATCCAAATCTTTTCAGCAAAGGGCAGAGCACGAATCAACCTGTTTCGACCACTGTCACGATTCCCAGAGATAAAGCTATTGCCTACCTTCGCCGCACACTGGCAGACACGAAGAAGTTCAAGCAAGAGCTGCATTTTAGACCTAAGCTCTCAGAATCGAATCGGTATCCTCCTCTTGCCTTGATTTACGGGAAATCCATCCCGACGGTGTATGGAGCGAAGGTTGACGGGAGAGAAGGGATCCCGTGCTCGGATGTGTACGACAATCTTGCGTTTGCAAGCGGAGATGGGGTGTGTCTCGCGAGAGAGGCAATGCTGCCCGAGGGGTACAAGGCTGTAAATGGCGGACGGGTCTCGAGCGATCGAGGACATGTAACACTATTGGGGGATCTGAATTCCGTTGGGCGGGCTTTAGAAGCTGTGATTAAAGGGAGAGCGAAAGGCATTGGGAAGGGAGTTTTGCATACTAGCGCTGCATAGATGATTTCTTTTGATGTAATCTTATGAAGATTGTTGCAAAGATTTAGATGACACCTTGCCGGTGATGAAACAATAAGATACGAGATCTAACAATAAAAATCGAGATCACTTCTTCCCCTGTTACTGAGCTGGCAGATGAATGCTAATTCGAAACTCATTAAAACGTGAAAGTTCAACTCCGAAGCTCAAAAGCGTGGATCTGGGAAAGCGTGAGTGGTATTTGCTAAATAATTGACTTAACATAAAATCAGAAGAGCAAAATTTCATGAACAAGGTCTCCGGATATCATTTGCGAGTGAGTAGAGAGTAGAGCCAACCCTCTATCTCATCCAAACCTCCTTCTCATCCCGAACCTCCCTATCATCCCAAATACCATTTTCATCTCGAAGATTACTCTCATCCAAAACATTACTCTCGCCCAAACAACTTCTCGTCCAGACCACTTTCATCCAAAGTTTTCCTTGTAGATACCTAAAGCGTAGCCTCAAACTTCCCCTCGATCTCAATAATCTTCTCTATAGATTTCTTATACCCCGGCTCATTCTCCAACCTCTGCACATAAGCATGAAGACTAGGATATTTCTCCTTGATCAACCCGGCTCTACTCCCGCCCGCAATCAGCGGGAAACTCAGCAGGATATCCGCGCCTGTGAGGTTCGGACCGCAGATGTAATTCCCGCCGGACGTCTTGATCTGTTCTTCGAGGAAGGTGAAGTGCGTGGCGAAGTTTGGGTCCAGGAAGCTGGATTGCACGTTTCCGGAGATGCGGCCAGTGATGGGTTTGATGAAGAAGGGGACTGGGGCTGTTTTGATGGATTTTGTGATTAGGCCTATTACCATGAAGGGCATCAAACTATTTTAAACTCGAATTAGCATAGCGTTGAAGAAGCGGTTCCAAGATAATATATATCACTTGAGTAAAAGAAATATAGACATGAAGGAGAGAAACATGGAGACACACCTTCCTTCAGCATAGTGCATATAATATCTAAACCTCAACCACTCCTCCGTCTCGCCTCCGACATTCCCCTCCTGACCCTCCTTCCATTTTTTCGGCAACAAGGTACTCCCATTAGAGAAATGATCCAGAAGATACTCGACGATCAGAGCACTCTCGGCAATGACCACTGGTTCGGAAGAGCCTGGAGCCGTGACAGAGATCACGGGTGATTTGCCGAGAGCATGCACTTTCTTGAGCTCTGGGGGTGCAAAGTGGGTTTTTGGGTCGCGGTGGAAGATCTCGAGTTCGTAGGGGACGTTCAGTTCCTCGAGGAGCCAGAGGATGCGTTGCGAACGTGATTGGTCGAGCCTGTGGTTGTCAATTGGTTATTTCACGTGGAGGGGTTGGACTTTGTGTCTACCAATAGAGCTTGACTTTTGGTTGATCGGCTCCTTCAATTGAAGCCATTGTGAATTGTATTTCAAGAATTGATCGAAGATGAGTTAGATATATACAAAGAGGTATGTAATATTGAAATAAAAAAAATTCCACGGAGGAGAAATGCTCGTGGCTTTTGTACTTCAATGGAGATCCTTCTACTACGAATTTACGAGAAGCCTCGGTGCAATTAGACGAGCCGCTTCTCTATCTCCTTAAGCCCGCACCCCTGCAAATCGGCTCGGGGCAAATCTTCAAAGAATCGCTTAGCGTCAAAATCACGAGATCTCGAGCCTCACTCCTCACCACAGCCATCAACGACATCCATTAGACAATTCACGGCGAGCGCCAACACACTCATCATGGCGGGCCACCACAACCACCGTAAGCTCAATTGGCCCCTGATCGATAGGATCCTGCTGATATTGATTTGATAGCTCTCGCGCTCGACCCGGCGTTGGTCAAATACAACAGTATGACGACCTTTCCCCTCGATTGTACCGGCAGCATGGAGTCTAATGGTGCACAGATATGTTTGTCAATCGACACAAGTATTTCAGATGGACGGGCCGGACTGCGAGAATCACCTTTGCATACGTTGTTGCGTTCCCGGCGTTGATTGGGTACTTGGCGTATACTACCGATGTGAGAATGCTTGCAATGGGAGTCTGGGGGTTTTGCTGACAAGGTTGTAGGGCAAGTGGGATATGAGAGGCAAGCGGAGAGGGGACACGATTGTCGAGTTTTAGGTGATGGATGCTTGGGAGGGGTTTGGGTTGTACATATGAGAGGACAGGAAGGAATGCAATCGACTTATCAAGCCACAATGTGCCTCGAAGCTATACATCACGGCAAACAAGCAAGATGCAGTGAAGCTGGACGTAAGCATTGCGCTCAATACTGAAAGGGTACCGGGCACTTTGGCCTCGCTTGGACTGCCTCATTGACTATTGACTTTGCGCCTACCGAGAGCATATATTCCGCCATTGACAACCTACGCCGCAAGCAGATGAGAAAGCTTTTCTGTAACCAGTATGATTGTGTCCAAAGTCCTTAATATCTTCCTCTGCCTCCCCCAAATCCTCCTCCACCATAGCCACGGCCTCTTCCAGTTGGTCCTTCAGGTAATCTCTCGCCCCTCCTCCACTCCCCAGCAGGAACAAAACCTTGACCAAAGCCTCCACCGCCCCTTGGACCACCCCGTCCTCTAAACCCTCCATATCCATTCTCTCTTGGTCCCATGCCGCCCCCTCTGCCAAAGTCACCTCTCCCAGCGCCGAAACCCCCTCTTGCAGGCCCTAAAGGGGGCGGCGCAACACCGCCATTCTCCATCGGCGGCATGATCGCACAAGAAACGTAATCCCCAATCACAAATCTCGCATCCTGCAGCGTCTTCTCCGGCTCCCCACCCAGCGGTCCCGCCATCTGCCCTCCCTGCACAATCGCAGCCTCCTCCTCCGAAGGCAGGATTCCCGGTCCTCCTTCGCCAATTACCACGCTGCCGAGATCCTTCATCATGTAGCGTCCAGGGCCCGAGGAGTTGGGACCGGAGTTACGCGTATCGGGGAAGATGAGGCGGAATGAAAGACGCGTTCCGATTGCTGGGTCGGGGAGTAGCGAAGGTAGGGCGGAGGTGAGCAGGTGGGAGAGTTCGCGGAGCGTGCATGATTGCCAGGTATATATTTGCAGGTGCGGAGGGAGGTCCGATTGCGGGTTGAATTCGTCGAGTCTGCTTGGACAATTAGCATTTGTAGTTTCCCTCGAGGCGTGAGCAAGGCTGAGACTTTACCTGTGGAATCCACCGTTTCTGTAGAAGAGCCTTAGGTAGAAGGGAGTGGTTGTTTGGCGGTCGATTTTGCTTGGTGGAGCTGCCATGGCTGCGATTCCTGATCGATATTGTTTTGGTTGGGATTATCGACGCATCGTGATCTGTGAGGAATGGGATTGAACATCCAGCGCTCGAAACGAGCAGATCGTGCATATCCATCCCGCAAGGCTTAGGCCAGATCACGCTGCTTTTACCGAGCTCCCGCTGAAGCCGCTGGCGGGACGGTTTGCTGCCCTGTGGCGTCCAGGCGGCGGGGACGGCGAGGCTGGAAATGGTGCTCGGCAAGATTTTCGACTTGAACATCCATCACACCTGAACTTTATACACAAAGGAACACAGATTCTGCGCACGCATCTGTCGCGTAGGGAGAAAGCCAGTTCATTACAAGGTCTCCGTTCTCTTGTTTCTTTGAATCCAAGCTGCAGATACTCCCGAACACCGACTTCCTTCATCTCCACTGGCTGCCTAGTGACCAGGTGTCCACGAAGCTGGCATCATACGACCAAAGTCTGGGCAGTCTGTTATAGTCTTTGCTGTCCAGAGGTACCACCGCAAATATGGATTTCGCCGCTCTTATGTCGAAAGAGATCTCCAAAGCCAAACCTGGAGCCAAGGCTGAAGAACCCTCAAAGAAGTACATGAAGCGCTCCGAGGTAGAAGCAGAGCGGCGCGAGAAATACCTAGCAGAACAACGAGCAATCGAAGCCGAAAAGGAAGCAAAGTTGGCACAGAAGCGGAAACGAGAAGAGGAGGAAGCAGAGGCAAACGCGGCACGCGAAGAGAAGCGGAGAAAGCTTGCAGAGGAGTCGCGAAGACGGAGAGAAGAACAAGAGGCCGAAGAGGAGAGAGCCCGGAGGAAGAGGTTGGGCTTGCCAGAGTTGATTAAAGAGACTAGTGAGGAGGTTGAAGCGGATGATATCAAGGATGAGGAGTTGTTTGAGAAGTTGAGGGCGATGGGGCACCCGGCGAAGCTGTTTGGAGAGAGTCATAAGCAGAGGTTAAGGAGATTTAGGAAGCTTGGCACTATTATGACTACAGGCCCTATACCTACGTCCCTGGAGCTTGTGGAAGAAAAGGACATGAAGGTGGAGAAGGTTCCCGAAGATGCTGAGGGCAAGAAGTTCCTGTTCAGGCAGCTGGCTTCTTACTTTACGATGGTTCTGACGGAGTGGGAGTCTGCTTTGGAGAAGGAGAAGAGGGATACATTTGCTAGTAAGGCTGCATACAATGCTATGGTGCAGAGCAAGGAAAACATGACACCTGTAAGTTCTAAGTTTTCGAAACCAAGGTCTTATGCTAACGTGTTATAGCTCTTTCGAAAGTTCGAGAAAGGTGATGTGGATGAAGGTGTTCTGGAACCTATAGTGGAGATCGTCAAAGCTGCTCAAGAGCGGCGATATGTGGATGCCAACGATGGGTATCTGCGTCTCAGTATTGGTAAAGCAGCCTGGCCAATTGGAGTTACCATGGTTGGTATTCACGAGCGTAGTGCTCGAGAAAAGCTCCACGAGAGTGACAAAGGGCATGTTATGGGAGATGAGGTCACACGGAAGTTCTTGCAAAGCATCAAGAGATGCTTGAGCTTTGCACAAGTCAGATGGCCACCTGAGGATATTAGACAGCTGATGGGTTGATGCATAAAGCTCAAATCAATTGCCCTGGTAAATCATTTCCCTTTGATCTTGAAATCTATCGTTCGTCGGAGTTAATGTATCAATGAAATCGGCTAGCCCTCATGAAGTCTTGTAAGCAGAACCAGCTGAGTAACAAATCTACAGGATGCTGGTACTGCATCTTCCTGCATAAAGTCCGAGTGGGGCAAAAGGGGGTAATCAACGGTGGGGTCCAATCAAATTTGAGAACTTGCAATTACCAGGAAGGTTTTCATTTAGTAATTGAAGGTCGATAATCATACCAGAAAACCGCCAACTGGCTTTCCTTTATGGCGCTGTATACATACCAAGATTGCTTAAAAGGTAAGAATCAGCAATCCTTCATTTCTCCTGGTCTCCTAAGCAGGAAAATCATCTTTTGTTTCTCACTCATCATTTCAATTGGCTCAGAATGTCTACTTCAGCGCTGTCAACAGCGCCAATTTATATTGTTTCGGTCAACAACACGCCCGAAGTAGCAAAAAAGCTTGTCGATATTCTCATCAAGGTACTGACTATGTTTTATGATTGAACTTGAATTTGCTTCGACTGACTCCAATTAGGGAATGAGCGCCGAATTTAATCTCGTGCACTTAGCAAATTCCAACAGTAAGTAAGCTCTTCATTACCGAAACTGAGCTCATCAAACTTCTCAACATAGCATTGGAAGGGTTAGAATTTCTTCTGGAATCGTTGGTAGTCGCGCCACAAGTTCTTGTAGGTTATTTTCGATTCTCAGTGGATTCAATATCGCTTACCTTTACATGTAGATTTGTTCTAGCCAATGGACTAGCACACAACAAAAAGAAGTCCTGGGGCTTGCGAAGACAATGATACCAGACATCAAGACGATTGCAATTCCACCTGGATTAAATGCTACGAAAGGAGGAGACGCTGTTGTGGAGTTCTTGAGAGAGCAGATCATTGGACTTGATCTACCATCACACACATAAGCCAATATCGAAAAGAAGCTAAGATCAATTTGAGAGATAAGCGCTAAAACAATGATCATGACTTTTATGAAGCAGTATAAATCGTGAATCATTCAACAAGCGTCGCAACACCTTCATGCGGTTTCTCCCATTTTTCTGCTCTTCTCCAAAATTGCTCCCTTCCAGGAGCCGGAAGATCAACCTCGAACTTTGCAAAAAGACCGCCTTTGAGAACTGATATCTGTGGGCGTTCCCTGATGACCGTTTTTATGGCACTATGGAAGTCAGCAAATGCACAGAGAGATTGAAACTTGAAACCCTACCTTCCACAGTCACCGCAGAAGTGACGCTCTGCAGTGTTCCCTGAGTTAGCAATATCGGTGTGGATCTTAGGCTGTCCTTCAATTGTGACGTCTTCGGTGGGAGTAGGTAGGTTCGCGGCAAAACTAGAAAATTATAAGTATGAGTGACGAGATTTAAGATTTGAGAAGCAACTTACAGTGAGCCACTTGATGCTCTACAGTTCAAGCAATGACAGAGTGTACTCGCACTTGGAAGCGAGCTTCTAGGAAGTGACACGGTGATGCGACCGCAATTACAAGCACCTTTAATGATGTCCGACGAATCCATTTTGACGGAGAACAGGGAAGTCAAGAATCTGAGCGTGCTTTGGTGAGATATACACAAGATTTAGGAATGAAAGAAGAAGAAGGAAGACTATCAGGTTCTTATTTAAATTATTTGGAGGTCCACGGAATTAATGCATGCTCTATTTGATATAAAATTACGTTAATCAGCATTATGCATCTCAGGTGTGGTACTTTGATGTGGTGTGAAGCATCTCCGGATAGGCTATGAGGTTGTGGCGTCTGACATACTCTGGTAAGTAAAGACGCCTTTCGTTTTTCAAATGAAAACCAGATTAGAAATGACAGATTGAAACATCCGGAATTGACTTCACTCTTTTCGTGTCAAGGAAGGTTGGTGAACGATGGGCCAAATCTGTGGTTGGAGATCATGGTCACGTGAGTCGTAAAAAAACCCGAGGCTCGGAAAGTTCTTTCCAAAATAAATCTCAATACAACCATCCAGGACCAGAATAGATTTCATTTTCCGTCTGGAGAATCTGAACTGATTCATCTTTGTTCATCCCGAGAGACAATAGATGACTGGAGAAACTCTCACTCCAAATTCTCTGTGTCACGACCGCAGGTGCGATGTCCCTCTACTGGGAGACAGCTGACCTGTTGACCGCGCCTAATAACGCAGGTGGTAGCTTGAAGTCCAGAATCTTCAGCAAGAAGGACCTGAAGTCGCAGCCGGCACAAGTCTATGCGTTGGCGGTTGAGACGTGCAAATGGAGCTCAGTCCTGAAAGAAGTCGTCGAGAATGCTGACATTTTACGTTTGGAGCGGAAGGTGAATACTACCGAAAATGTTTACATGAGACATAATTAATTGGATTTTAATTTTAGTTGACACCTATTATTTCAATCCTTCTTGCGCATGACCTTCTTTTGGCCAAGAAGGGTGTTGCTCTCCCAGCCACGCATGGACTTCGCACGTCCATTGAACGCCACAAGAATCGACTTCAAGCAGAATTCACGAGAGCAAGGATTCGGAGGAAGTTAGGCTCCGTCGAGGCATTCAAGGCATTCATCGAGTCGGGTCTGGAAAATGGGGAAGATGGCCCTGAATTGCTGCGCCCTCGTTGGATCCGCATTAACACCCTGAAAACGACGCTGGAGGATCAGCTAGAAACAACTTTCTTGGGATATGAGCGCTCTACGACAGTCAGCGCCGTACGAACTCGACACACGAAAAGCCTATTCATTGATGGTCATGTCCCAAACCTCATCGCCACATCGCCGAATGTTGATCTTACCAAAAGCGATGCTTACAAGTCCGGTGCAATCATTTTTCAGGACAAAGCATCCTGTTTTCCGGCTTACCTTCTTGACCCTCTGCCAGAGGATGGTGATATCATAGATTCATGTGCGGCCCCTGGAAACAAGACGACTCACATTGCTGCCATCCTCCTATCACACAATGCGGAGCCTGATGAATGCTCACAAGTCCTTCACGCGTTTGAGAAAAACAAGGGCAGAGCCGAAACTCTCGAGAAAATGGTTAATCTTGCTGGATCAGGTACTTGGACGAAAGTCCACCCCGGACAAGACTTTTTGAAGTCAGATCCGAAATTAGCCGCTTTCAAGAATGTAGGGGCCTTGCTGCTAGACCCCAGTTGTTCAGGAAGTGGTATTATTGGAAGAGATGATATGCCAGCACTGCATCTACCAGCTATCAAGAATGCATCCAACAGCACCTCCAAGCCTCACAAGAAAGGATCAAAGGTGCCTGAACCAACAAGCGAGCCGAGAAAGCGCAAACGAGTGGACCATGAAGAAGCCCTGGACGTCATGGTTGACGATGATGGAGAAGTTACGGCGGTCAATTCTGAAGACGAGCTCAAAGCTCGAATTGATGCGCTTTCCAAATTCCAACTTGAATTGCTTCTTCATGCCTTCAAATTTCCTGCGGCAAGGAAAATCACCTATTCAACTTGCTCAATTCATGCGGGGGAGAACGAGCTGGTTGTCCAGAAAGCTTTGGAACATCCGATTGCAAAGGAGCAAGGCTGGCGAATTCTCAAGCGCGAGAATCAAATTCGAGGAATGCAAGAATGGCCTGTGCGAGGGTCGTTCGACGCCTGTAATGGAGACGAGGTTCTTGCAGAGGCTTGCATAAGAGCCAACAAGGAAGATGAACATTATACGATGGGCTTTTTTCTCGCTGGATTTATCAGAACCCTTGAGCCGGAGAAAGACCTCGATGCTGAATTCATCAGAGATGAACGCGGCCATCTTGTTCGAGATATTATGGGCTTCCCATTGAGGAATGCTCCTCAAGAAGAGAGCTTGAATCCAGTTGATGGGCCTGTTGACCAGACACTTGCTCATCCTACGGACGAAAAAGATGAATGGACCGGCTTTGAGGATGAGAACGGCCAAAATGGCCCAGCTCCACTTCCTCATAAGGCCCCTAAACTAGGCAACAAATCATGGCCCGATGGTCGGCAAATCACAACGAAGAAACGACCGCAATTTGGAATCACGGACAAAAAGCGGAAGAAGAGCAAAAAGTCTGACTAATGTCCATCCCTACGTAGCGGAAAACCCTACGTGCCGGAAAAAATGATAGATACTTTGACTTTAAGCATCTTAAAATCTGTGCACACTTTAATATCTCTTATATTTTCTTATATATTATATTCCATAGGGTACGTGGAAATAGGCTGTTTTTTCAATGATTTGCTTACATACACTCTTTTGGCACTCTCTTTTATCACTGTCAGCGCTCGGGGTCGAGCTATTTTTCGAGGGGGGTAATGTGACGGCACACGTCACATGCTCGCCGCATTACTAGTTTCAAGCTGAGGATCCGACGTCTGGCATGGCGACGACGTTTCAAGCTAAGGGAATAGGTCTTAGGCTTATAGCTTAAGAATTTCTCTTCCTTCGACCTTCTCTTCTTTCCTTAGCTTTGTATTCTAGTTAGACGTTGAAATCGAGACCTCTGGCATTTATTCCCACTGCTCTAGTTCTGCTGTCATAGTAACTATGAATTATTATAGTCTTGAGCTCCTTTCTCTAGTAATAGCTTCACTATTGCCTTGTGCCCCCTCCTTGCAGCCCATGACAGCGGCGACCGACTGTTATTAGATTTGGTCTCCAGCTCAGCGCCTCTCTCCAGCAGTAGCTTCACCACCGCCTCGTGCCCCTTCTCTGCAGCCAATGACAGCGGCGTCTGACCATAATTATTATCTTTGGTCTCCATCTCAGCGCTTCTCTCCAGCAGTAGCTTCACCGCCGCCTCGTGACCCTCCCTCGCAGCCCATGACAGCGGCGTTTGACCGCTTACTTTTATGTTGATATCGACATCGTCGCGCACTATCAGCAGCTGTACCAATACCTCATGCCCCAGATACATTGCAGACTTAAGCACTTCATTAGCAAGAAAATTCAAATTTTCTAAGAACGTTGGCAATGTCCAATGACTCCAATTGAATGGACGGCGGATAGGAGAGTTCAACTTGTTAAAGTCGAGTTAAAATAAGCTAGTATCGAAAATAATATCTTGAAGATTCTTTTCATAGTTTACTTTCAGAAAATCACTATCGCATGTATCTGAAGATATGCCTAGTAAGGCATAAATACTATCTCGTTGGTCAGTCGCTTCGCTTTTGCAGAATTTGACAAGCAATGTGCGAAGATCCCGCTTTTTGGCCCACCAAGAGCTATTCCGGAGAGGGCCTGGCATAATATCTAAGATAGGTTGGCAGTGCGGGTCTGGGGTGATCTCTAGTAAAGATAGCGTAAGAACGAAGATGCTTGACGAAACAGATTTGCCACCGCAAGTGATTTCGGCAACTCGCGCGTTGGCAACTTCTTGTATAATCCAGACTCTCTTAAACCAATTTCGACGAAGGAGCGACCGTAAGCCTTCAACCAGAAGGTCTCTTTGGTCAGCGCTTAAACTGTGTACCACCGCTGACCAGATATCCACCCACTGCTTGTCTGAAATTTTCTGGTCATTAGAGGCATGTTTGGTGCCCTCTTTCTCCAGTTGCTTCATATAATGCATAACATAGTCTGTATTATATGTAGCTTCGCCTAACCAGATGATTACTCGTTCAGCCTTGCTGTAAATATATCCCATCTGCTGGACTTGCTCTCCTCGTTCTTTATCATCATTTTGATTAATGCAAAGAGCATCAATCCAAAGAATCCGGTCTTTTTCTTGGTAACGGAGGTCCCGAAGTGCAAGATATGCATTTTTGGTGACTGTCAATATACTTCCATTGATCATTATTTCACATGGTCTGGATTGGCTACCCCATGTGTAAGATAATGCTGCATAATCTCTGACATATTCTGGTGAGGCTGGTGGGGGGAGCTTTGAGTCAAAAAGCTGACCCTGAATAAGGTCGTCGTCACCTTTGAGCAGTCGAAGAAGGCGAAAGGCAGGTCCTTCGAGGCCAATTGGCTTGTATTTGAAACTCGTCATCTCTGGTGTTTGGAAGAAGTAATTATAGCGGCTGGTGGTGATCGGAGTGAGCCAGTCGAGAATGCCGAGTCGCTCTTGGTCGTCTTGCCGCTCGTTGAGACGGTCCACTCCCATCTTTTCCGTATAGGCTGCTTGACTGCTTTAATTCAGCTTTTGACACCTAGCTAAAGAGAGAGATGGATAAGTACCCGGATATCCGTGCAATACATGTATTGAGCAATGTAACATTCGACGTGATTCGATTTCGAATCTCCTGGATGTCCTGTGGTTCCCATTTGAGTTTCTTCCAAACTCTCTTCACTCTGTTATCAATGTTTCCGCTATAGGTCTGTAGTTCGTCGTAATTGTCGAGTGTCTTCTCCAAATCATTGAGGATTTTGTGGCAGCTACTAGCAATTTCCTGTAGCTCCGTCTTCTGCTTCCCGTCGGGCTCGCACTCGGATAGGACGATGTCGACATCATGAATAACGATCGAAAGGCTTCTGACTCTGTGAATTAAGGTTAGCAACTATCGGTCAAATACTTAGATAACCTACTCATCGGAGATGTTCTTGAACTGGCTCGGCGCGCTAATAAATTCCTTCCGGATCTTGTTAGTAAGCTCGATGACGGCGAGGAAGTCGCTGATGCTGAATCCAAAGCTCATCTTGTCGTCTGTCCTACTCTATTGCTTATAATCTTAGTCTGATAATATTAGATGACGGATGGAGAGCTCGGCATTGAAAGACGTCTGTTTGTGGCAGGCTCGTGGAGAAAGTCTGATGATAGCGCGGAGGCGGGCGAATGCGTCTGACCTGATCGGCAAGCTTAGTAGTCGTAGAGTCGCTATCGCTGCAACGCTCATCAGCAGCTCAACTCGATGCTATTATTATCGTAGAGGGGGAAGGTCTCTGTGGAGGGACATCGATGCGAGATTGAAGTCAAGAGAAATCGAAGGGTTCGCAGCCTTGTGAGGCAGATTTGGCTGGCGGGGTTTGCGGCTCAGCTGAAAACGCCACGTCAATTTCCTGATGTGGCTGTGATTTGCAAGCTACATTGTAAGCTAAACGCTGTGGAATCTTGCTGAACTGGCAACTCGTTCAGAGGGTAGGCATTGAAAGAAATGCTGATACTGTAGAACTGAATTTGCGCTGTCGACCAGGTAATATTTAATCTATAAGAGTGGGTCGATAGTGATTAAGAGGAAGCCGATTTCGCTAGTGACTCTATAATACGATTAATTTACTGTCGGTCCACCGGTAACGCGTAGCAGTCGTCACGTATTCGTGGGAATGCTAGTTGCGTAAAGTGGTGGTTGGATTAAGTGAGTTAAAGAGAGTAGAGGTTAAAACACTGTGGTGTTGTTAACCCGTCCTCAGGAACTGACTAAGTCAAATCGGGACTAGCTACAGGGGCTTGAGCGCGCTTAGTCACGCTGTCATGTGACCAGCGCAACTGCTGTGCAGCTGTTCCAACATTTACCGTAAGTGTAAATATAATATTATATAAGCACTTCCTTTGTTTATTAAAATACTTAATATATTATATACTTCTTTTTACTTTATTTAAATAAATTTAATATAAAGGTTATTTTATATTTTATTATTTTTAAATTTTTAAATTATATTCTTTTTTAATAAGAGTTTTATATTATAATCCCGAAATTTAAAAATAAGTTAATAATTATAATAAAATAAAAAGGGATAATTAAAAGGACTTTTAATATTATTAATCAAATAATTAATAATATAATTATAATTATAATACTTTTTTAATATAAATTAAACTCTTATTGTGACGGCAAGAACGGAACAGAGGTCGTAAGCCAAAGATCTCAATTTCAAGGTCTAACTAAAACTTAAAGCTAAGGAGAAGAGAAGCCGAGGGAAGACAAGTAAGTTATGCCCTGATGTCTCCTTACGAGCCTAATCGCATAAGTCTGTGCGCTCAGGGCCATTTTCCCACTAATAAGCCCCGTAACGAAATTTCAAGCTTTTAAATTATTTATTAATATCCCAAATTATTATTACATATTATAATTTACCTTCTTTTAAATTATATTCCCGAAGCACAAGTGAAAATACTCTATGGGGAGTTTAAGGATATAAGGTAGAGTGGGTGACTTTGGTTTTCCTCGCTTGAAAATGGCCTGAAAACCAGCCTGAAAACACAGACTTATGCGACCAGGCTCGTTAGCTGGAAACGTCAGCGTCGCAGCCAGACGTCAGCTCCTCAGCCTGAAACCAGTAGTGCGGCGAGCATGTGACGTGTGCCGTCACACTTATAAAGAAATAATTAAAAAATAATAATAAATTAATTATAACTTTATATATTTATATAATAAAGATGTGAGACCCTTAAATTATAAAGTCGTTTTAATATATAAGGTTTTCCGGCACGCAAGGATGGACGTTAATTAGAATTAACTGCCCAAAATACGACGCATATGCTCCGAGTCATGACATTCCGCACAAATTATGCTTCTTTGACTTTAAAGTTTTTGAGTACAGTTCAGGCTTTATGAATCCGGTTATAGGGGCTTAATGTCTTGGCCATTTTTGCACCTCAACTCTCAAGATAAGTTGAAGGTCTCGAGTCCCTTCCGGCCTTCCGGTTGATTCCAGCTTCCTTCCTCAGAAGAGCCCTGAAACTTATCATATTGCCGGCTCAACCTGAGCCTCTTTAGGAATGAGACGAAGCTGTTGATCGATTGTCAGTTGTCCAATCGCTCGGAAGAAACGAACACTATCTCCGGCTCCGTAAGTGGCGCAGCCGCATGCCAAGTCCACTTCACAAAGTTATGCAAAGATACGCAAAGCTTAGTCCCCCAATCAGACTCTGTGTGTGGCTGGCAAGGTGGACTTATGGGCCTTTTAAGGTCCGTATTATTCAGCCCAACCAGGCCTTCGGTTCCCGCACAGACATGTTGACAATCGGGATTCGGAATGACGGCACCATAAGACGCAGCTGAGGATCCAGTCTGCCCCACCTTTTCAGTCGATTTAAATGATTTGCGGCCTGGACTTCCTAAAACTGCAATAAATAGGCCTACCCTCCGGGCTTTGTGCAGAATTGTGCATGTTGGTGAAAAGTTATGCCGCCTTATCCCTCCACTCGGAATTCACATTTAGGGAAGAACCTCCCGGAAAACTTTGTGATGAGTAGGATAACAGGTTGACCGCCTCGATGGAGTTGATAACTTTTCTTTTAATTTCTTATTAATACGATACATGTTCTGTGACTTTTCCCCTTGTTGCACTCCTCTATTTTATTCGTAACCCTCTCCCCACAACTCGGTCTTCTCAGTATGGCTCCATTGGACTCTTCTGCGTCATCCACCACCGCAATGGAACCTCCAGAGCGAGACGTAGAGGCTCTGAAGGGAAGTACGCAACAAAAGGCCTCACACTGGAAATTGGTTATCGATCAAACCCATGTTACTCCCGAGGTTTTGAGATGGCCATACAAAGGTTCTGGAACAGATGAAGACCCATATGTGGTTGAGTATATCGAGAATGATAGAAGAAACCCTATGCTCTTCCCAACATGGAAGAAATGGGTGATCACTATCCTGGTTGCATTTGTGAGTCGGATCTTTTAATAGTTGGACGGTTGCCCTCTGATGCTAACTTCGTCTTTCGTAGGCCACTCTTGCAGTAGCATTCGTCTCGTCAGCATACAGCGGTGGTGTCAATCAAATCCTCTCGACTTTCCATGTTGGTGATGAAGTTGTTACCCTAGGGATTTCGCTCTTCGTTCTCGGGTTCGCCATAGGTCCCCTTCTGTGGGCTCCCATGTCCGAGTTGTACGGTCGTCAAGTGCTGTTCATTGGCACATATGCTGCCCTCACAGCTTTCAATGCTGGCGCTGCTGGCTCGCCCAACATTCAAACACTTCTTATACTCAGATTCTTTGCCGGTGCATTTGGATCATCGCCCTTGACGAACGCGGGAGGTGTCATCGCGGATATGTTCCCTGCTTCTCAGCGAGGTCTGGCCATGAGTGTTTTCGCTGCTGCTCCTTTCCTGGGCCCTACTCTGGGTGAGGACAAAGCTCTTCCTGTGTTTGTTACAACAGAAGCTTACAACGACACCAGGGCCAATTATTGGCGGATTTCTAGGTGAAACTGAGGGGTGGCGATGGGTTGAAGGCTTGATGGCCATCTTCACGGGAGCTTTGTGGATAATTGGAGCCCTCACAATCCCCGAAACATACACTCCCGTCATTCTTCGCCGCCGCGCTGCAAAACTCTCGAAAATAACTGGGAAAGTCTACAAGTCTAAGATGGAAATTGAGCATGGTAAGAAGACTGTGGCCCAGGAATTCAAGACTGCTCTCTCTCGCCCTTGGATATTGCTCTTCAGAGAACCAATCGTCTTACTTCTGAGCATTTACATGGCCATCATCTACGGGACACTTTACATGATGTTCGCTGCGTTCCCAATCGTCTTCCAGCAACAGAGAGGATGGTCTCCAGGAATCGGCGGCTTGGCTTTTATCGGGGTCATGATTGGGATGATTTTCGCAGTTGTGTATTCCATCTGGGACAACAAGCGGTATCAACGTGTTGAGAGAGAGCACAACGGAAAGGCAACCCCCGAGACCCGACTACCACCAGCTATGCTAGGAAGCGTCTTCCTACCTATCGGATTGTTCTGGTTCGCATGGACGAATTACCCGAGCATCCATTGGGCTGTGAGTATCGTTGGTACCGCTCCCTTTGGATTTGGCATGGTGCTCGTATTCTTGAGCATCATGAACTACCTCATCGATTCGTATGTCATTTATGCAGCGTCCGTTCTCGCAGCCAACAGCGTGCTGAGGTCACTGTTTGGTGCTGCGTTCCCTTTGTTTACGACATGTAAGCACTACGACCCCACTTCCCCTTTCCTAAGCGAACCAAGCTGACAAACAACAGACATGTACCGAAACCTCGGAATCCATTGGGCATCGTCCATTCCAGCTTTCCTAGCTTTGATGTGTGTTCCATTTCCATTTCTGTTCTACAAATATGGCGAGTCGATTAGATTGAAGTGCAAGTTTGCTGCCGAGGCCGCGGCAGTTTTGGAGAGAATGAGAGGCGGTGGTGGTCAGATTGAAGAGGAAGAAGAGGAGATCTCCGAGACTGAGAACGACGAGGAAAGGAACGAAGAAATAAACATTGAGAAAAAGAAGACTCGGGAAGCAGAAAGACAGAATCAAGAGTCAGACAAAGTGATTGGGAGCGGAGGATCTAAGGAGCAGTGATTAGATGGAGGGATATAGGGATAGAGAAAGATTCGATGACAAGAGGAAGACTTTGCTACATGTTTTTGGGAACTGGGTTTGAATAGCGGTGTGCTTTTGACTTTGAAAAACACTGGGTCATTGGATTTGGATTCGAGCTATTTAGCGTTGCATAGACACGGCGAGGCATAGATTCCCATATAACTTCTTCTGTAATAAATAAAGGATACAATTCAAGTCTGTTAATCTTATACTCACGTGTGGTGAAAGCATGTTGCTTCTAAGCGTGATGTTTTTGGTCCTGATGGAACAGGCATTGTTTTACCAATTGGCTTCCTATGGAGGCGTACAATCAAAAGAGTCAAGCGCCCAGCAGTGAAGGCTTCTCAAAGTCTTTAAGATTATTTTAGCAGTAGTTGAGGAACTACTTAACTTCTGTGGTTTGATAATAAGGTCATTTAGGAGAAGAGGTTCAATGGAGGTGCTGAAGAACTGCTAATTGAACGACTTCTCGCTTGTAGGGAAACGGAGCAAAACCGAGGAGACCTTTCGTATTACCTACACCTCGAAGCAAATATATAAGCAAGTGCAAACTAAGAGGTCCATTCTCATAGCCATCATTGCGAGACGCAAGCCATGATTCACAATGCTCGCTTGTTTACTTTCGCCTGTCGAAGGATCAACAACGGAAGTGAGGCGGTGACGGAAGACCATAAACGAACTCGGCAAATCGATATTTCTATGAACAGATATATCGCTAAATAAGCCAACTTACCGTCAACGTTCTTAGATGGCGGTTAAGTGTGGACCAGCGCGGGCACTTAATTCTGGACAATTCTAAGACAGAAGGACACGAATGGTTACCACGACAACTCCGATAACCAAAAAAAGTCGACAACCACCTCCTCACGAGCGAGGTGAGCGATAAAAGAAGTAAACCGGCCTTAAATGGTGCCTTTCGGGCTAAGCGGTTTCTTCTCCCCGAAAGGGGTTGTTCTTTTGCAATTTTTTTTGGATGTTATCCTATCCGAGTTGAAGCTTCATTGTTTTGAAGCTCTGGTACGCAAGCGAGCACGGGATGTAAGTAAGCACTTGATCGACACTGGCCAAGATTTTGCTTCCCGTCTTAATTTCCAATCTAATTGTACTTTAACGATATGCTTCTTGGTGGAGTGGCACACACTGGTGCTAATTCTTTGAGCTTTGAGATGGTCAAGACTCAAGACAGCTTGTGCTCAAGCGAGAAGCGAACGAAGTGAATTGAGAACATGTAGCAAGCAAGTAAAATAATTTTTAAGTTCTCAGAAAGGGGAGCTTGGTCATTATTCGAGGAATTAACTTCGTGAAAAAGGGGTACTGCATTTGGAGATCATCTGATCGCTAAAATACCGTATGTTTTACCCAAACTATCATCTCAATCGCTGGTAGTAGTTTGCTCAGGGTTGTTGATGGCGGGTAGGGAAGAAGTGATTTCAAACAAGATACATGATATTGGAAAGAATTGGGTACCAGCTTGCTGGACTTGAAACTATTGTGTCTTTTGAGACCCGTGCCTAGCTGGGCACCCGCAACTACAACACAAGGTTCGAAGATCTGGGCAACGGACGAGACTGACGCTATTGCTCAACAGTCCACCTATCTTTAAGGCATTTTGATTTTATAGAATCTGCATATCCTCATAGTCCGAGCTCATACCATGTCATATCCCCCGAAATTAGCATTCGCCAAGAGCCCAGCCCTCAGTATAATCAAACACCAAACATACAAACGGAATCCGGCAACCCATTCTCCAAGACTCCAACATATCATCCAAGACCAAACCAATAAGCTCATTATTCCTTTAATTCATCTCGTAACTTCCCCCCACAACCCCGCCATAAGCCCTCGCCGGCCTCGCCAACCCAGCCTCAACATCCCTCTCCACCCTCCTCTCCATCTCAGCCCTCACCCTCTCCTCCTCCTCCCTCCTAGCCCTCTCCTCAGCCTCAAAATCCGTATAATTACCCGCCCCACCTCTACCCCCTTTATACGTCGGTTTACTGCCCCCCAGTACCCTTTTCGAAACTCCGATTCCCGGCCTAGAAGAAGCTGAGGAGGGCGGAGGCGAGGAGGAGGATGTTGAGGAACTGGCTGCGGTGGGTGAGGAGGAGGAGGTAGGCGTAATGGAAGTTGGGTCTGGAGAGGAGGTTTGCGCGAGGCCGGCTTGGGTGAGGTCGGTTGGTTTGAGCCAGTTGCCTGCGCCGCCGCGACCGGTATGGAGGTATTCTGGAGCGGGTTGGGAGGCGGAGAGGGCGCGGGCTAGATCTGCTGTCGCGGGAGGGAGTGCTTCGGGGTCCTAAGCATGGTTGTTAGCTGTTTGCATAAAGGTATGAGGTGGGGGGAAGGATGAGGAAAGTATCCTCGTTGGAAGAGACAAAATTAGAACATAAAATGGATAGGATAAAAGTTTCTAGATAACTTTCAGATGAAGACGATTGTAAATTGAAATGTTTCAAGAGGGGGTAAGAAAAGGGGGCATACAACAGCTTTCCCCTTCCCCTTGATATCCTGCACCTCCTTCTTGCTATAGAAGTTGCCAGCTCCACCTCTACCAACCTTCTTGTACGCCTCAGCCATGTTTCTCGTCTTCTTATATTCTTGAATGAGTTAGGGTCTAGAAAGATAATTTGTGAAGGCTATCATGGACGCATGTTGTGGTGTGTTGTATCAACCGATTAGATAGGAGCTTATCATCACGACTTTGCTTTTTGTCATTTCCGTCTTGGCGGGGGTTTGACAGCTGTTTCTCATCATATAATTTCTTATTTTCATCCCACCAGGAACAACAATCGGCAGACTGTTTTTCTAGCTTAAGACCTCCACGTACTCTGTAAGAGCCGCCTATTTTTTTTTTTTTTACAGGGGAGCCTTTTATTTCCAGGTTTGGGCTTGAGAGTTGATGGAGGGGTAAGGCCGGTCTCGGGAGGGGTCTGATTCCAGAAGACTTCTTCTCTCTGCATGGAAGGAAAGTCAAAGGCAATGTACATGCATGTTTGACATGGGAATGGCTCAAAGTCTCGTATAACCTTACAGGGGATTCGGTCTCAGTGAGACGTTGAAGACTTGTTCACGTCATCAGGCAGGGCAGCTCAGCAGGTTCAGGTCCAGTGATCTGAGACGCGTCATGGCAAGGATGATGGCAGCCATGATATGAAAAGTTTTCCGGGCTTTGCTATACGTGTCTTTTGAGAAATCCGTGGCGTCAGCTCGAAAGAAACACATACGTACCGTTTGGTATCTCCTTGGAAGGATGAGATTCCAGGATCTATATGGTCACGTGCAACAATGTTGAGTTCGATTGTGAACATTATCCCTCAAGCGAGTTCACTTCGGGAGGTCGCTGGCCCGATATGCAACATTTCTAGCCGGCGGTCTCGGACACAAGGAAATCGAAGTTGCTTGCTTTTACCTTTCCAAACGTCACTGTAGGTTCCCTGAGACTTCTGACCAAGCCACGCACACAATGGCCATTTCAATATCCATACTAAGAATTCGCTCTCGGCTGACAAGTGCACAGCCAATTGACTAGAGAGAAAGTGTATACGTGGAAGGCGGACTTCGGTCCTAGGTGGTTTTTTATATCTCACCCAAATATTTGGTGATCAGCACTTTTGGCCCCGTACATGTTCCTGGGTAAGGCGGCGCTGTGGCGTCCAGAGAGGGATCAATGGTGTCTTAGGGAGGGCCCTGTCCACCAGACACATCCTCCAAACTGGGCGTGCTAATGCAGGTCACGATACCCCCTCACTTCTGACGAAGTCAGGGAAGGATGCTTGCCAAAAAAGATGTTTCAGGAAACAATCTTCAAAATAAATTCGTTGCTGAACTTGCTGCAGAATTTTCCGGCGCGGACGGCTGGTAATCATGCCAATTGATAAAATAATGCTCCGAGGCTACTGTAGAGCTAATCTTTCTCCATCATCTCCACGAAGCCTATCTCTAGCACGGGCTAGCTCTATCGGACTCCCGTGATCAGCGAACACCTCTAAGATCCGAAGACTTTATTTTTTTGCATGGGCATGGGTTCCGAGGCGTGCCAGCATCAATGGCGCATGTAGGTAGGATAAATCCGAACCATACGCAAAGGCTTCCTACTCGATCCCACTCTTGCCTGCCCTCGCATTTGCCGCCAGAAAACGCAATTCCTCTCCCACTGGGATTTTGTGCCGTGCAAATGGCAGGCGCTTTGAGATGCTTCGGCGTCCAGATTTCCAATCAATGCGAGAGCCACACCCCGCTTTGCGCATTGCTGCAGCCGCTGTGGGAAGCGCCCCATTCTGGCATTGATCGGCCTACCCGCGACAAAATATTTCTGTGGAGCACGCACCCACTGATGATGGACTTGTCAGATCGCTGTCCTCCAATTTTGATTTTTGGGCATCTGAGTCGAATCGAATGCTCATGAGCTTATATGTTAGCAATGCTGATCAGGCCAATAAGTAGCGCTGATCCTGCGAAACCCCGTCTGAAGAGACGAGCAGACCAAGGCCTAGAACCTACTTAGAACACTAAGATCTAGACATCGAGACCACCGCGGGAGGCTTGCCAGGCTAGATAGTGTATGCGCAGGCTGTTGGCGGCACCCGTCAGGAACAGGCAAGATGGAGGAGAAATTGTAGATACACCAAATCGTAGTTTTCCCGTACCTTACGGCCGAGCTGTACGAGAGGCCTGTCAGACTGTCAGCGAGTTGGCACTTGGCAGGTTTTAGTGGAGGCGTCCAACAATCAATATTGATTGCACCACATGTTTCCAGAGAGGGTAGGAAGAGTGGCAGCCGATGTGGCCATAAAAGCCGCGCTTCTGATAACATTTCCTCCTGGATGTCACTCTATCTGATCCACATCAGGGTCTGCTGCAGATGATTCTGATTGACGATTGCAATTGCGACATGGCCGACGTGCGCAGATGGCGTTCTCCTCTGGCGGTAGCGGGCGCTTCTTCCCACGACCACGTCCACCCCTCGTTTTCCAGAGCAGTAAGAAGCCACACAGCAGCGATGCTCAGCTTACAGTATGGGGCCTCCTTCCCAATCCTCTGTCATGCGGCTGGCGTTCTGTTTCCCGCCACGGTCCACACCTCAGCGTTGCCCCAATGGGCGAGATTCTTCCAGCGTGCCTAAAAGACCAGCAAGCAGGTGGCCCTGTGACACAGATTATTGGCTGATCGCCGCAGGTTCGCTGCGCTGCTTGGAGAATCACGAGGGGTGTCCGATGGAGTCTAGTGTGCTTGCCATTCTTACCCGGGTCTGGGGGTGTGTGCGAATTCGCAACGAGGCGTTCTTTGTCATGGCCGTGTGATGCCAGAATTACTTGTGCGGACAAAGAGACGGGTATTGAGGATCAGAGGAAGGTCGCTGGCAACCCCTCACGAGTCCTAGGCCAGGTTTCACACAATGATTGGAAAGCAGAGTGTTGAATGAGCCCTTCAACTTCAAATCCCTTCTGGCATAAACATTAAACACACACTGCGATCAAAAAAAGTGAAATCTGGGTGCGGTTCACTAAAATCACTCGACTTTCGCTCCGCCCCCTGCGGCCCCACGCCAGGACTCATAATTGGCACTTGCGCCCTGGCGTGCGGGCGCACCTGGCTGCCCTGTCCGTCTGTCTGGCCCGCTTCGGTTGGTGGTTTGTGTTCTGGGCGAAGCGTCGAGCGATCTCCAAACCAACTCTCTCCGTCAACTCCAGATACTCCCAACTTTTTTCCAGCCTGCACTTGGCTCTCGCACTGTTGCACAGCACTTTCTTTTCTGCTATTACGATTCCATTGAGCTACGACCACCTGACGACCTCCATACAAGCATTGACCGAAGGCTTTGCTGCTTATTCGATTGTACTCAGCCTTCAAAGACAGGACACTGCCTCCTCTTTCAGGCGAACCCCGCTGCTTTCGCGTCTCACATCGCTCAGTACCATCACTCTACCAGCCTGGCAAGTCCATGTGCCACAATTGAAAGAATTTTGTTTCGCAACCTGCCTACTTCCAATTCGAATTTCCAAACAATTCAACCGCATCTCCAACAACAATTCCCGCCGTTTACGCACACAAAGTCAACCCTCAGGACCTCACCCTGCCGGCTTCAACTTCGGTCTCGCGTGTTTATGCAGGTAGCTGGAGCTTCGACATTTATCCTCCCCAATATCCACCAACATTGCAGTCGAATACTTTCTCGGCCCTCATATTGTAGCTTTTTGAGCTTCGAGGATTGAGGGCCGTCTTTTTCGAGATATTCCGAAACATGGCTTCTTCCAAGGTCGGTCTCACCTAATATTATTTTTGGATCACTGCTGATCACATACAAATTTCCAGGAGATTCAACATTCCTCCAGGCCTCTGAGCCAACACCGCCTGTCACTGTCTACACATTCGGGGTCTCTTCCTAAATCTCATTCACGAAACCACTCTCACTCGGTATCTTCAGGCTCTCTCATCTCAAGCAACAGGGTGACACGTCGGAAGAGTGTGTCTTCCAACGCCAGTAATGTCGCAGCCATGGTAGCTGCAGTGAGGGACGCGGGAGATAGCGCCTTGGGCATGCCAATTTCCAACCGCCGTAATACAATGTCGAAGGGTGCCTCGGCCAGGTCTGCCGCTCTTGGTAGTCTTCCTTCACCACCTGCGAGTTTGCCAGGTCACAGAATTCGATTGACCTCGACCGGAAAGTCTGATCGGAGCGAGAGTGCAATTGAGGACGACCAGAATGATGAAATGGATGATGATGAAGATACTGCATTCAAACAATCCCGTATGAGACGAGCCAGCGAAGGTCAACACTTGATGAAGGACGGGAAAAAGACCAGCGGGGGTGAGCTCAAATGCGAAAAATGCGGCAAGGGATACAAGCACAGTAGCTGCTTGTCAAAGCATTTGTTCGTGCCCACCTCCCTCTTGCACTGTCTATGGGATAGAGATCATTAAAGACTGAAGTGCAAGCTTTTGGAAGAACGTTGTTAACACTTGACTGCAGATGGGAGCATACTCCAGAATGGTCGTACACTTCCAAATTGCTTATCAGCAAGCATCAACAGGTTCAGCTGCTAGAGGCAGCAAGTGTACTTGTCCAGATGAATGCGGACGGCACCACGCCGCCAGGCTCTGCGAAGGACTTCCAAAGTGACCAGGATTCCGCGAGTCCCGCTGCATCACACTCATCAGAACAGGCCGATGGCACAACAAGCTCTGCGGATACTACGCCGCCGCCCCAAGCAGATATGTTCAATACCTACAGTGGCTCGTATACCAGCAGGCAGCACAAGCGATACAGCAGTCAGAACTTTTCTCGCTCATATCAGTCCGCGCCATCTGCCAACCTTCTCAATGGAGGTAGTGTGCCCAGTAGATCTGGCTTTGATCATTATCGCCAGCCAAGTCGTCCTCTGTCCTCAGGTATTTCTCGTAACCAAGAGGATGAAGGTTTGGCTGCTGCAGTCGAACTTCTTTCTTGCTCATTCGGATCCACTGGTACACCCAGGACTATTCCAGTCACTCTTCCGGCGGATGCACCTCCTGTTCCTGTGATCCCAACACAGTATTTGAGTCAAAGCAACTTCAGCGGCTCAACCCTCACTCCGACGCATCATCCACGCCAAAGGGAGAGTTACACCAGAAACCAGGTGGAGCTTGATGGAGACATCAAGATGGAGCAGGAGAGTGTTGATGATGATGAAGATTACGATCGACGATCCCGCGGACGAAGTGATGAAGATGAAGAGGGTGTCTTCGGAAGAATGGAAGAATAGCCTCGAGATGAGTGCGCATCTCAGAGATTTGAAGTAATGATTTCCTATGTAGTACGATCTGTAAATCCGGCGAGCATGTCTCCGTGGTCAGTTTCAGCACCGAGAAGTGGACTTGAGGACCAGATTCCACGAGGTTAAAGGTGAACGAATCGCGTCGAGAAACGCCATACATTTGGGGTACCGTTTCGAATGTCATATAGCACGGCATCTATCGAATGTATGAAGCATGTTGATGAACAGATGTGATCTACCTTGAGTGCTTTGATCGCTTGAGTGTGACCTCGTAGATGACATTCTCCGTCTGGAAGCTACAAAGTCATTGAGTCTAGCGTTACAAGCGTATCTGCGACAGCACGGTTCCAGGTAAGTAAGATTCTCCGAAGAGGACAGTGTAGAATCAGAATGGAGATGGATGTGAAGTCGAGAAATGTAAAGATTTAAGAGACGGTGAAGAGATTTGCAAGCTTCCTTTTCTTCGTTTGCTGCAAGGGTAGGGTAGGTACCGTAGTTGTCTGAACGACAGCTCGGCTACGTCACCGCTCTAAGTTCGCGACGGTAAACACTAAACCATGCCTTAAGCTTCAACCCAGCCCACATTGTACCATTCTTCCATCTCGTTACTGCACCCGCACATTACAATATGGCGCCATTGGCAGAGAGGGTTTCTGAAAGAGCCGTAGCTATCGTGCAGCAAGGCGATGCAATTGTCCGTCCCTCGAAAATACCTCGATCACTTCGGTTCCCCCTCCTCTCTCTTTTGAGCTTGACGCTATCGTCCATGCTTTACTCCTTCACGGCAGGCTACACATCAGATCTAGCTCGAGTATCGAGAAGTTTGGAACAATGGTGGCAAGTCAGCGCGTTATTGATATGGAGAATGTGAGTAATTATTTTTCCAAGACTGGAACCTTGGACTCAAAGGTATTGTAGATTCGAGCTTGGATTAGGATGGTATGGCAACTATGATGGTTATGACTTGGCAGCTCTGACTCTGCTATCACATGGTCCCTCAGTATGCTAATTCCTGTCCCATGGAGCTCTCTACTAACTCATGTACAGCTCTATCTCCTTGCTACCTTCTACGAAGTTCGACCCATTACAGTCTTTCTCTCTTTAGGGATAGACATAATTACGACGTACATCCCATTCCGACTTCTGAGACCTCTGTCACTCGCACATTCAGCATCGAATATGAAGCATGCACTGAGCGTTCCCAATAACGAAATCCTGACGTCGACCTCCATCCAAATCTATACCACGATTCTCGCAGGGATCATATACGCCGTCGCGCTCTACACATCTTTTGCGACTTTCCTTCCAGTTTTACTGGCCACATACTTCAACAATATCCCTACTATTGAAGCCGCTCATACTGCAAGCCCCATCTCGCTCTTCCCATTGGCTGTTCTATTGGGATTTGCTTCTAAGTCATTCATTTTTACGCCTGCAGTGGCAGTGCTGCCTTCTCTTGCAGATGCCAAGAAGACAGCTTTTAATCCAGCAACTTCTAGCTTTTGGGAGCATCTGGAGTATAACTTTTGGCGTTTTAGCAGGAAAACGAAGGTGGTTTTCCAAAGAACAGTCACACTGATGCTGGTCAGTGGGCTCAACACCTTCATTCAAGCACTTTTCACGATCGAGGGCGTGGAGACTAAAGGAGCAGCGGGCTTCTCTATGGTATGGACTATTGCCAGTGGCATAGTAGGGGCTGCTTTAGGTGTAGTGAGTGCTGCTTAAGGTGAATCTTGGTATGTATATGGTGAGTGGCTATGTTGAAGGAGATATTTGGTGTTGTATGAACAAGGTACTTGTTTAGAATCGAAATCTGCGTAGCTTGCTTTCTATTGGGGGCTGGCGGTTTGTTTTGTCCTCTTCTGGACAGGGGAGTTATGGCTTGGTAGTCTGCATGTCATGGATGAATCACAGAGCGGAACAGTGTGTAGTAGAAGCATCAAAAGAATAGCCTCTTTAAGCAAGAGATTCATTATCAAATGTTTATCTTTCATTCATTTTGGACAGTAT
The DNA here is from genome assembly GCA_002865625.1 of Hyaloscypha hepaticicola. NCBI lineage: Eukaryota > Fungi > Ascomycota > Leotiomycetes > Helotiales > Hyaloscyphaceae > Hyaloscypha > Hyaloscypha hepaticicola. The sequence continues at coordinate 482,883 of KZ613473.1, forward strand.
TGCCCAGATCCTCTTATCAAATAAAGCCCAGGCGGCGATGTCATCTTGATCTACTCAGCCCTCGCGGTTAAACGAGTCTGAAACACATCTGGAAGGAGCGTCACGCGCTGCAAGCGCGCTTGTTTTTGGTCTTCTTCTTTAAGATTAACATCAACATAGAACCGCCCCTCATCCCACAACTCTTGCAACGGTCCTCCCCATGATCTGAAACATGGCCTTTGCGATGGCTAGTGACGCTTCTCGACGGTAAACCTCACTTTACTTCATCTGCCCCGTTCTCACGTGAGGAGCCGCTAAGCAAGGATCAGCTCTAGCGCTGGCTGGAGAATTCGCGAGCGCGTTTTTGGTTCCATGCGCACAAAGATGTACCTCATCACTGACATGCGTCCCTAGGTATCTGGACGATGGTTCACTGAGTTGCCGGATCAAGCTTCCTCAGTCACAGACGGAAGCGTACAGGTCTGGGCAAGATACCAGCAACACCACTGCCCAGGAAATTGCCCCCTCATCATCGATGGACGCCCTTGAGAGCACCAGTCCTTCCCACCGGCGCAATGGCAAGATTGCCGAAGCACTTCAATCGATGTCGAACATGAACAGCATGGAGCCACTCGACTTCCCTACCGATCCTGATGCTTCTGCTGTTGTGACCGACTTCCTCGACTTCACCGAATATCTCCCTTCCGACATGATCCGCTCCCTCACTCTCATCCGCGACCTCGATGGAACCTACTACGATGCCTCATCCAAGGTCAATGAGCTCACTCAGAAGTACGGAGAGCTTCCCAGCCTGCCTGCAGATGAAAGGCCGAACCCTGTAAAGCTCCGTGCGGATATATCGGAGAATCTGGAACAAGCTGTTTCCGCTCGCACCTTGTCATTGGCAGAGGCAAATCGCATGTATGAGAACGTGGATAGGCATTACAATCGAGCAAAGACTATTCTGGCTAAGCTTCAAGAGTCCCTTGCGAACTTCCCCGCCTCGAGACAGTCGAGTCCAGTCCCACATCCACAACAGAAACCGAAAGCCCCGAAAATCACTTTGACCTTGGGAGGTGGTAATTCAGCAGAGAACCAGCCACGACCGCGCCAACGGCACGTCCCACGTATAACTGTTCCGGGCGAAGTATTGGCTCCATATGAGCTTGACTATTTTTCGTATGGATCCGACAGTGAAGATTGGGATTCAGACGATGAGCCGCTCACACCTGGTCTTGGTGGTAACAATAGTGGCAAGATTCGGCTGAAGATTTCGAAATCAAAGAAGGATAAGGCGCCCCGCGGTCCCCGACCCCCAGGAGTCATGGGTACAAATGTTCACAGCGCAGTAGCTGGTATCTCGACAAGCAACGCTCTCGCAAAGCTCAAGCCGCCCCCAGCTGATGCTGTGAAAGGAGATGAGCACCTTCCCTGGCTGCAATTGAATGCATGGGAGCTTGCACACCTTAGGAAAAGGATGAAGAAGAATGCAATCTGGAGTCCTAGTGATACCATGATCGCACGCGAGCTGAAGATGCTTGGTCGTGGCATTGAAGCATATCGAGCAGCAAAAGCTAAGGCTGAGGCCGCAGGAGAACCATTCGATCAACCACAACCACCTCAGCTTAGAGGCGAGACAGTCCATGCCGAAGGCGCGATCAGTGTCGAGGCATTGCGTCTGGAGGAACCTCAACTAAGCAATCGCGGCATGAAATTAAACGAAGCCAAAAAATTGAAGAAGGAGAATCAAGCAAAGGAGCTTGCCAAAGTGAGTACTCAGAGTAACATGTCCTATTTGAGGGTTCCTTGGGGGTTCCTTTACTACTCTATAACTTTGCAATTACTGACTGCGTTGGAACATTAGGCCGCGGAAGAAGCTGAGGAGTCTGCTCGGAAGGTCGCTCTCGCTGCTTTTGCGATGAAGGGCCTTTTTGGCAAGCCTTCGAACCTGGAAGAGAAGAAAGCACAACTTGCCAAAACGCCAAGCAAAACTCCGGCCAAGAAGCGCAAACGAGACTCGCCCGCTCCACTTGAAGGTGAAGTTGAGAAGCCAGCTGAAGCAGGAGAGGCAGTAGCAAAGCCCGCGAGACCGCCGCTCAAGAGAAGCAAAACAGAGACGCCTGTCCCTGCGCCACAACCTATCTCAACAAAGCAAGTATCTCCCTTAACCCAAGCCGAATCTGCTCCATCGATCGCTTCCGAATCTGTCATCACTCCTCTCGACGGACCATCCGACCTGCTCTCAGTTCCCGCACCTCTTTCATCACCTAAGAAGTCTTCTACTCCTATCTTACCACCTACCAAAGAACCAAGAAAGCCTGCAAAGAAAGACGCAAAGAAGCCAATTGTCGAGACTGCTACTAATACCCGGCCTCGACGGACCTCAGCTGCTGCAACCCCAGCACCTGTAGAAGAACCACTTCCACCAAGGCGACCAACTTCTTCTCGGAGCAAAGCGGCAAGCGTTGAACCAGCCGGTCCAACAGCAACGGCTACAATCGATCGACCGCGTCGCGCCAGTACTGCTCGTAATACTCCAGCCCCTGAACCTCGCCAACCAAGCAAGCGTACAAAGCGCCCCGCGCCTGGAGTCGTCACCGCAAGCTCTGAAGGCTCTACTGCTGTAAGTGTTGGCAAGCGAAGCGCTGCAACTCGCAAGAAGGCTGGCACCAAGAAAGACAAGAAAGATGGCCGTGAAGGAAGCGCAGCTCAAGAGATCTACGATGAGGTTGATGATGAAGGTAACATCATTGATCCCGATGAGCCTCGATATTGCTTGTGCAATCGGGTAAGCTTTGGCACAATGATTGGTTGCGAAAATGGTGATGTAAGTTTAACCTCCTCGTTGTTGACAACCAATGTGCTAACCAATTTCAAGTGTGAGAAAGAATGGTTCCATCTGGAGTGTGTTGGCTTGAAGGAGATCCCGCCAAGGACGACGAAGTGGTACTGCCCTGACTGCAGAATTACCCTCGGCATTGGTGAGAAGGGAGAGGTCAACGCGCGCGGCAAGAAGAAATAAATGCCTTATCTGTCATTTTTGGAGTTTGTACATGATAGGCGTTACTGGAACGAGCCCACGGGCAGAACTATCCCGGAGTTTATCGCATCTTCTGGTGCGGGATATGGGCATGGACGAGCATTACAATTGTATAAACATGTTCTGGCTGTATCTTTAAGTTGCCTCCAGCATTTCATCGGGTGAACGGAAATCAAAGAACTCAGGCCTTCTAAATTGACAAGATCTTAAAGAATTCATGCCTCATCTAATCTTCGATGTACAATGGTGTTAAACCATGGTCTCCGACTTATATACTATTTTTCGTTTCACATTCATCATACACTTATTTCTAGGGAGCTTCATGTCCTCAAGTGCAGAAGTGGTAATTTTGAAATTCATGTACAGCAAGTGTGCACTTTGGCAATAAGCTCTAAAGTGCAATGTCATCTGTCTTAATCATAACATGTCATGCATAAACGCCATCCACACGCAGCTCGTTAATCATCAACGCCTAGTCATCATCAGCCCGGAGAACAGGGTACAAATTCTCTGAGCTCTTGTCGGGAACGTTCTTCTCCTCCATACCACCCATCGAGACATCGTCATCTTCTTCATATTCTTTTCGCTCAAGCTTGTCGGAGATGAACTTGCGGAGTGCTTCGATCACGCGGATGTTTTCGATCCAGGCTTCCTCAGCACGATCGCGAGCAGAGTCACCACTTTCGGAGTGTCCAATTGGGGAGCTGACGCCGGAGAGTGCAGGGTCGATATTGCTTGAGACGTCCGATTTTATGGCCAGTGGTCGAGGAGTAGTGGCTTCCTTTGGAGACGATGTAGCAGACTCTTCAGAAACGTCCATCATATCGGCACTGCGGCGTGGATTCGCGCTTCGCTGAAGCAAGCCTCCGGAGTAGCGGCGGCGAGGATCGCTGTCGAAGTTTGTGCCGAGGGAGGGGGTTGGTGCGGTGGTGGAATGAGGCGGGTATCCCATGGTGACAGATGGGAGACTTGGGTATGCTGCTGTCGAGCTATGTCTTGAGGTCGGGGACATGCCCTGGGAGGAGACTGGAGAGTGGCCGGAAGTGTACGAGACTGAGCTTGACGGTGGGGTCAACGCAGGTGTGCCCGAGGATGTGGATTGTGACGAGTTTGTTGCCATCATCGGGGCTCCGGAGTGAGTGCCCAAGTGGCTCATGTTATTGATGGCTGTTTGTGGTGGAGAGTGGCTTTGGCGGAAGTTGATGGCTGAGTGTGTATAGTGAGAACCAGGTTGCTGAATTCCCGCAGCCGCGGCAGCATTGGAGCTCTCATATACAGTGGACTGCATTTGCTCGAGGAACTGGTCGATGTTCATCAAGTCGTTCTTTGTTCTCAAGTTGGGCAACGGAAGAGCATATTGATGTTGAGGCATGTGACCGTGGTGGCCACCGCCACCGTGGTGTCCGTGGCCATCAACAGAAACTAGAGAAGGAGCAGACATGTAATCGGTTGAAATAGCACCACCCTGGATCGGAATACCTTGGAGAGCAACCAGACGTTGTCCGACTTGTTGGTAGGAGGAAGCATCAATACGATTACGCTTGAGATCACCAAAGAAATCGTTCAAGGCATCGTAGTTACGCTTTCTGGAATCGAAAGTAGCGTGTTGGCCAACGTCACCTCCATGGCTGACAGGGTAGTAGACGGGGCCGTAAGTTTGTTGCTGAGGAGTGTAGTAGCCGGGGTGGGTTGGATGGTGAGTGTTTGAATAGCCTCCATTACCGGGGTGCATCTGGGCACTATGATCATAGTAACCTCCACCATTAGCTGCAAGGTTTTGGAGGTCAGCAATCACTATTTCCTTCGTCAGATATGGGTATGTAGGGGCACCACCCTTGTGTTGCTTCACATACCTTTACCCCCTCGGTAACCGGATCCTTGGCCTGGGTGTCCATGCTGCTCAGGGGACCGAAGGAGGACAGAGTCATCAGCGTGCGTCTAGAGAGTGGTCAATTGGGGTTTCTCTGATGTGTGAAGTGTTTATATATATAAGACAAACCTTCACATGTTTCTTTAAGTCCTGGGGTCGTTTGAACGCCTTTCCGCAAAAGTCACATTTGTGCGGCTTCAAAGGGACGTGGACGCGGATATGGGAAGTGATGTGGTCGCGTTTGACGGTGGTGGTACGGCAGGAGTTCCATCCACAGGTCAGGTTCAGGTTGTTAGTGCTCTTCCGTCCAACATGCTTTTCACAGATATGATCCTTTGTGGAAGTTAGCTCTACTGGAGGCAAACAAAGGGAGGCATTGAGCTTACAAAAAGAGCCTCGGCGGAGGAGCATCTCTCAGAGCACTTGTCCCATTGGCAGGCCAAGTTGTCATCAGCGGCAATGCTCTGTCTGGAAGAGTCGGCAGTGGCAGTGGCAGCGGCAGCAGAAGCCGTGTCTTGCTGCTGTTCCTGGGCGGGTGCAGACATTTTGGCCTGTGCTAGGGCTCGACCAATCAGCGGTCGGCTCGGTAAAGGTAGCGTGACACTACGAAAAATAGCGGCGATCGATGGATGCTGAGGCCGGAGGCTTTCTCGATATCGCTTCGAACAAGATTCAGAAACACAGAAGCCGAGGAAGACGAAGATATGTTTGTAAACGCGATCAATTGGAAGCCGGGGAAAGCGCGAGATCTTGCCTTTACTTGTACCTCAGAAGAGCGGAACTGAAAGGCTTGGCATCATTAGCCTCCACCGTTAGCGTCTTGGCATAAAGTCTTGGCGCAGGAAAAGGGTGGTCTCGATGGAGGGGCTGCGTGTGTGTAGCTGGATGCCTCAGAAAGTATGGTGAGAGCGAGGCCCTGAAACAGGCAAGAGCTCTCCCAAGTGAGATCGGGGGTGCTAGCAGTGGACAAAGTCTTGGCAAACCACTCTCGGCGCCAACACAGCCTGGCTCGGCAGGCTACGCATGACTGGCCAACACGCTCTTGGCGACTTGCGGAAAAGTCTAGGCACCCAAGAGAATGCGCTCCGATGGCCAAGCACGGAGAGCTCTTGGCTTCTCGCCTTCTCGCCTTCTCGCCTTCTCGCCCTCTCACTCAGCTCACGTAACAGAACTTTGAGCCTGCTCGCCCCCCTTTCTGACACGAGGGACAGGAAAGCAAAAAGCATTGGTGGCCTGTTTGGAGCTGAGGCTTTATCGAATCACTAGACCACACTCCGTTTGAGCTTTATATGGGTCATGAAATCTGTTCCTCGGACTCGGGTTGCTGACCGGAACTTCGTTTCAATGAGAGATAGCGACCTCGACGAAGAGTATTTACAGCGTAGGATACACATGTATACCAAATTTCACAATTGAGGTTACGCCATTCTGTCCGATAAGGAGGGCACTCAAGCGCTGATATCTGCCGAGCCAAGACTTTTCCCTCTCGCACTCCGCGTGATTACACGCCTCTCATATGCCCAGCCCTTGGCTCACCCTCCTCCGCCCCCCAAGAATTTCCACCCGGATCCCACAACTGGCATGGAGGTCTTGGAAAGTGTTTAAAATTCCCCTTTGTAATCGCTTGTTATTGCGAGGCTGTGCAAGCTATAAGAAATAATGGCTGCTCGTATGCGTAAAAGAGGTGAAGGATGCTGACGCCACCTCCTGCGTGGTCGGAAGTGAACATAGAATTTCATATAGTGTGCTAGACAGATCTGTTGAAGGGAGGGGTGGGAGAAGTGCCAGCCTTCACTTGGATAGCCTAGAGCGAGGAACGTGGAAGTATGGAAGTGTAAGTTTCCTTCTGATAGCAATCATAACGAGACTATGCTGCTAGTCTCCAAGCCATGCCCTTCACATCAAACATCTGTCTCCGGATTCGCGAATATCCTGTCAATCTTCTGCACCTTGTCCCAAACCAACACCTCCCCTCCCTCAGGTAGACACCTCTTGAACCACACAATCCTGTGCTCAGGAATAAACAAATCGTCCGTTGTCTCCGTCACCCAAGCAGCTACAGGCTTTTCCTGTACCTTCTCGGTATGCCTGTCCAGGTATCCGACCTTGAATTCATCGATGCTGAATGTTCGATCATGTTTCAGACGATTCAAGACCGCTCTCGCGGTGCGGAGTCCTCTATGTGGTTCTTGGCTGTGAACTTCGTCGTGGCTCGCTTCTTCGCTTTTCTTCTGATGTTTTGTAGATTTCTTGGGTTGGTCGAAACCATCGTTCTGCTGGATAGGAGGGTATCTCTCCCGATCCACAGATAGGCTTTGACTTGGCCATTTCCTGGGACAAGGGATTAGGTTCCTGTCGTTGGCTTTTTTGAACTCATTTGCCGTCATGACGACGGTCTTGATGGAGCAGTCATTCTTCGGTGTCTCCCTGTCGCGCTCCACCTGTATTTCCCATGTTTGTGCAGTCCTCTGGTCCAAAATTAACTTCTCGTTATCATGTTGAAGGCCAAGAACATAACAGCCAGCCCAGAAACAGCTCCCGGGCTTTTGGGGGTCACGTTGAAGATCCAGCAAGCGTTGTGGCCATATTCGGACCATATCAGGTTGAGCATCCGTAGTCTCAAGCCCTGTGTCTCGTCAGCATGGTTCGTAATATCCTACACTGGACTCATGATATTGTATTGGGTTTGGGCACCAACTTTCTTTCAGTTTGCTTAGTTTGCGCTCCACCATTGATAGCCATTTGCCACATGCCAGTTCAGAACTGCCCCAGTACATCAAATTGACCTATTTCTCCTTCTTAATACTTTAAAACATCAGAGAAGGCACAATTACCTTAACGAAAGCCCGTGTTTGGAGCTTTGAATCCACCGATGCATCCTCAGCTTCTTGGAGTATACTTAATAGCTCGGCTGGTCCGCGGTCTGGATCAATCTTATGAGCAGGAGGTGGCAATGGAGGTCGGGATAGGATATTTTCGTTCAAATTCTTAAAAATCTCCGACATGTGATAAGACATCGCAAATACTGGGTTCCCTCCGTGCTGAGATTTTGGCCCCAACTCCATTATCTTGATGAGTTCTTGAAATTGTAATGCTCGAGCAGAGAGGTGCTCATTCGGAGTATACCGTCCTTGAGCGACGGTCCAGGCTCGCAGGTAATAGTGGGACGCCCTCTTGTAGGGATCACTGAAGTATGCTCGTTGTTTTGTAGTATCGCGCTTGATACCTTCCACAACTTTTTTTGTACGTGCGTCCGCAACTTGCAAGTCATCATCAGAAGTGTCAAGAATCCTGGGGCAGCTGCGAACCAATTGTTCGCAATGAAGATAAAGCAGTTGGAAGTTGTAGCCCTTGAAATTGAACCAGAAGAGACTTCTCTCAGTATCAATTCTATACACCACAAAGTTATCACCCTCATCTTGGGTTCGAGCCACCTAGTTCCCGGTCAGCATGCTGTTTGAGAATGTTTTGAGAGCAAAATTTCCAGTAGCTGCTGGTCATCCAAGAAGATAATAGTCTACAAAGCTATGTGAAGTTCGGAAGTAGAATGCTCTTAGATTCGGGACATTAGAGAGTACAATAATCCATGAACTATTGGATATTGCTCGGACTCTAGAATTTGATGCAAATTAGGGAGTAGTATCAGAGAAATTGAGAAATTACCGCTTCCCAGAATATTTCGAGAAAACGCTCAGCAGAAATAGTCCCAAAGGCCACGCATTGCAAATCTTCATTGGTGGCTGTGAGGCGTAAGGCGTGACTTCCGGACGGTAACAAACTGATAAGAGGTAGTGCATCAGCCCGAGCTGCTTGCGCGCTGATGCTTTCAGGATCGTCCTCTTCGTGAACTATGTCATCTTGACCTCTTTCGAGTGCCATCCGTAGATATTGAAATGCAGTCTCCACACCATCCCACCACTTCTCATGAGGCATATTGTATTTCTCTTCAAGTTGCTTCATCAGTCGATCCGAGTCCTGCTGCTCGGGCGACAGCGAGAGCTTCTCCATTGGGATTGTTTCCGCCATTGGCGCTAGCTTGAATGTGAAAATAGTGAAAAGACGTTGTACAAGTTCCGGTGGAACAATTTGGGGTTGTATGAAGCAGAGTGTTCACGATTTTACTGGGACAAGTGATTGAGAATACAAATGATTAAAGTAGGAAATGGAGATTCGACTTCGACTTCGAAGCTTTTGACTCATTCGCCGGGAAAGGAATCCTTTGAGAACAGGGCGTTTCGTCAAGTCCATGCTTTGTTGTTCGACTGAGCCTTGCGTGAGTCAGGTTGTGGCGGAGCCATTGACCTCCCCCATCTCGGCAAGAAAAAGCATCAATTATGTTGTAACCGATGACGTGAAGGAGAGATACCCCACAAGGTTCGCAGTATGACCAATTCAATCATCGCGCTGGAAGATGTTGAAATACAGTCCCGCTTTTGATGGAAATGAGCGCAACGAGCTTTGCCGGCTTCATCGGGTCGGAAGTTGACCCCACTAGGAACCTCCGGAAATACTGGCTACCCCGCCTCGTCCTCTACGATATCTCTTGTTTAAAAGGACCTTCATCAGACACTGCTCAGGTACACAATATCTAAATTTCAGCACGTTTTTCATCCGTCAAAAATCATGGCTCACTCATACAAATCCGAATATCCAGCCGGAGTGCAAGTTGACGATGGCATCAAGGCTTTCTTCGAAGAATTTTACAAGACAAGTGACACACCAGATGCTCATGAAAAGTATGCGGATTCATTCACGAAAGATGCTACTATAATTGTGGCAAGCAAGAAAGCCGTTGGAGCAGAGGGTATGAATTCTAGTTCTCTTTTAAAAACGGTTATCTCATATTCCCACTAGAAATCCTTCAACTCAGGAAAAGCATGTGGACAACGATTGCTTCGAGACTACACACTCCCCACAAGATCTTCCCATTCGGGTCTGGTTCCAGTGAAGTTATGTTGTATGGTAATGTTGTGTATACGCTGAAAGATGGAAGGAAAGCAGATGTGAGTTATCTTGGGCCTTCTGGTCTGTACTTTTCTGATTGATGACAACAGGTTGAATGGGGTGCTAGAGCAAGCTTGGTTAAAGATGGAGGGAGGTGGAAACTGCAATTCTACCAGGTGTACTTAGATAGTGCTGCCGCGCAGAACGCCAAGTAGGTACAATGTGGAATCCAGAGAAATTTCTGAATTCCAGACTGAAAGTACCATCTTGCGTCTGAGCTATTGTACCAGACCATGTATGAAAGTCGTCAATTGTTATGAGTATGCAATCCGTCCAACGCCTTTTGAAAGCCCACAACGCCAGTACTGCATAACTTGAGCGCGTACAAAATCTCAGTCCATGTCCATCTCATCCTCCACTCCACCATCAACCAACACCTTCCGTCTTTGCTTCATCTTGCCAAACACCTTGCTCTTCTCCCTCTCCAATGGCAACTCCTCCACCTCCTCGCCATTCTCCTCCAGAGCCGCCCTCTCGCTGGCCCTCATCTTCGGCAATAAGTGCTCATTCTCCGCAACCAGCTTCCTGTTCGCCTCCCGCTCTCTCTCCTTGTTACCTGCCATCCGCTTCTTGTAGAAGACCCTCTCGCGCTTCTGTCTGATCTCGTCGACTCTTGCAATTGCTTTGAGCGTCTTCTCCATATCCTCGCGATTGTAGCGCACGGGCACGTTGCGGCGAGCAGCGAAGAGCAGTGTGCTGTCGACAACCATTTCTTTGCCAGCAGATTTGCGGAAGGCCTTGGTCCACTTGAGCTTGCGCGGATTGCGCTTCATTTTGAACTGTTTTATATCGTCAGTATGGTAGTCGAAGCCATGAAGGTACTTATTCTTGGTCGTACATTCTTGTGGCATTTACTACGGCAGAATCTGAACGCTGTGCCATCGTTCCTGCAAAAGGTGATCCCTTTCGAAGGGTAGCATGGCTTAGAGCAGAAGTAACAAGTCTCGATCCTGCGAGGTAGTTAGTCACTGGGAAATGGGTGTAATGAATCATCTGGGAGATTTGCATACCTCATCTTGACGTGTTGCTATGCTTGACCGACTTCTTCCTATTATTTTACCTTTGAGCGGGACTTTCAAGAAATTTTGAATTTATCGCTTATCGAAGATTGGCTAGCGAAGGTAGAAAAAGCGGCACTACTGTAGTTGTGTAAATATGGCCTGTGCAGACCAGAACATTTATCTGGGACAAGACTTAAAAAAGTCTATCATAATTTTGTAGATGTCAAAACTGACAGGATCTTCATAATCAGCAATAAGCCAGGTGAACTTTCAAGGAATTAGTTATTCTGTTGTCCAGCTTGACTTGCGGACATTGAAAATGAATGCCGCTTTTTGAGACCTGGAACAACATTTCACCGATACCGTCCCGACCGACGCCGACAAATTTATCAACCTGAACTGTTCTCCTACATGAGGAAAAGATAACAATCTTCATCTTGCACTTGCACATCCGTAGACTTTCCCAGACTATTGTCTACCGACCTTCCAGAGCATCTCAAAGAAGGGCCAAGTACAGAGCAGAATGGCTTCTGTACTCGCAATTGGTGTCGGAGTCGCCGCCGCCGCATTTCTCGTAAGATTATGACTTCGGGCATCGTTCAATAGATCACTAACATCTCCTAGGGAAGAGCAGGACTAGTAGCTCTACGGAGATCACGCGGAGAAGCAGTCGGAGCGTTAGGCAAGGCATATTACAAAGGAGGGTTTGAGCCGAAGATGAATCGACGAGAAGCTGCTCTGATTCTGCAACTCAGGTATGCTTGAACGCCTCCATGGGAGAATGGCCTGCTGACAGATTTGTTTAAAGCGAACGTCAACTCACCAAGGAACGCATACGAAAGAACCACCGCACCCTCATGATGCTGAACCATCCCGATCGAGGTGGAAGTCCCTATCTAGCAACGAAGGTCAACGAGGCGAAGGAGTTCTTAGAGAAGAACTCATAATGAACGTGGATCGGGAATGATGTATGAATGCTTGTATAACATCTGGGATTGAAGCATAAGCGTTGGCGTTGGAGCGGCATTTGATTATTTTGCCCTCGCGGTGCAGATCTCTTCTCTGACGGAAACGAATTTAAGTTTTCTTGTATGTGGGATAAGGTATTTGAGTGAAAATTCATGCATTGTGTATTGCGAAGGTTCTGCTCTTCAGCTGGCAGATCATTCTCTACTGATTTAATGTAACGCATTTGCTTCCTCCCTTTACTTCCCTTCACACCAGTCTATCCGCCGGCGCCAGTTTGCAGGCAATAAGCCCCGCTTTAGTTCTTTAACCAAGCTGAGGCACACTTCTTCTCGCTATCCTAATCATCCTTGGAGCGGCCTCCTCTATTGGTTGGCTTTTTCTTAAAGTCTTTCATGGGAGGAAGACGGGGTGCGTGATAGGAACGGCCAGGATTTCCAGATAGAGAGGACCACGATGGCTGTACTGGTGCAGCGGGTCTAAAAGCATCTCCTATCAAGTGCTGCTGTCCGCCACCCTGGTGTTGTTGTCCACCGACTTGCAGTCCACTGAATTGGCCTTGCAGTTCGTCACTCTTTGGATCCTCGAGTCGTCTCCAAGGACCTCCGGAATATTTGCCTTTGCCGGCGTTGTTTTGGTCACCTTTCATGCCTTTGGAAGCCAAAGACGGAACAGGTTTGGTAGGAACTCCGCCGTCACTGCCCTCGGAGCTCCAACCATCTTCCCTGTCAATCGCATTTTCGGTAGCCTCTCTAAGTGCCCTGGATATATCAGCTGGAAAGTTTTGTATTGAACAATTTTGACTTACTCGGAGATGCGAGCCTTCTTCTCTTGCTCTCTTACGTCTTTCCCCTTCTGCTTCTCCTCTATTTGTTTGATAGCAATTGCGACCATGGCTTGGAGAGTGTAGACGGCATCATTACCAGCGTTATGGAGATGCCAGGCGATGATACCCAGTTCAAGGAGAATCATGCCAAGTTGTCGGGGGTTAGATTCACGCTTGAGATATCGCCACATGAATGCCGTATCAGCCGTCTCCAACAAGTTGGACAGGTTGGTAACATCGTAGCCGATAGTTTGCATGAACCTAATGTCGGAGCCGACATCATGACCAACGAGAACGACGTTGCGTTTCGGGCGCTCGTCATAATCAAAGGTTGTCTCTTCTGCCTTTGAAAAGGGATGTTTGAAGCAGCTTGCAATGATGCGGGGGGCATCTTTGATACTGATGACCTCGCTGGCACTAGAAACATGTAAATATCTTCGCTAGGTTTCAGCTTCTGTAACTCACCCAAACTCGAATTTATCCGGGCATCCAGCGACGAATTCACTATTTTTATAATTTTGATGCTCCTTGATTATGAAGTGGCGAGCACGAATGCAGCTTCTCCAATTGGTTCCTCCCTCCCCTGGAACTACATGCGCAATGTCTTGGGTGTCGAGCGTGGCAATACCGACCTCTGTAACAATCTTGGTATCCCGCTCATAGGCCTCGACATCAACGCAGACGAAGACGACAGACTGTTCCTGCTGAAATTGAATCAATTGACCAGGTTGAAAGAAAGTCGTAGGAGGTAGCTTGGCAGCAGCGGCCTTGACAGCGGCATCATAGTCACCCCACTGAAGACCAGATTTCTCTAAGCCTGCCTTGATAGCCTCGAGCTCGCCGTGTCGAACCTCTCGAAGACCAAGATACCGCTGAACTCTCTTGATTCCATGACTCCAAGAATGCTGCTTTTCGATTCGTTCTTTCTTCGCCTTTTCCTTGCTGGCTGCCTTCTTGCCCTTTTGCGATTGGGTTATTAGGTCCAGTTTGGCCCGGAAAGCTTCAAGAGACTTTTCGGATGGCTGCTTCGGACTTGGAGGAGCACCTCCCGGCCTAAAACGGAGTCAGTAACTTTATCAAAGATCAGTTGAATTAAGAGAATGAGAGATACGCGCTAGAGCAATCTTCTTCGAACGTGGCTCAGAGAAGCTCAGCTTGAAACTGTTACGTCGCCAAGCCCAAAGTTCGAAGATCGCGTCCGATATCGACTGGAACTACTCGAAGCTTCGAGATCGCAGACTTGACATGATAGATTCAGAAGGCAGTCATCGATATACGCGTACCTATAGTATCTTGGAGGGACGTTGTCCTTCAAGTTGTCTGCCATTTCCTTGTTGGTGGAGCGTCCAAGATAGCGGGGTTGAGGGGTTCCGTCGTTCTCGAAGGTAACCTGGAAAGCACCGTTCGCACCCCCAGTTGGAATTGTGAGACTCGTCCTCAAACAGCGGTTGATGGTTGCCAGAAAATGCACGAACTGCTTTGTTGGTATGAGGAGAATCGGTTGTTGGTTGGGATCAAGAGAAGCACGATGTAGGTAGAAGCTACCGGAAAGACAACATCAGTATCATGATTCATCACGCTTAGCAAATCATTCCAAAAAGCAGATACTTACAAATCCCAAGTTTGGTCAAAGAGCTTGCCCTGGTCAAAGAAACTTGCCGCAACCTTGACTTGTCAGTGGCTTTCAGTTTCGACTGATATGGTGAACAAACTGACCCTTTGTCTGTTGGCGGTAACAATGTAAGCGTAGGGATACTTCTTTACAGTCTGAAAGGGGCAAAAGCTTTCACCATCGGCTGCGAGCTCGCCAACTTGAAGGTCATACGTAGGGACAGTGTTGGAAAGGGTATTCCTTCCTGTGTGACAAATTAGCGTCCATGAAATGCGGTAGTCCTGATAGTATGATGGGTAGACCTGATTGACTGGCAGAGGCATTGAAGTATTTATTGGTATTGCTCGAGACGACTTTGCTTCTGCTGACGACGACCTCATCGTCGTCGGAATCTGTTCCCTCATAAAGGTGCTGTGGCTTTGCCGAGGAAAACAGGAATGGTTGGGAGGCGAATTCTTCTCCACAGATGTTCGCATCCCCGGTTAAAGCCTGGAGTCTGTTGAGTTTATCCATTTTGCTTGCGTAAAGGAGAGGTTGTGAGTAGTTGTGTGTTTGGACGCGACGCGTGGAGCAGGAATCCGTCGAGAAGGAACCCGTCGAGCTAACCGAGCTCTCCTCACCTCACCCAATGCTGAAAAACTGCTCAATTCACTTTTGCAGTCAATTTATGGTGGCCCATGAAGTTTAAAACCGAAAGTAAGATGAGTGTGAGCCTTGACGAACATTAGCTGAATGCCATGGATGCCTGAAACCTAAATTGGGAGCACAGTCTATGATTCAATTCAGCAGCCCTCAGAGATCCTTCAGGTCTGGAACAATCTTCTCAACTATTCAGGCCTTTCTCTTTTACATCAGATTGTTCAATAATTGCTGTTGCACTGCGAATAGGTGGTGGGATGATGTCCAAATATACATTTTCCTCCGGTGTTTGCTAGTTGACAACCGAAGGGCCTAATTCAGCCCCTGAGTTTGCCGAGTTTACGAGTCATGTTACACAAGACTACCTAGGTACTTTGATAATTTTAGAGTTTGAGGCATGCATTGGACAAATCACTTGTCACATAGAGACATTAAGAGAGTTTTCTCTCTAAGTATATATGTTGCCTGCCCCCTCCCAGGCTGAGCCCAGAGTGCTGCCATCAGGCACTACCACCATAGTTTTTGCTAAGCCTCTGAAAATGATCCTTAGGGACTCGACACTGCCTGTTGGTTTTCTAGGTCATGCAATACTATCACCTGCTTTTATTGCGAGTTGGTAAATTCGAGCTCAATACATAAAACTAACCTCAGTCAGCAAACAGCTCAGTAGGGGAAATTGCTTCATACCTCATTTGCATCCTTTTCTGTCACGTCGGAGATCTCCAGAACGTTCTTATCAATCAATCCCAAATTAAGCCTTTTCAAGGATTGCCAGAAGTCCCGTCTGTCCCCGCCAAGCTCTTCCTTAACTACCCTCATCTTGAAATCTCGAATAAAATCATTCCAAATCTCAGGCTCCTCGAATTCGATCATGTATTGTCTGAACACTTGCATGTCTGCTTTCACCTCTTCATACTTGAAGTTTCCAGTACTATGAGTAATATGTGTACGAATGATGTTCGCCATTTGCTTTGCAGCGTCGTGGACAACATTATCGTCCTCGGGGCTCTCAAGTATTTGCTTGAATTCTGGGATAGTATTGTTAGGTGAAATCTTCTCTCGTTTTTCTTGATTAAGAAGAGACTCGACATCAAGGCCAGAAAGGGGCTTGGGGGCTTCACGGCGGCGACCGCGAGTGCCTTTGACTTTTGGGGGAACTAATAGTGGCGTCAGCTGCTGTACATCAGAATCGACAAGTAATGCTCACCTTTCTGGAGATGAGCTGCTGCCACGAGCCTCTCAAGTTTGCCAGCAGACTGCGAGACAAGGTCTTCTGGAGGGTTCTCCCACTTTGTCAAACTGGAGACGGTTAGCTTGAAGATTTCGCTTATGACATGGAGGGGTCTATTATATGTTTACATTTCAGAAGCAGGCGTAATGGGTTCGTTGCGGTACATTGCGCGATGTCGGATCGCTTGGTTGATTCGATGTATGATAGGAGAATAGGTGTCTTCGATTTGCATATATTCGTCTGGCTCTCCATCTTCGTTTCTCCCAGCCTTGGACAGATCCATGCTGTCCACATAATCGCTCATAGCACCAAGTAGATCATCGCCTGGAAGATATCTGTGCTTTTTAAGAGTAGTTCCGGAAGCTGTGATGACCCTATCCAAGGGTGGAAATCTGTAGACGCGTACGTCCTCGGCAAAGGGCAAAGGTACGTCAATAAGAGCTTCGACGTCCAGCTCGATTGACGGAGCAAGGAGAACGATTTGTGGCGCCTTCCCATCCTTCTCGACGATTCTGGCCACAGCATATGATTCCAACTCGAAGAGAGCATGAACCAGAGAGGAAAATGCTATGCGGGCCTTATCATTGATCACTTGCGCAATGGTAATGCGACTTGGACCCATATTGAGGAATCTCTCGTACTAGACCGATTTGTCAGCTCGGGCTAGAAAATTCCATAAGTGACAAACCTTATCACTGGGGATGAATCCAATAATAGAGAAGCTTTGTTTAGTTTCGAAATTCGTAACATTTTCGTCTGACTCGCTGATAGGAACAGCGGTGCTGCCATATTCATAGCCCCTTGCTAATAGTTCAAGATCGACATCCCTCCTTCCTCCTGGTGCATTTGGATCATTGGCTCTGTAAGTTCTCGTGCTCTTGACTGATATGAGGTCGTTTTCAGTTGCTGGGGCGTCTATCATTTCGGCATCATTGTTGATAGTGTTCGAGGACTGAGTGCTTGCTATAGGTGCTTTGATAACAAAGATTTTTGCAGAGGCTGGCTTTGCGACCTGGACGTTGAAATAACGTTTGACATCGATGTACAATGCTGTCTTTTCGTATTTCTCTGGGTCTCCTAGTGTAAGACGGCCTTCATAAGTGGCATACGGACGAGTTGACTTTGAGTCGGGAATGGCAAGGCTTGCAATGACCTCTGAAGCAGTAGCGAATATGCCATTATCACCACAAAGCTCCGTGAGACTTCTTAAGAGAGCCTCATTTTGTCGCTGCATGATATTTGAGCAGCTGTCTTTTGAGTTAGAAACGGTACATACCTTCACTACAGACTTGTCCTCTTCCTTGAAGCCAAATTCTTTGTCATCAAAATCAATGCCTCTAGACTAGAAATCAGCATATTTCAGACCATCTGAGTGGAACATATCTGACACTACAACTAAGGTGATCCCACATTCATTGATTCTGCTAGCAATTTGCTCGATGCCCTGACCGTCTATCATTCCTTGGCCGTCCGTCAAGAGAACTATTTTACGTGCAAAAGCGCCGAGTTTTCCACTTTTGAGTGTAGTAAATTCGGTAATAAGTTGAACGGCCAGAACAATGGCTGAAATGGCATCACCTGCATTGGTTGAACTCGGCGTGATCTTGCTCTGTAGCTCAGGTAGATGTTCCAAATCCATGTTACTTAACGGTCTGAGGACCTGAGAAAAGTCAGCAGTGAAGCAGGCTGAGGTCGTGATAATAAGAAAAGTCATGTGCTGGTGCAAGAGCCCAGGAGCTGAGCCCGCCGGATCGGTTATACTGGCAGACGAATGATATTTTGTGATTTATCAAGCCGACCTTCACATATGTTGTTTGACCGCCGAGTGGGGATATGGCGTGATATTAATTCTGGATAGGGAAGCCCACAGGCAAAGGGAAATACGTACTGAGATGTTCTGGTAATCTTCATCATCATCCAATGGGTTATTGGTTTCGTCGGTGCGGAACCCAATAACGCCTAAGTTTCCTCCTTTCAAATTGGCGGCCATGGTGATAGCTATCTTGTCCCAAACATATCTCATGCCATAATCGAGATCAGACTCGGTTCTACCATTGTGGCACTCTCCCATGGTAGATCCCAGATCTACAACGTATATTGTTGCTTGTTTTGCTGGGGCAGCCATTTTGGTGGGCTTTTGCAATGGTTATGGATATCAAACGCTTTCAGATGGGCGCGAATGATGAAATAATGAAGTTCAGGCAGACGCGTCGGATTGAAAGTGGAGGGCAACACGCGATGGACGTTTCCACGCGATCACATGACTATAATCCCTGCATGTCCGCCTTGGCCTGCTTTTGACGACGATAAAGGGAGGCAGGAGAAGAAGCTGCATTTGCGTTTAATCTAAATCCAGCTCCGATGATCTAGCTTCGATGATGTTTCAATAATGGAGTAATCATTTCCGCTTGAAGGTTTCTGGGCCGAGGTAGCTTAGTGGATTCTCTAGGTACTAAAACCCCAGGTTTCAGGGCGTCATCCATTTCTATTTCAATTCTGTCCCCCACAGTTCTCACACCATACATTTCTTTTACGTCGCACTCCTCTCCGAATAAATCACGATGCCTGAGTTATCAATCTTTAAATCACTAGCACCATACCATATTATTTCGTGCGACAACTTCCATCCAAAGTGCAGCAGGGGCTGATGTTCATTCCAGATATGGCACGCTTCTTGGAACTGAGTTCTTTCAGGTGAGGAGAAGACCACGAGCCAACGACTATGATATCTTGCTAATGGGCACTCCAGACCTTCGTAGGAGGAATCGTTAGCTATCAGGCACTCCCCCGACCTCAATTTTCCCAACTCCAACAGAAGCTCTTTCCCGTCTACTTTGGGCTTCAAACGGCTTTTCCCGCCATCCTCGCCCTGACATATCCCGGATCGAAGCTTCTCGGTATACAATCTGGTCTGCAGGGCGTATTGGCAGATACATGGGGTGCGCTGTTTCCTATAGCAACGATCTTCGTCACAAGCTTAGCCAATTGGGCAATTATTGGACCTGCCACAACTAGTATTATGAGGGAGAGAAAGCACCAAGGTATTTACAACGGTCCTATCTGTGTGGGAAATCTGGAGATTGGAGTTGAATGTATGTGTGAATCCAGGCTAAAGAGTACCTCCAGAAACTAGAGATGGCAAAAAGTACTACGATCAAGGTCCCCATAGCGAGGAAATGAACAAGTTGAACAGTGCTTTCAGTAGCATGCACGGCCTGTCATCACTGCTAAACCTTGCAGGTTTTATTATGACTTGTTGGTATGGCGTTTCTCTGGCGGAAAGGATCCAATAGAGGAAACACTTCCAAGATAGAAACTGCAGCCTTGATCGATAAGTACAGTACTAGCCAACTGATATTAGACGAACCGCCTTTTTACACCAAAACTCGGCTGTAACACTTTCGTACCTAGCCACATTCTGACTATTTTACAGTAAAAAC
>KZ613473.1:502590-816592 GCA_002865625.1 Hyaloscypha hepaticicola
TCGCTTAATTCCTAGCCAAATCTGAGTCGTCACAGTTTACTACTTAATTATATAAGAACCCCTTATTCCTTGTTAACTTGGAATCGTAAAAAAGATTAATATTGTATTAAATAAAAGATATATTGATCATTGGAAAAGTACACTCCTTGTGAGCGTTGTGACATTTCACCGCAATGTGGGCAAAATGGCGATTTTTGGTGGGGTTTCGCGATTTGTCTAATATCAGTTGGCTATGACTGTAGATGCATTGTTTATAAATCTTTGCCCCGAGGCTCCCCTTTCTAGTATCGGCGAGTCCAGTATTGTTCCAGTGTCTTCAAGTCGTTTAATAAGTACCAAATCGTTTCCTCCCGGCAGCAGAGATGGCAATCTCCTCTGGCCAGCTAAGGAGCGGTCGAGAGCTCTCTTGTCGCGGTAAGCAAGGGTCCTTAGCTAATCAAGTACAATTGAATCCACGATATTCCTGCCCTCTCTCCTACATTTACCACGTCTTCCGCAGCATTCAGGACTTTCTCCCCACGAAGTGGAACATGATAAACCAATGCTGAAGCCACTCAGCTTGGAGGTTCATCCTCAGTTCAAACCTGGGCCAAAATACACAGCCATAATACGCTCTTTACCCAAACTACCACCAGAACTAAGGCTTGATGTAGATATTCAAACTGCCACCGAGTCTCGCGTGGTCAGAATTTATTGCTAGGTACAGATTGAAGAAGAGAATGAAGAAATTACGGTTTACCTCGAACAAATTCCTAGCTCCATCTGTTCTACACGTAGCCCAGGGGTTCGAGCATCTTGCCTGAAGCACTAGGATGAATTAAGCTATGCTGAAGTAATGAGGCAAAGTCTTCAGCAACCTCAAAATTCTAATTTCAAGGCTCATTTGAAGGGAATGGCAAGAACTATGTTGGTTGTCTAATTAGGGTCTCAAGAAGAATTTGGCGGGAGGGGTGGGAAGCTTAAGATGAGACTGAGTACATAAAAGAGATAGTGGACTATGCAAAGGCAATTCAAAAGTATTAAACATCCCAGGAATGATCTCCTTTGCCAAGGGAAACTAGTTCTGATTTGCAAAGAAGGTTTGCTTGGACTGGTGCCATCATGTAATGTATCTGCGAGAGTAAAAATAATGATGAAACATATTTTGATACATGGTTTCTTCACAAAAACCCTAAAAATTGTTAGTTTCGTCTGCAGTTACCCTACACAAAGTCTACTTGCTCAGAAATCCTCCCGCCTTGGAAATGATAGATGTCTATATAATGATTACAATTACAATTGAAAAGCTTGTATACAGCCTTATAATAACGGGACAGGGAGCCTCCCTATTCCAATAGTGCCAAATATAAAATAGACTTTTAAAAGTTGACAAATTGATGAATGATTTCAGCATCCTAAGACTTGAGTAAACTAGAATGGTCCTAGAATGGTAATTGGAGGGTTGAGAATTTTGAACCGAATCTCCCACCAGTGGTTGTCAGAATTTGTGAGCAATACTGGTTTTCACTGTACTATAGATCGAGGGATATTCAAAGGCTAATTGCCATCTTCCTTTGTTAAATGTTCCCTGATCTCAAGAATCAAACACCATCCTTCAAGTTCTTCGGTAGGGAGCATCCCACGTTTCACTTTGGCAAAAGCCACAAATTTGTGGCTCGCTCTCTCCGTGTAGATATGCTCGGCGTACTCGTAAACAAGCCATCTTGACTTCTCCATGATTAAAACCACATTTTATTTCGATTTCGGTCCTGTATTATACATGCCTTTCTCTAGTGCCATGAAGAAGTCAACTAGATAAGGAGCAAAAATAGTGCAGCAAGCAAAGCAATGAAGGGGTGGAATATCTTGGCGCCCTCCGTTTCCATAGAAGAATGTGTGGTTGATAAAGATATTCTCGGTGAACTCTGGTGTCATTGGCGTGGCCTCACGGTGGATTTGATGCTGTGAAGATGTGGGAAGCTCCAATCTGGTCTTGTCGCTCTTCAGTGACAGGTATGGAGACCGGAATCGACACAGCAAGAATGGCCTCAGCCCACACGAGGATATAATTGGATTTGCTATAGCGATTATCAGAACTCAGTTTAAGTGCTGCTGAGGAACAATCTGAAAAGCAGTGGCTCCTCGCTTTACGAATGTTCTATAAGTTATAGTACATTGAAAGCCAGTATTGCTCACAAATTCTGAGGAATAATTTGAAAGTAGTGGCTCCTCGCTTTACGAATGTTCCATAAGTTATATTATATCGAAAGCTAGTATTGTATCACAGATTCTGACGAACACTGGTGGTTCTTGATTCACTTTCATAGACCAACTTGGTAGCACAGCTATTCACCTTTGTTTTCGCCTCTCTAGCCACGCCACAAAGCAGATTCACCCGTTCAAGTGTGGGGCACCAGGGGGATCTATTCCAACCGTGAGTCACGCTTTCAAAAATCGGAAAATTGTCCATCTACCGGTGATCCCCCGAACTTTAGCCTCCACTCCCTTCCCCTGACAACAACATCAACATCAAACCCTCGGTAAGTCTCGCTTAACCCGAATGTCTCCAAACGCTTTCCTACGTTCGCTCTGACTTACTTCTGAACTAGCAGTTGAGCCTCTTGCAAACAACCATCAAGATGAGCTGGATCTTGCGTCTCTGTGGTGCGAGAGCACCGAAGCCTTCTTCACCAAAAACACCAACGTCGCCATCAGCAACGCACCCCGAAACTATTGAACTGGCTCCTGTAGCACCAACCGGTCCAACCCTTGCAAAGTCTGGCGAGAATTTAGCACTTGTCAATCCAGAGTTGTATCTGCAACAAGAGAAATTACGCATGAAGATTCGAGCCGATACACAAGCCGCCGTTCATCGATTCGAGAACTCCAGCCTCCCTGTGACCTTTATCCAGTTTCCCCGGTTTGCACCAGAGCTGCGTCGACTGATATGGAAGCACGCCGCAAATGAAGTACGTCTCGTCGAATTCACATATGTCAGCAAGGAGAAGACGATCGCCGCTAGATTCCCCTCCAGGACACTCGTGCCTGCAATCCTCCATACCAGTAAGGAGGCGCGCGAGGTTGGACTACAATTCTACGAGAAGCTTGACTTTAGCTCTTCGTTTATCGGAATCAACAGCACCTATATCAACTGGGAGCACGACGTTGTCACCTTCAAGGCGGGCAGGGCGCTACAAGCGTTTATGAGACACCAGCAATACATACAAGAGCTGAGCTTGGAGGACCGCGGAGATGTGATGGAGCAATTAGGCATCGACCCGGTTCATTCTATCATCACCGAAAAGTGCCGCAACTTAGCCGTCTTTTCTAACGACCTTGTCGACTTCAAGATGGAGCTGAGACCTAAGATCTTGTTCAAGAACCTCAACAACTTCATTGTCATCGTGCCATCCGGTGAACTAGGCACATGGATGGACGGAAACCTGGCTCTAGCCCCACTCACGGAAGGAACTGGTACCTTTGCCATCGACTTGGAGATCCAATCGCTGCAACTTCTGTATAACCAGAAAGATGATGCTGGCTGGGGTGTATTTGAAAAGGAGATCCGTATCATGGATGTGGTCAGAGAGCGACACAGGCTGATGACAGCTGAAGAAAAGCAGGCACGCCATGGGGTTCAACTAGGCAAGGAGATACTGGCGGATGCACAGGTGGTCAAGGGAGAGGTTTTTGTGAGCCCAAAGACAAAAGCCGAGTTGGAGAAGGAAGCCAAGCAAAGGCAGTTTGACGCAGATCTCATTTTGGCTGCCAGGCATGTATCCCTCCTTTGTTAGATTGGACGATGAAGCTAACGATCTCTTCAGACTGCAGACCCAGAACTTGTAAATAGCAGCGGCTGGACGAAACTGTTCTTTGTATTATCTGGAGTGTCTCGCTAGATAGAAAATGATGCAAGGACGAAACTTTTCTTTGTGTAAGATTACATCAGATGTGGCAACTGACCGTGGACGAAAGTAAAGAGAACCGACCCGAGGTGTGTTGTGCAACGACAAAAAGAAAGGTTCTAGTCGTAGCTTCTCTGGGTGATGAAGAGGGTTCCTGCAACTTCCCCTTTAGAACTCAGCATAGGCAGACTTCGAATAGAAAATATCACAGCAAGCATATGGAACATTCAAGTGGAGGGTCAAAATCGACCTTGCATTGCAATTCCGAGCAGCAGCTAAGCCCTCAAAACAATCCTGCGTGGTACTGAACCATCTCCAAAAAAAAATGTCCCTCTCATCTTCTCTCAAGTGTGCTCTCACAACACCCACACCAGTCATACCACAGAAGTTCTGTGGGCCCTCCAGTCACCTTTTCCCTTCCACCACCTCGAATTAAATGTACATATTTTGTAATAAAGCATTGAATCGTAAGAAGTCCAGACCATGCTGTAGAGACCGTCTCATCTACTACAAGGCATAATCATGTAGTAGACGCGCAGCATCGTTCCAGTTTTCCAAGCCGGGTAAGCGGAGTGGTGTTGTGTTGTGTGTTGAATATAAAAAGTTATGTGCAAAAGAAGACAACATAGACCGAGCGCACGAGACTTTAGCACAGGCTCCAGGTCATATTCCAGAACAAAAGAAATGCGCCAGGCATTCATTCCATCCTTGCGGTAAGGAGAATGAAGCCGATATCCCAGAACCATCCTTCAGATCATGATAAAAAAGCGTGCTAACCCAAATCGATCAATGCTCGCCGGCAGATCGTGGCGCTCAAACCGAATCCCACCCCAATGCACCCATCCCCAAAACGCCGCCAGATGTATTATACAGAACCCAGTCGTAAAAGCGCTTCAATAGCCTCCCGTTCTTGAGAGTCAGATGTCATGCCAAAAGCCGATAAATCAAAATTATTAGGTTGAGAAGGTCGCATTGGCACCGATTTTGCCAACGCCGAGAGGGATGGCCCACCACCGCCGTAGGCTCCCCCAGTGTATACACGAGGCGCAAGAAAGTTTCGTCCCGGTCCAGAGGCCGAGTAAGAAGCAGCACGTAAAGCTGCTGCTCCCACTGCGGCCCAGTCCTCATCATCAGTGACATCGTCGGGGTCATCACCCATGATTTCGTCATCCGGTGGAGCCTCGGAAGACGAACAGGAGGAATCCCCGTCAAGAGACATCTTGTCTGCCTCGTTCTCCATCATAGTAACGTCCATATCGTCGTCGTGAGAGAAGACGGCGGAGTCGCCAGCCCAGCTGGAGCCTGGCGCATTCAGTCGAGTTCTGTCCACGTTCCATCCTTGGTTTGCCGCAATCGGCATCGCATTCGAGTAAGAGGATGGTACACTTGGGGGTGGCGAGTGTTGGTTGCCTCTGCTGTTTCTAGCAGGATGGCCCTTCAACCTTGCGTCCCAACGTCCCCATCCAACCTTCTCGAACTTGACGTCGCCCTTCAGACCCCCGCCCTCACCTCCACTTCCGCGACCCTCCAACGCGCCAACTACCAGTCTTCTGGCCTTCGCGGGCGGTATTCCAGAGAAGCCTGGCACGGCTGTGGTGAGGAATCCCATGATGTGACGAATAGCAAGGGGGCCGTGGTTGAGCAAGATCTCGGGGAGATGATGCTTTGCCAGCAGAGTCGGTGTGATAGTCCCAGCCGCATCAAATCCAGGGGATCCAACGCGACCGCCATCATTTGTCATATCCTGATCACTGGCATCGGGACTGTCCTGAAGGTCGAAGTCGGATTCGACATGTTCCAGGATGTTCTGGACCGTGGTCGAGCGCGTCCCATACGGCTTGGTACCGTGGGGAGGCAAAGAAGGGGATATAGAGTTCGGAGGAGTAGGGAGAGGGTGGTTCTTCGAAACAGGAACGCTCCTGGCCGCTACAGCAGCAAAGCTGTCTCGGCCACCAGCGGGCTTCGGGATATCGCGAGCAGTGGATGCCATGCTAGCCATTTCGGTGGAAGGTTCTTTCGTACGTTTCTCTGCAGTGACGCGACACAATATTAGGTCTTGTTCTCGATAAAAACGCGTTGGGGGAGCGTTGAGAGGAAGTCGTCGTCGTGACGACAGGGGCTGACTCACTCGACTTGCGAGAGAAACGTGGCGAGTTGCTCAAGAGACGCGATAATGAAGCACGGGGCTATGGATTATCTTGTCGTAAAAGGACGAAAGATCCAGGGCGAAATCTTATCGGGCAAGGCAATGAAGCTGTTGCGAGGTGCGAAGGCGAGCGATGGTTGTTGACGAAGCCGATTCTTGGTAAGTAACTCAGGTGTGAGGCAGAAGAGAATGGATCTCTGCCGCAGAACGAAGCAAGAAGCTGGGAGGGATGGGGGCCTTTTACGTGTGCAAAGCGACGGTAAATGCGAGTGGTCGAAGCTGGTGAGTGGGATGGCGAGTACTGGTTTGTGGTGCTGTGTTGCGTTGTCGTTGATGGTTGTACGGCTATCTGGGGCTGCTGCTGCATGAGCTCCTATCTGGACATTCGGCTCTTTCCATGGCTCCATCGCGCTTTAGCCTGACCAGCCAAGCAGCCCTGCTGGGGCCGCACGTGCAGCTCGCTAGTGCTCGCTGCCAACTACCAACTCTCTCCAGAGGAATTACCTCACTCATTTCGCTCATCTCGCTCAGTCTCGCTATCAGCGACGAGGCATGCTGCGCAAGCCAAAGGACTGGTCCCTGCATCCCTCAGTTGTACTTGTACCTGAAAGGCTTGAGATCCTATGTTTGTAGAACATGCCTCCTGCCTTTGATCTCTTCATCAGCGATTCGAGCAAACTGGCGACGGGGGCATCTCGAGCGCCGAGTACCGCCCCGGGGGATGGGCGACTACCCCCCAGCCTATTCGCCCACTACCATCAGGCGCGAATCTGGACATGGAAAAGCACCCAAATCCCACGTTCACGTTCTCTCGTCGCACGAATCCTATGGGCCCCGTGTGCCCGGCCCGGATCAGCAGACACCCCCATCTAAACCTCCAGACGAGAACTATGAGTGACGGGACCCGCTGAATTGCTCCACTCGTCCAGTTCCGCTAAGTGCCTGCGTCGCCCGAAAGGAGGGCCTTTCCCCACGTTGTTGAATGCTGTCACGATGCACGCTGCTCAACTCAAACAGAAGTGCAGCGATACAGCGCCGTCTCCGCTCTCGCACAGAAGGCCTCGAGCTTAGCTACAAGTCCTCGTCCTACTGTGCTGCGAGTTGAACAGCCGGACTACCCGATTATTTCCGTCATCGCTGAGATATTCGTATCTCTGAACCACTCACCTCTGATCGTGGGCCAATTCGTGGGAGTTGGGTATGCAAGTGAGCAAGCCACCTCATCAAGAGAGCGCGAAAATACCTATGTCGCGCATGATCGAGCTCCGCCGATCTTCGGAAGGTGGTGATGAAACATGGACTCTATCTGAGTCAACAGATTCAGATCGGTGGATGCCCTCAGCATGGGTCGAATTTGCAACAAAGATCTGTCAGACATACATGCGAAAGCCGAGGCAAATTTTTCGTCGAGAGATTCCATCGTGGACCTTGCCAGATTCTCAACGAAATCGCGCAAGTGCGTACACGGTTAAGTCGAGTAATTCGCTAAGTACTTACGTACATATTGTAAAATGCAAATGTACCTGCCGAATATAGCTTAAATATGTCACTTTACTGTTAATTTTTGCAAATTATGCTAGAAGAATAAGGTATCTAAATTTGTGCCTTAATCTCAAATCATTCGCTTAGCCTCGTTCGCTTATTTAGCAGTGAACCCCAACCCCCAACCCCTCCCCTTCCCCTGCCCCTTTCCATGGTTCCAGGAAGTTCTTGATGTAATACCAAATCCATTCATTCTTGGGTACTGTAGCTATATATTCCAAGTAAACGCAAGAGTACTTGCTCAGCAGCTCAGATCCCCAACGAAGTTTCATCGAACGTGCAACTCAAAAAGGGAACACGCATCTGCATCAATCAACCAATCGCTCGATGTTGCCAATTATAAGTTCCTGTTTCTAACGACAGAAATCCCTTCTCAGATGTAAAACCAATGACTAAAATTACTTGTAACACTTTAGGTATGCCTTACCAGTGAACATGACTGTCAAAACGAGCGAATCTCCCCGCGGTAGAGAGAGAAGACGGTAGGATAACAACCAAAAAAACTTGCAAACGAACAACCCGTTTGGGGAGAAGAAACCGCTTAGCCCGAAGGCACCATTCAAGGCCGGTTTACTTCTTTTTCGCTTCGCTCCCCTCGCTCGTGAGGAGGGGGTTTGCCGTATTGTATTTTTGGTGACCATCGATCCCCACTCCAAGTTACTGACAGCTCAATGCCCGCGCCGGTCCACAATGAATCCGCAACTTGAAGCTTGCTGTCTGTCATATTTGCTGAACTTTTTTAGTTGTCGAGTGTCATATTAACCATTGGTGGCAGAAACAAAATAGCAAAAATTTCTAAGCTGGATTCCTTTAGTCCAAAATGACAAAAGAAGAACCCCCTTTGGGGGAGAAGAAACCCGTTTACCCTTTTCAGGTACCTTACCCTTAGGTAAGGCCGGTTTACTTCTTTTGTGCCCTGGAGGACGAGGGACTTTTTGTCGCCGAGTCATTTTGTGCCCTGGAGGGGGAGGGACCTTTGTCGTGTGGTCTTCACCATTGGTGGCCATCTGTCCTCACTTTAGAGTTGTCCAGAATTAAGTGTCCACGCCGGTCCCCACTTAACCGCCATCTAAAGCTTGTTGTGCTGGGAGAATCGCTTATTTTGTTATATAACACTCGTAGAAAGTTTTGTTGGGCGGTGTAATGATCCGATTCACCTCCGTCTTTGCTCGGTTAGTCCAAGGCAATTAAGTCACTTTTATTTCATGCAAATACTTACCTAGCAACTCCATTTCAATCTAAAGGTTCATCATTGTTCACCCAAAATGAGCCACCGCAGTCCTGTGTTGGTAGAAAGGCCATCTTTCAATTCAGAGAGCATTCCGGACAGCCCGTCGAGCAGAATCACAATTGTTTCAACCTCATAAGTATGATCGAGTGGCACTCCAACTCTCCCAAGCTTTTGAGCTCCAATATTACCTGAACTTATATATGCATACTAATTGCTTGCTCTGGTCCTAATGCTCTCAGGATACGTTTCGCAGTCCGATT
Source organism: Hyaloscypha hepaticicola (assembly GCA_002865625.1). Taxonomy (NCBI): domain Eukaryota; kingdom Fungi; phylum Ascomycota; class Leotiomycetes; order Helotiales; family Hyaloscyphaceae; genus Hyaloscypha; species Hyaloscypha hepaticicola. The sequence goes on from KZ613473.1 coordinate 511,654, forward strand.
CTCTTGAACCTCGTTGATATCCATGGAGCTCACTTGGACGCGAGTAACTGGAACACTTATACAAAATCATTGGGTGTGTATCCCCAAATCCCCATCAAATCCGTTGCTCGCCAAGTGGCCCCCCACCCTGTGATTGACTCGATCCTCTTGATTAAATTCACAACAGCTCGGTGCTCGCTTGGATGGCTGAGCAACCTGCCAGCGACCCAAAGTCTGGAGGATCTTGAAGTCAGCATTGCCTAACCTACGAAAGTTTAAGAGGGTAAGAAGATGTGGACTCGAATAAATTAACTCACGGCTGTATGGCATTGTTTAAACAACCATGATGTTCATTCGTGGCGGAAATTCCACAAATTCGGCGAGCGTGCCAAAGACTCGAGCTTGTTGAGTCAGCATTTGATAGCTCAATGCTTGGAGGTTTGATATCCAACATCAGCAAGCATGTTGTGTGGTGCAGTTGATTGGATGAGATTGCGCAAGAAGCAGCAAAAAGGATAGACGGGAAGGGTGAGCTGGCTGACTCGCCACATTCTTCCGGGAAGTCGAGTTCAAGGAGCTCTGCTGGGCGATTTCGGCGCCAAGCTTGTACTTCGGTCCAAAGATCATGCCATTCGTTTTGAAAGGACGACTGCTCCAAGTGCAGAGAGGCCTCATCCATACTTTTGGTTTTACACCAGATGAAATGACACACTTTGGCAGTAAGATAGACAGCATAGTTCGCCCACATGTCAGGAGTCTCTTCCGAGCGAAAGAGCTCATAGACTTCGGCGGAAGAGACATTTGAAGGTATCCAATGTTGAAGAGGAAGGACCGTGCTATGGTCACCGTCCGAGATAATCGCTGCACAGAGATCTGGGGTTCTCAGGTTAGTGAAAGGGGCTATCTCAGTAGCAGAACAGTCGAAATTTGCACTCACCCATCCTTGCGTAGCACCAGAACACAGCCTGAGGAACGCCTCCACTGAAGCCATGAATATTGTAGGATTCGAACAAGGTGGCACATCCGTCTAGATGTTTCCGCCAGTTCTTGGGAGCCGCCGACATCATTTCCAAGCAGCAAAGAATGACACAAGTAGCCATTATATTGGGATCGCATGCCAATAAGTGAGGTGTCAAGCTTCGAATGGCTTCTTGATACAACTGTAAGCTGTCATGCTCACCTCTCAACTTCTTGGCTCGTTCCATTTGACGTGCTGAAATTGCAAGAATGGCATATGTTAACGGAACAGATGATCTTGCCAACACGGGAACGGTTTGGCCAAATATTTGTTGCTGATCAAACATATCTAGCTATTCTGTTATTAGAGAAGTCATATTGTTTTGACTTTGGAGACCTACCCATGGAGCGACCTCATCGAGATAATTCTGAAGCCAGATGATCCGATTACCACTCCATACAATCGAGCTCAGGGCATCGCCTGTCTGGTCATCCAGAAAGGCACCATGAACAGGGCTTCCTCGACGTGTTGGAGCTGCGGACTGAGCGCTGGTGAAAAGCAGGGACCTGAACTCTTGCTGTGATTCGAGGAACCTTGGATCATTAGCAAATTCGTCGAACGTCGAATATGCAGTTGAGCTCGGTGAGATGCCGGTACTGAGATGCGGTGATGACGCTGCAAGTCGATTTTGGTTATCTGAAGCTGGATGCCATCCGTTGGAAGCGCCACGGGAGGTGACTCTCTCCTCGCGTGGACTCTGATGCAGTGCTATCTCGAGATGATCATTGTCCATCTCCGCCCATATACAGCTGCCATTGAGGACTGAGCTCTTCTGCTCAAGATGCAATACAATGAGCAGAGAGGTTTGAGTGTTGTGGGGCCGATTTACTGAAGAGGTGGAGGTGGTGCAGCTCCCCGGATCAGCGCCTCACTAGCCCAGAAGCGGGGTGCTACATCACTGCAAGCCTTGTAAACTACCTACCTTTGGCTCCACGCCACAACTTTGCCCCATTGCAACATTTCACTATTCTCGCTTTTCGAGCAAAAACAATGACCGAAGAATGATCAGTAATTTGTGAACTCAATTTGATTTAATATCTCCCTTCGACAGTACCATGTCAGGCTCGGTAGCGACTCAGAAGCGGACGAGAAAGGGGTGCCTGACGTGTAGGAGACGGCGGCGAAAGTGTCAGTACTGTTTTCTTGTTGAGTGTTTATGTTTGTTGGTATCTTTTCAAAGCTCAGTCTGAACTTCGTTCGCTCCGAGGCTTCGAGGAAGTGGTGACCTCCTACTCTGTTGAAGAATCTTGTGCTGCCTTGCATGCATTCTATCTCTCACGGCGCTGCAAACAGTGGAGCTGACGCTAGCTCCGTGAGATGAAATGACACTCTTTCACTCTCAAAGTCGTCTGAAGAACCCATAGACTAATAGATACAGGTGATGAGGCAAGACCAAGGTGCCAAAATTGCGCTGAAAAGCAGTTTGAGTGCATATATGGGATTCGAGTTATCTTTCGCGAGTCCAATCTATTGGGCCTCACGCCAAAGGAAAAGAGAGAGCTGGAACAACGAGGGCCCAGCAGGTATTCTGATCTTCGTGTGAGTGTTCTCTCTTTGTGACTTCAGAAATTCCGTGCTATCTCTTGAAATTTATCATCCATTTGGATGCTCCTCGATGATCCAGGCCAATCGACGTTACCTCCTCATACTAAGTTTGTAACAGTTTGTTGGTGCTAGGGAAGATGATATGGAAGGTTTCGAAAGATCCTCTCCTGAAGATGACACTACTTCTCCAAACCGCGAAGACGAGGATATCAATGTACGAAGTCCGTCGAGAGATTCACAAAACGACTTAGAGGGTATTCAACACCATACTGAAGACGATCCCGGCAGCAATGACCCTGGACCGCAAATCATGGATGGCGTTGACACACATGACTCTATCCGAACACCTACAATAACGACAACTCTACCTCATGAAACCGTCAATGTGAATATTGAAGGTCCAACTGACACACCTCGACTGCTGTCCTTGTCCCCGTCCCATAACCTTATGACTCTTTCATATTTGGCGACATCCATCTCACCTTCATTTTCTCTACAAAGCTACGGTTTTCAAGGTACCCAGCTATCAAGGAGAGTTGAACAGCACCCCATCGACAAGATTACCTCGGTTAACAATGCAGCTGGACCTTCTATATCGCCAAACAAGAAACATTATCTACTCAAGCTTTTTATCGAAAAGACGTCTTTATGGGTATTTTTAAGCTACTATCACGCATGAACTTTTATTAACTTTACTCAGATCGATTTGAGTCGTCTGACAAACGCTCTCGGTGTTGAACTGTCATGTCTAGCTCGTACCTCCCCAGCACTTCTTCACAGCATGTTGGAGACTGCTGCATGTCAAGAATCTATCCATGATACGTCAACAAGTTATCTTCATGTACGACTGACGCTTCGCACACTTGCTCTTAGACTTCTAGGGTATGAAGTCTGCCAGAGCAAAGCCACCATTGCAGCCGAGAATTTACTCCAAGTCAGCGAGTTGTTAAGTACTGAATTGCAAGAATGGAATGTAGTGTTCCAGGGCTTTTCAAGTCTTTATACACAGAATAACATGTTAAGCCAACGACTGCTTTCCTGGATCATAGCTCGTTTCGGTACGATTCAACTTTGTGCTTTTCTATTTAAGTGGTCATCGACTGAATCCTATCAGACATTGCTGCGTCAATAATCTCATCACTGCCAACAACAACAGAGATTGGACAAAACGAGGTTTCGCAACTCCTCCCGGCGACTGAAGTGCAGGATGCAATTATCCTCTGTGCCGAGATAGTCAATCTTAACTTCTCACATACCACACAACCCATTGCCAAAAAGGAAGCGTGGTTAAAGTTACACTCGGCGGTAGAGGATTGGCAAATGTACCTCATTACAGGAGTGCAACCAATACTCACGATTAACGGCGTCAAAGCTGCAGAGTCCGAACACATCTCTACTTCATTCCCAGTCGTCATCTACACAAACCGGCCTCCCTTCTACACTTCCTTTCTGTTTCATCTATCTTGCTTGCTACTTTTGCAATGCAGGCCTCACTCGCTCAGACGGGCCAAAAATAGCTGTTTGAAGACCGTACCCTATCATGCAGTCCATCTGTGCGGGGTTTCCAAAAGCAACAGGCTTGCTCATTCATGGGATCCAATTCTCATAGCAGGACTCTTGTACGCAGGGAAGTATCTGAGTTATTGCAGACAACAAATTGAACTTCTGCAGCAGCTAGAGGCGTTAGCAGAACTTACTGGGTGGAAGATGAGAAAGGAGATCCAAAGATTACAAGAACTTTGGAAGGCTAGTCAATGAATCTCACCGGGGCCTAGTTGAGTGACAGCCTTATAAGTGCTCAATATTTTTTTCGAAATGTCAAATATGGCTTCCCTTCCACCAAAGCCTCCAGCAGTTCCTACTTCTCGGGGGCCAGGGGTGATGGATTCAACTGAGAGGTCGATCTTGTGATGGACTGTTGAGGAAGTGGACCAACTTGATGATAGGTCCAGGCCGGTGTCGCTCTCCAAAAATCATGAACCATTATTTGCCACCTCCATATCCCTCAATGCGATGCTTAGAGGAGCAGGAGCTGGGTGGTGCTTACAGTTGCCTGTTTTGTCCGCCGGGAAACTTGAGGAATCAGGTGTAATTATTAAAGTGGGTCTTGCGAACTTGGTGAACTACCTACTCCCACTCTTGATTCGAATCGCCACCGAGGTCAAAGCTACCCAAAGACAGGTCCGCTTAATTATGCCGCAATCGTTTGAGCTTGTACAAAACCATTGGCAATATTTAGTACAAGGCTGATGCTTCAACGGAGCTTTGGAGATCTCTTCGGTTTTTTTCAGATATCAGTTTATCAATCGAAACGTTGAATTAATTCCCTGGGGAATTGTCACGAAGTATCTTTTCAATTGCATAATTTCTATTTCGAAGCACTGTCAATATGGACAGTTCAATCGCCCAGAAATATTTCCAAGACATTCCCGCCTTCAAAAGTAAACCACACATCGCAGTGCTCACGGACATCTGCAATGAACCAGACGACGCCGAGTCCTTGACTCGACTCCTACTGTACGCGAACGAGTTCCATATCGATGCACTTATTGCTACAACTTCATTCTGGCAGCAGACTTCCACTCATATCGAAGAAATCCATCGCATTATTGATGCCTACGCTGGTGTTGAAGCGGCTTTGAATGCCCATGTTCCTCATTCTCGTCAATATCCTTCAGCACAGTCCTTGAGAGCTGTTTCACGTTCAGGTCTTGAAGGGTATGGCTTGAAATCGGCAGAAGGTCCTTTGTGTGAAGGAACCGAACTGCTGATCCGAGCCATTGATGCAATCCAAGATGATGGTCATATATGGGTCCTACTTTGGGGAGGAGCCAATGTCCTAGCCCAGGCATTGCTTCAAATCAAAAGGTCACGATCAGACGAAGAGCTAATAAAATTTGCTGCGAAGCTGAGAGTCTACGCAATATCTGATCAAGATGACTCTGGTCCGTGGATTCGACTTCACTTTCCAAAACTTTTCTACATTTCTTCTACTCATGGGTGTAAGACAATCAACTCTCTGCCTCTTGTATGTTAGTGGGATGTTTAGTGACTTCGTTTTGTAATCTCTAGGGAATGCTTATGGGCTCGCTGCATGGACTGGCATATCAGGAGAGTCCTATTATAATTTCAATCCTGGCGGGCCAGATACAAGTCTTGTGACGAAGGAGTGGATCAAGGAGTTCATTCAAATTGGGCCATATGGAAAGGTGTACGTGGTAGACTAATTGGGCCGTACAGAGCTGACTGGTGATTTTTAATAGTGCATACCCCGATCCCATTTTTATCCCAGAAGGAGATACACCCACCTACCTCAATCTGATCCAAAATGGCTTGACTGATCCTTGTCGTCCGGATTGGGGTGGTTGGGGCGGCAGATACAGTCTGACGGACCGGAGCGGTACTTATGGAAACAGACATTATAGCGATGTTGCAGACCATGTTGTGGGAAAAGACGGGAGGATGCATAGTGGAAGCCAAGCAACAATATGGCGATGGAGAGAGGCATATCAGGGCGACTTCGCAGCTCGCATTCAATGGACTCTAGGGAAGCCCTTTCATGAGACAAATCATGCCCCTGTCATTGTTCTGAATGGGGATTCAAGCTTGGATCCGATCCACATCCATGTTGACTTCGGCAGCACAATTCACTTGGACGCCTCAGCGAGTTGGGATCCCGACGAGAAGGACACGCTCCATTTCTGCTGGCTTCACTATGGAGAGCCCAGCGCTACACAATGGACGACACATTTTCAAGTACCAAAATTGGAGTTCAAGGATGAATCAGAGGGTGGACGAGGTTTTGAGAAGGTGTCCGTCAAACTTCCAGGAAAAGAGGAAGGCATGCCATTCCCACTACATCCAGAGGGAGTTTTGAAATGGGGACCCAAAACATACCATTTAGTCTTAGAGGTTGTTGATGATGCAAAGTTTCCAATGAGAATGTACAAGAGAATCTTGGTTCATGTTGGTGGTGGTTCTGCCTGGGAGAAGAATGAAAATGATCTGGCGTGGTTGTAGTAAGACAATAAGACACCACAAGGCGATACCTCCTGATAAATAATGATAAAAACTACCCAGCCTCGGTACCTATACCTTGCTCTTCTTCATCAAGCGATCAGTAACTTCCAATTTACCCAATCTTGACACGTGATCACCCGGAAAGGGTTCGTGAGGTCCCGTGCACGCGTCATTTCAGATATTCTCGCACGGCAGACACCTATCACTAATGACATCACTTTACGATATCAATATTTGAATTCAGCACATCTTAAAATGAGACTAAAGCCACAATTTCTCGTTTTTCTTTTCTCTGATAATGATAACCTTCATCAAAAGTCTGTAACCTTAAGGTAGCACACATCCATCAACTCCTATCCCGAAGCTATCACCCTTTCCCAATCTAGATTTGTGCGATCCGCCAAGATTTCAATCAAGGACCTTATCGTCAACTATTTGAATCTTGATGCTTCCTTGGGTGACATCTGAGCACAAATTGAAAGCATCCATGGCGCTCTCGAGCGGAAATGTGTGAGTGATCATTCTGTCGAGATTCAAAATGCCACCGCTGAGAGCCGAGATAGCCGCTGGCCAAGTGTCAGTGTATCTATTAATAAATTTCAGATTTATCTATAGGATCTAGTCAGTTCTTGATGCAACTTATTTTGTGACGGCCACATGTTCACTCGCCTCTGATAAACTGATTTTCATGAAGGGGAGGTTGTTCATGATATCTTTTCCCACACCTATCACCATCAGATCACCTCCTGTCCGCACTACATGTGCTGCCGTTACGACGCTTGATTCGACTCCCGTACACTCCAGGATTGTTGCTGGTGCTTCATATTCGGTCGGACCAAATATTGCTCTAATCAGCGCAGCGTTGGACTCAGTACTTAAAGTCGTGTTTACCTGGTATACTTGGCACGACGGCACGAACTTCTTCGCAAATGCCAGACGCTTCGGTTCCAGGTCAGTGATAACGAGAGGATGTGCTCCAGATGCTCGGGCTGCCGCAAGGGCAATCAGACCGATGGGTCCAGCACCACAAATCATTGCTCCGCGACCGATGGAAAGCTTCACACGAGACAAGCCGTGTAGCACTACTGAAAGGGGCTCAAGAAGCGCTCCTTGGGCATACGACACATTCTCTGGTAACCTGTGTATCTATTAACCCACCGATGAAAGTTCGGAGAGGGGGTGCACATTGCTTACTTGTGGACATATCTCGCCGGATGGACCTTGAATCGCTGCAAGGAGCCATGGTATGGATAGACACCAATAAACTTCACTTGGGGGCAAAGATTGGTACGCCCACTTGTGCACGAGAAGCACGTTCCGCATGGTACTTGTGGTTCTATGGCAACTCTGTCGCCTTTCCGCACCGTCGAGACACCTTCACCAACTTCGATAACGAGACCTGCTGCTTCGTGGCCAAGAATACAATTGCCCTCAACTTTCAGCTCTCCGATTGCACCTCTCTTCCAGAAATGTATATCGGATCTGATGATTTCATTAGCGGTTGCGATTCTAGGCACATTAGCTGACTTACCCGCAGATTCCAGTTGCTTTGATGTGAAGGAGGACGTCACCGGGACCCGGTCTTTCTATCGGGCCCTCAAGCATTTCAATCCTATGGTCTACGGTGACCTGCAAGCTTGGATTCGACTGCTTTACTGAACTGCTGTCATTTTTCTTACTTTTGAATTGACATGTATCAGAAAGATTCTCCACGGTATCGATCAGTGCGGGCGCCATTTCGTACAATGAAGCATATGCTGAGGAGTGTTGGTGGTTTGGAGGATATGAGGGACTGGCTATCGAGGCGAGACGAACGCAACTTCAACTATGATAATGCAGGGCTGCATATCTGACAAAGCTGCCAGAGCTAGATCTCGAGAGGCTGTCAGGACTACAGGCATAAATTTTCGACTTGTGGCGAACGCCATCTATTGGCGGACTAATGTATTGCAACTTTACAGTACATTGAAAGCAAATGTTGGAGAAGATCCTCCCCGCGTACGGATGAAGAAATTATAAGCACTCGGCTGATTCTCGGGGCGCCAGGGGGGGGGGGGGGGGCGTTCCAACGCCCCTTTTCGCGCTACGCGGTGCAAGGATTAACCCACCGTTTCTGCCCCTCGATTAACCCCCCTTGACGAAGTTGGAATTTGGAGATGGAGCTTCAGAGGGAAATTTCAAGTAGACTTGGAAATTTCCCCGACAATTTCAACTTTTTCTTTCACCGAAAAACCTTTCAAAACCTCCTCAGAGTTCTAAGCTCAAAGTAGCTGTACTGCTCGTTTCAATTCTCTTCCTCTCAGCAACATTTTCAAGACCGCTATTCAATGGCTTCCATAAAGCTTGCTTCCGGCTATGTAAGTTCCTCTGCCCTACATAATCATGTATTTATCAAATCAGACTAACAGAGATCTTTGGTAGGATATGCCACTCGTCGGGTTTGGCCTCTGGAAAGTCGACCAAAATACCACTGCGGATACGGTATACCACGCCATCAAGACGGGTTATCGTTTATTTGACGGAGCATACGACTATCAAAATGAGAAAGAAGCCGGCGAGGGAATTAAGAAGGCTATCGCAGATGGGTTAGTGAAAAGGGAGGATATTTTTATCACCACGAAATTATGGAACAATTATCACAAGAAGTACAGTAAAATCCTCTGTGGAGAAGGATGAATTCTAATAAGACCAGGGAACATGTCAAAGCTATGGGATACGCGCAGAGGGATGCCTGGGGACTGGATTATATTGATCTGTACCTCATCCACTTTCCCGTTGCACTGAAATACATTGAGCCAGAGAAGCTCCGCTACCCCGTAAGAGTAACAATTCTACTATGGTTATATAGCTGCTAATGAACTGAAGGGTTGGTGGGCAGATGCAGATCGCAAGACGATCGCGAAAGACAAGGTGCCTATTTCAGAAACATGGAAAGCTCTGGAAGAGCTCGTTGATGAGGGTGTCGTTCGCTCCATCGGGGTCAGCAATTTCTCAACCCAACTTCTTTACGACGTCATCTCGTACGCTCGCCATCCAATTTCAAGCCTACAGGTTGAGCATCACCCATATCTCGTTCAAGATATTCTTATTACCATGGCACAGGAGGAGGGAATCGCGGTCACTGGATACAGTACCTTCGGACCTCAATCCTTCCTGGAGTTGCCACCATCGTTCCGTGCCCGGGCTGAGAATGTGCCGACGTTGTTCAACCACCCGATAATCAAAAAGATTGCAGAGGCACATGGTGTTTCACCTGGCCAGGTTCTCCTTCGCTGGGCAACACAAAGGTAAGTTGAGTGAAAACAAGAAGTTGTTCGTCAATGCTAATGAATTAAGGGGTATTGCTGTCATTCCCAAGTCCAACAACAAGGCACGTTTGCAGCAGAATCTTGAAGTGAACAACTTCCGCCTCGAGGATGCAGAACTAGGGGAAATAAGTGCCTTAGATAAAGGCCTCAGATTCAATGATCCTGGCTTTTATCTTGAGAAGCCGATTCGTATCTTTGATTAAAAGAGTGGATATGCACAAAAATCGGTTCCAATAAATAGAAATAATTCATATGATGTCTCACCGAACTTCGATTGCTGTGTTTGTCTCAATTTATTTTGTTTAGAATATTCAATAGAGTAGCATAGTAAAGCAAACTGTGACCACCTAGCATCCAGTTTTGTCCTTCGAACGTATGCCTGACTGCATGCCAACAGTGGAATTCGCCCAAAGGTGGGGATGGAGTTCGCCCTGGAGCTACCGCGTCTGTACTTCCACTTCCCAACGTGGAAGTCATAACCACTGCATAGCTTCTTTACTGGAAAAATTTCCATTTTGGCCAAGAGAAAACCGAGCTTCTCGCCCAAGGCTGTGGCTTTCCTCGTTTTATCATCGGCCTTCCAAAGCACCGAAAGCCTCGATTCGCCTCAAGCAGGGGAGCTTATTTTATACAGCTGTAGTAGGGTTTCTTGGGAGGCTTCAGTTTTGTCAATCCTTAAAAGCCAGACGGGTGTATCTTCTACGTCTCAATACGTGACCTTCTACTATAACTCAATTTTTCATGAGCTGTGTTTAATATGCCACCTTCAGCAATAGAGCTCAGTTATGATACCTCGAAAACAAAGACTGCTGCAACCCATCTGGAGGGTAGGGAAGATCACGACTTAGTGCTGCGAACATTTCGTGTTCTCCTTGCAGACCTTGTTCAACAATACAATGGGGGACATCCTGGGTGAGTGAAGCCAGGGAGCAAATTCACGCGAAATTGACGGACTGACATCGAACAGTGGTGCAATGGGCATGGCTGCCATCGGGGTAGCTCTTTGGGCGTACACAATGAAGTACTCTCCAGAAAATCCATCTTGGTTCAACAGAGATAGATTTGTCTTGTCGAACGGTAGGTAAAGACAAAAGTAGCTACTGGGATTTTAGTTGACAGTCCAACAGGGCACACATGCTTATTTCAATACGCGTTCCTGCATTTGACCGGTTATCAGCATATGACGATGGACCAACTGAAAACATACCACTCCTCATCCTGGGACTCGTTTTGCCCTGGGCATCCAGAAATTGAGCATGAAGGTATAGAGGTAACTACCGGACCGTTGGGACAAGGAATTGCAAACGCAGTTGGTCTGGCTATGGCGACGAAGCACCTTGCAGCTACGTATAATAAGCCAAAGTACGAGATCGTGAACAACACTACCTGGTGCATGACTGGGGATGCATGCTTGCAAGAGGGTGTGGCATTGGAAGCTATCTCATTAGCTGGTCACTGGAAGCTCAACAATTTGGTTTTGATCTTTGACAATAACAATGTGACTTGCGATGGGAGTGCTGATGTAGCGAACACTGAGAATATAAAAGCCAAAATGGCTGCAAGCGGCTGGAATGTTCTCGAGATATTGGACGGATCGAATGACATTGAAGGCATTGTTGCTGCACTAAACACTGCTAAGGCGAGTAAGGACAAGCCGACCTTCATCAACTGCCATACGATCATTGGAATCGGCAGTGCCGTTGCAGGAGATGCGAAAGCTCATGGGGCAGCTTTTGGCGAAGAAGATGTGAAGAGTATACACAAGAAATTTGGGTTTGAATCCGAAGAAAGGTTCAACGTGCCTGATAAAGTCTATGATTTCTTCCAGAGGGTCTCTCTGCCACGTGGTCGAAAGCTGGTTTCTGAATGGGAGGAATTGAAAGCCGAGTATTGTGAGGAATATCCCGACGACGGTGCGGAGTTACTGTCAAGAATATCAGGGGATCTTCCAAACAACTGGGAAGAATTCATTCCAAAGTCTTTTCCAGAGTCAGCAACGGCATCACGGAAGTCTGCCGGCCTCGTCTGTAATCCTTTGGCACAAAACATAGCTTCATTCATGGTTGGGACTGCGGATTTATCGCCAAGTGTTTACATGAATTGGCCAGGAAAGGTGGACTTCCAAAGTGTTGGTATCTCTCTGCCACTTCCACAGCAGCACTTGCTCACATTTTTCACAGCCTGACCTTAGGACTACTTGCGGTATCAATGGAAATTATGGTGGACGTTACATTCATTACGGCATAAGAGAACATGCCATGGCTGCCATTGCGAATGGCTTGGCAACATTTAATCGTGGAACTATTATCCCAGTCACATCAAGCTTCTTCATGTTTTACCTGGTAAGTGTTTTCTATGCAATTTTCAGTACAAAGAGGCTGACATAATATCAGTACGCCGCACCAGGAGTTCGCATGGGTGGTAAGTCATATTTTCATACTAGATGGATATTGTCTTCAAAGGGGAAAGCGGAGAGCTTAGGAGCTGCGTTAGGAGCCGTTATACCCTTTTCTTCCTTGTATCTCGGGAGCTTAGCTCCTCAGCTCCTGAGCTTCATTCTGACTTTCAGCAACTATCCATACTAATTTTATTGCAGCTCTGCAGGAACTCCAAGTAATACATGTGGCAACGCATGACAGTATCGGCACTGGCGAGGATGGACCAACACACCAACCTATCGAACTAGCATCTCTATACCGCGCCATGCCCAACCTCCTCTACATTCGACCTTGCGATTCCGAAGAGACAGCCGGCGCTTTCAAAGTCGCACTGCAAGCAAAGCACAACTCAACCATCATCTCCACATCCCGCCAGAACCTCCCACAATACAAGGAGAGCAAGCGTGATGCAGTAAAATATGGAGCTTACGTGTTCCGAGAAAGAGAAGACGCGGAGGTGACAATGATTGGAACCGGAGCAGAGATGTGCTTCGCAGTAGAGGCCGCCGAAGAGCTTGAAAAATTTGGCATCAAAGTCCGAATTGTCAGTTTCCCATGTCAGCGTCTTTTTGAGCTGCAAAGTCGAGAGTACCGGCGTGCGATATTGCAGAGCAAAAGGGCGGTTGCTGTGGTTGTGGAAGCCTATGCAGCGAACGGATGGGAAAGATATGCTAATGCCAGCATCTCAATGAAGACGTTTGGGAAGAGCTTGCCTGGGAAGGAGGCGTATAAATATTTTGGATTCAATAGCGTGGTCATTGCAGAGAAGGTAAAGCTCTACTTGGAGGATTTGAAGCATGAGAAAATCTGGAAAGACGAGTTTATAGAATTGTAGAGATCTTTGGTATAGAACACGCTTCTGCAAAGGCTCTCTTCCACGTAATCAATCCTTGACAGCTACTGCCTTTCTTTCCCTGTGTGAGCTGCGATCGTATAATGATTTCCTCGAGATGCAATACCACAGAAATCTTTCAATGACGAGCTTTGGACAGACATTCAAGTCATGCTTGCCAAAGTCTCCTTCATCCGGGGCTTCCTGGCTGCCTTTGCGTGCGTGCTTTATGGTTTTACCAACCTGAGACTGCTAGCCGGACGTGCAAGAAACTTGATAAATATTTGCCGATAAGGTACTCGCAAGAAAGTCTAAGTCCACGAAGGCATAACCTGAGCCGGAGCGAGGGCAGGCGGAAGATATTTAGGCTGAGAAAGAGCACAAGATGAAGGAGTGAAGCCAACAATAGGTGAGAACTAGTACTTGCTGGTGTCGGGATGCTTGTGCCACGAAAACACCTCGTATCTTGTAATTCTCTGTTGCAACGACCTATGGATCCTTTACGTATGAATACATAACTTTAAACCATACCATGGAAAATAGGTATCAAGCTCCATTATTGAGCACATATCTCCTGCACGACTTGAACAATGCCGTCAGCAAATTAGAAAGGAAGGGAGACTTAAGATTACCCAGAATGAGAGAACTTACTGCCTTCAGGACATTAAGCTGTTCTTTCGACAAGTCAAAGACCCGCTTATATTGTTTCAGACTCTCACGGAGCATTACATCTCCCGCTAGTCTTCCCTCGCATATATCCTTCATTTTCAACTCCATCTCCTTGCGTAAAAATGGTTTACTGAGACTTATCTCGTGACCCATTTTGTCGTAACCATCGACTAGAGCCACACCAAGCGTTGAAGGGATGAACTCTTCGACTCCTCCACCACCTCCTGCTCCGGTAGCACCGCCACCTCTTCCCTGACCTCCTCTTCCAGCTCTCGCACCTCGTCCCTCTCGGGCGCCACGGGCTGGCGCTGGCGCATGGTTTCCACGACCCCCGCCTCCCTTCGGTCGCGTGTAGACGTATTCTCGTTGTTTGATTGTATTGATATGCTCTGCCATTGTGGCATCAGTCCCAATGCCATTGGCATCCATCAATGCAATGAGGTCAGGCTCGGTCAGATAACTTGAGGCCGAGGTCTTTCCCTCCGTCAACATCGCTTCTGTAGGCTCAAATACTTCGTCGAGGGTAAATTTGGGCAGAGTAACACTGTTCGTCCAGTTTTCGTAGGGATAAACGTCAAGATAATTGCGGGCAAGTACAACCACTCCATGGGCACTGAAGACTTCATCTGCGTACTGGATATCAACGTCTGTAGCTTGGCCCTTCGCATCGTCGGAACAGCAAGCCAGGAAGCGTCGTGTTATGAATTCATAAACTCGCTTTTCCTTATCTCTTAGGTTGGCAGGAGCGCAGTAGGCTACAGGGTGAATAGGTGGATGTGCCTTGTCATCGTGTCTTCCTTGCCTTGGTTGTTTGAAAGCCCCGTTCACTAAGTTCTGAGCAAATGTGCCCCATCGGTTATCCTGCGTCTGCTTCTCGACCAATGCCCTAAGGTTCATACCGGGATCAAATCGATCAGTTTCAGTACGCGGATAACTAATGAACCCCTTCTGGTAGAGAACCTCAGCGGCAGCCATAGCTTCATGGCTGTTCATTCTCAGGAATCTACTGGCATTCTTCTGCAGTTCTACAGTCGTTAGAGGCAATGGCTTCCATTTACTGGTTGGCTTCTCCTGAACTTTTATGACCTTAGCAGTCTTAGCTGCGATGCATCTTTCGAAAAGAATAACAACGACTGCCCGATCGAACAATCGAACCCGCTTCCAGTTGAAAACGACGTTGATATCATCACGTCTATGTGTGACCTTGATGCTCCAAAATGGTTCTGGAACGAAGTTCTTGACTCTGAAGTAGCGATCCACGACGAAGCCGAGAGTCGGGAATTGGCAGAGTCCTGCAAAGTTAAAATGGCTTGATGATCAATTAAAGTGCGAGCTAGCTTACCAAAGCTTATGACTCTCCTGCCTCCATCTGGGCGAACGCTCAAAGGCCCACCTAACGGCCGGAGACTATTCGTCAGATGCCTAGTAAAGGCATACCCAATCCTGAGATCCAGCTCAATACGTACAGCAACTGAAAGTACCTGGCGCTCGTCTAAGTTGACCGGGTGCTTTGCTGCGTGAATTATGTGCCTGAATAATTAGCAGTTGAACCCCTCACACATCTGGGAAATCTCACGCTCTCTCGATATTGCTGAATCTAGCTCTCCTGATCTCTAGGGTTGGGTTTCCCTTGAGAGCTTCAGTTCTTACTTCACCCCCAATATGCTCCCCTTCTCGGTCACAATCTGTCCAGATGAAAAGTGCATGAGCTCCTCTCGCGTTATTCTTGATGTTGTTGGAGATGGGTAGCTTATCCTAATTGGAGCTCAATAAACTGGCCAAAATATGCTTGGCTGGGATGATCACAAACATCTTCGACTTTCACTTGAACAGGGGCATCGAACAGCGCTTCTGGGGGAGGATTGTCCCAACTTCGTTCGTACTCGTCGTCAAATTTGACTGCTGTCAAATGGCCAGATACGCTGGTCATGACCACTTGACAGTTACCCCATGGCGGACCAAAGTCAAATGTAAAAGTGTAGTTTTTGATGTATTGGTTGCCAGTGTTTCCCTTGAACGAGAATTAGTTCGGGGTGAACAAGCTCCAAAGGAATAAAAACCAATTTACTGTTTGGAAGTGGCCTCCAGAGAGATGCTCCGCAACAGCTTTGGAAATCGAGTTTTTCTCTGCCACACAAAGGATCTTCTTTGGAGGAGGCATAATAGCAGTGTCACGTGTAAAGGCTGATCGAGGGTTATTGAGCTATCACCAACGCTCCTCGCACCTTTTCGGAAGCCCTGGGATCATATTCCACATCCACAGCCGGCTCGGTGCGTCATGAAGTACTGCAATAGACAGTGAGTTTGCAGTGAGATCAAATATCGCGTGATGAATGCCGGAGCTGTGTGAAGTTCGGCAGAATAAAGCTTAAATTTGACGAAAACGACGAGATCTGTGACCGCTCAACACGGGAATGAGAGTGAAACCTGCACCCCTGTAGACTTTCTAGTTCCGCGTCATTGACATGATTTGACTTCCACCAACAACGAGAATCTGCCTTTTCTCCCGTTGTCCCAGAATCACATTCGATAACCACCCTTCCCGATTCTCAGCTATCGAACGAACCCACAACATGGCTCTGCCAGTGGTAAAAACCCTCGCTGAGTGCTCCTCCTTCCAAAAGACTGTGCTCCCATACCTGCCACAACTCTACGACCTTCCGCAACAACTCATACAATCGTGGAACAACCCTGCAGAGCTACAGACAATATATCTTGCAACGAACCCTTTGATTACTGCCTTTGCATTTTCGTTATTCCTGGCACCAGTGTTCCTCCTCGTATCCGAGGTTAACAAAAACTACTCACAAGTCGACCGATGTTGGAGCATTCTGCCTACTATTTACAATGCACACTACTCTCTATACGCTCACCTCAATGGTCTGGAGACATCTCGGTTGGATCATCTACTTGCTTTCAGTGTAGTCTGGAGTGTAAGTTGCCTGCTTGGTATCTATGGAAATCTGCTAATGGGTATGCTAGATACGATTGACCTTCAACTACTGGCGCAAGGGAGGCTACAGCATTGGCTCAGAAGACTACCGATGGTGAGTAGACATATCTCGCGCTTGGTTCAGATTTGCTGATTGTTATGTAGGGAGGCCCTACGAAAATACCTAAGCCCTGCCTTGTTCTTCGTCTTCAATGTCACCTTCATATCCCTCGCACAGAGTTTCTTGCTCTTCTTGATTACAACCCCCACATATGTCATGCTGTTGGCTGCACCTCTTGGAGAGACAATGTCAACGGCTGATGTCATTTTTGCTCGAGTGTTGATGGGACTGGTCCTGGTAGAGGTTTTTGCCGACCAACAGCAATGGAGTAAGTCTCCCCCCCCCCCCCCCCCCCCCCCCCCCCAAAATCAACATTCCAATCGCTGACGATTTGTGTTTTGCAGATTTTCAGGAAGCCAAAAGGATTTATCAGAAGACTGCCAAAGTGCCCCACAAATTCGAACAGGACGATCTTGACCGTGGATTCGTTGTCACAGGCCTCTGGTCGTGGAGCCGCCACCCTAATTTTGCTGCAGAGCAGTCAATCTGGGTTGTTTTATATCAATGGGGTTGCTGGACTTCACAGGTGCTATACAACTGGACCTTCTTGGGAGCCATGTCATACCTCATACTTTTTCAGGCTTCGACATGGTTCACTGAGCTCATCACTGCAGAGAAGTATGAAGACTATAAAGAATACCAGAGGAGAGTTGGCAAATTTCTACCAAAGCTGGTATCAGACCTCCCAGGAGACTTCAGCGACCAAAAGGCAAAGCCGAAAGTAGAGAAGGCGGAGAAGAAGGATGGAGCACCAAAGAAGAGCCTCCGATAGTTGCCATGAAGTGAGAGTCAGAATAGCGCTGCTTATCTGCTATTAATATCCCTCTAGTTGAGGGTGCCTGCACTGCATGCGTTGTGTTGTATCATATTGCTCAAAGATCTACCCAAGTTCACATTTAAATGATCTCGTCATACGTCATAGCTTGTAGTTCATACTGTGCTTCATATTTGTGGCCGCCTTCGCTTCGTTAGCTTAAATTATGTTTTTCCTACATTGTCAGTCCAAAAAGAAACATTTCCGCACCGTGGACCTTGAAGAGCAATTTTTATGACTCACAACGCCCAGTCTCCATCTACTTCCTTTTCACATCAGAACTCCCTGCATCAAACAAGAACAAGATGGCCGAGAACGCAACTAATCCGGCTCGCGATCCCAAGGAGTCAGGACTGGCTCCAATCCCCAAAAACCAAGTCCCTCAGCGTCCTACTTTAGATCGAGCCATCACAGAGAACCCTGAAATCCGAGCCAGGACCACCAAGCTCCCGTTCTATCGCATGCCTGTCTACAATCAGCATGGTCATCCCGGTGATGCAATGTCACGCACTTATGCTAAGCCTACTGGGCCCCTTAACGTTGCAGAAGCCCTCGAGCTTCCTCCTCAGCCCAATACATTTCGACACCAGCTTCAGCAACTCAAAGAGAGTGGCGGAGAGAAACAAACTCGTAACACTACTGGCGAGGACAAGAAAGCCGAATTCGAGCACGTGAAGAACGCTCTTCGTGCCTGGCAACTGCCCTGAGCTCAGGCATGTATCATTTCTCCAACTTTATCAGTCACGACCTAAGAACGAGTTCCACGAACAGGAGAAGAGGCGAATTGAATTGGGATGAAGGCGTGTCTGTATTTGCATAGCACGGAGGATCATCTTGTGAGGTTTAGTGTTTAGACGGTGATGGAGTTGCATGGAAGGCGTTGTGGAGGCATTGAACAGAATCAAATAAGTACGTTTGTGAGGGTATAGTAGCATTACTTGCATGGAATATTAAATATGAAAGTTTGTGGACAGTGTGGAAGGATACTTCGGAGCCAAGTGGAACTTACTCTACCAGCCAATGGAAACACATCACAAACATAATTGGTCTATCAAAAAGTGCATGTCTCATTTAGTATGGTATCTCGATGGTATCTGCGATGCACTAAACATCCCCCGGTCCCCACCAACTCAAACGCCAGTTTATCATGCGAAAAAAGTACCCAAACCGTTAAAGGCAAGAAGCAACGTGTTGACCGGTTGAGGTGGCCATGAACGAACATGTAACAAAGCAAAGTTAAACTCCACCAGATGCCCCAAACCACCCATATTCTATTCTTAACGCTATGTTCAAAAAGAATGTGTACTAACGGAGTGGCGAAGCATATCCTGTTCCAAGGCCGCTATCACACTCTCTGGCTTGCGAAGTCAAGGACCTCACAATCATCTTCGAAGAACCCCTCTTCATCCACGTTCCCAGCATTTTCGCCTGAACGTGAAACGCCTTTACGCCTTCTTGTGGTAATCACGATCTGTTCCATCTCCTCGGTGCTATCTGTAACCCTCAAGACACGTTCTATCGCTGACGAAGGTAGTGCGCGGTGATTTGCAAAGTCATCCAGTTCATCGTCCGGATTTTGCGGAGGCCCTACATCAAGTTTAGTGGTCTTAATAGGACCACCGAAGGCCCAAGCACCTGTCGATTTGCTGGCGGATGAAGATTTCACCTCATCTGCCAAACCGGAAGGAGAAAGAAGAGTCGAAACAGACGGAGAGGGCAAAGAAATTTCTTCGTGCGAATATGCATGTAGTCCAACGCGCCGATCGTTGTGGAATGGTTGGTATGGAGCATTCGATTCGATCTCTGCCTGCGGTATGGACGACTCTGTTCCGTGCAGTTGAGGTGCGGGGGATGGGGAGCGTCCCGTCTTCCAACGAGACTCCTCAATATCTCTCTCAGTGAGCTCGAGATCACCGACTTGGTTCAAATCGCGCGTAATTTCTGGCGCGAACTTGAAATCAGGCAGATTCGGAATGCGATATTCAGCGTATCTAGCACCCCTGGCCGCCTTCTGCTTGTCTACTGGGCGATCAGCTCTCCTATTCTTGATAGAATAGAATCGGACAATCCCGCCTGCGACTGCCATGATAGAATCGTTTCTGTTTCCATTGAGTAACAAAACGCATGCTCTGCTCGGCACGGTCGTGCTGCTAGGGAGATGCAGCTTCGTGTGCCCATACTTGCGCATTTCATTCATCTTTCCCGTTGCGGCTCCGACAGATCTACTGATGCCGGCAGCCAGGGCATGTGTGCCATGACCAGCCTGAGCTGTTACTGCCTTTGCTGATATACCAACGCTACTTCGGCGCTGGCGGCTCACGAGAGGTTGCGCTGCAGTCCACAGAGAGCTGACCGCGCTCGAGGCCAGCCCAGTGGCCGTGAGAGGCGGACTGGCAACTTCACTGGTGCCTTCATCCGGCTTCTGAGAGGCAGTTCTTCGACGTGGCGGGGGCCATGTGAAAGCACTGGCTGGAAGATCCAGAATATGAACGGTCCCTGGTTCCGTAACCATCGCAGCACGCTCCCCATGAGGGGACGTCCACACCACATCAACAATCCTAGCAATTGTCATCCTCGAAAACTGGGCGATCTGTCGAACATGAGGGCCTTGGATCCCGCTGCTTTGAGCCCCAGCTTTCAAGAACGACGACTTAGCGTATTGTATGCGCATCAGGTCCCAAACTGTCTGTATATCGCCTTTACTGCTTGCCGTAAACAAAGCTAGGCCACTAGGAGCAAAAGATATAAAGCTGCACCCATGAGGCACTTTGAAAGTTGCCAAGGGATGAGGCACTGACGCCGTTGATGAAGTGTGCAGAGTCAGAGATTCCAAGTCGAGAATTGATATCAGGCCAGGATCTTTGGAAATGAGAGGTGCTGGGGCTTGCATTCCGTGGGTAGGAGGGAATTGCTGCCCCATATTTGCCCGCACGTTCGAGTGAGCTTGGTATTGGTCTGCACTTGACTGTTGAGCTGTCGAAGGCTTATTCCTGTAGGCGTTCCACGCCTGGATCCCCCAGTCTGTCAAGTGATTGCCTGCCTCAATAAACTTCTGCGTTCCTATCTGGACAATTTGCTTCATCATGCTCTCACCACCAGGAGTTTCAACCATGCAATTCACTCCTGGCAGTTGTGGGGGAGCATAAGCATTCAAACCAGGCACTCTCGCTGTAGAAGCCACACAGGGAACCGCCGCACGAAGTGAGACTTGTGACGATGGTGCGGGCGGACAGTATGCCAACCAGCGGCCACTTATTGAAAGGATAGAGGCTTTGTATTGTTTTCGGACCGAGATGGGATCGGTCGACTGCCAGTCCCCATCGAGCAACCCATTTGAACCTACTGGTTCAAGCGTAATCCCATGCTGCACGGTAGTCCAAATTTTCCCCATGCATTTAAATAACACCAAGGAAGTGGTGGCGGCAGTTGCTTGGCGGAAGAGCCAGGTTTCTCCTGTTGTACCAGATGCTATCACGATGGTGCCGCTCTCTGCACGAATGGTCAATGATCCTACCGGCGGGGGCGCCACAAACAAGGGACTATCTGTTGGAACCGCTAAGTGGATTTTGGGAATAGAGAGCAAAGTTGCAACATGTTGTTTTGTGCGGAGCGAATACACTTCCACTGTTGTCTGATAGTATTCGATCGGCTCATTATCATTCAATAACGGCCCGGGAATTCTTGGCGATCCTCGAACGCTATCATTCTGGGGCACGGAAACAGCTTCAGAGGGAGGTGTTCCATCTTCACGGCTTGACGCTTCACTTGATGCCCAGACTGGTCCATGGATAACCACAACAATTAGTGGAAACTGATGCGAATAAGTCTCCCGGACGCTCCAGGGCAATATCTTGGCACTGTAAACCCCCCCTCGTAGGCCATCAATACTGAATAGCTTATGCAATTCTCTTTTCGAGACCGCAAAAATGTTGATGCCACCTTCGTATCCAGCTACGATGACATTCTCCGCCGACTTCGAGTGCGAACATGTCGGCAGGCTGTCAAAACCACAGTAGAATCCTTTATCACCAGGGACCAGGCCGGGGGTAGGAGGAGAAAGCATCAGGTTAGCATCGACTCCATAGAAGTGCGGTTGAGGCTGGTGCGGTAGTGGTGGATGTTGTGGATATCGGGGATGCTGTGAATACATTGAGCTTCGACGAGCAGCATAGGAGGACATTTGGGGTCGGTGCTCGTCAAAGCCTTGTGTATAACCACCGTCAAGCTGGTAGCTCAGAGGTCTTCTTCGATTTGAAGGCGGAGATGTTGATGAAATGTAGCCGTTGGCAGCCCCTCTCTCTCGGAAGGCCCAGCCTTCGTAGGAAGATGGTCTGTTCGGTCCAGGAGGACTCTCCCCTAGATTTATCAAGTTGTTGGTGCCGGGAGAGCTCGAAAATGAAGGAACGTTCTTTGCCCATTCGTTGGTATTCTGGGAAGAGGAACGTTCCAACGCTGCAGAGGACAAAGCATCAAGTACCGGGGAGGTGATGAGATTCCCATTCGGAGGGGAGGCGACTGGCTTCATCTCCTCCGATGACTGGACTCGAGTAGACTGAGCGAATAATTTATTCCTATCGGATAATCAGTCAGCCACGAATCAGAGGCTTGGACTGTGGGCTGTGTAAGAGTGAAGACTCACTTTGTTGCGGACGTTCCACCTCCACCGCTCTCTTTCCCCGGTCCACCATTGTTTTTCTTGCTATTCTTTGTTCCAGCTGACAATATCTTCTGAGTCAACTTGCTGGGCGGTATATTACTGCTCGAGATGTTGGTGGTTTGTTGATCCGGCATTCAAATGGTGACTTGGACTCGGGCGGGCAGTCGTGATGACGGGCCCGGCAACGTGCTGCAGGCGTCCTCTGCAGGAAGGTGCGCAGGCAGCGGAGAGTTTATTTTGTATCTATCGATCAGCTGAAATGGTCTCACGATCGGAGAGGTTGTCTGCAATGCTTCGCAGTCTTTGTCGTAGCTCTTTGTGAAGAGCTGTGTGGTTGTTGATGTCGAGGTGGAGGGGCAGCTTCCAGCCTTCCTGCATCCAGCGAGTGCCCAGACCCACATGTCTGATTCGCTGAGAGCTCCAAAGGGATCATGCACTCGGAGTTCTCGATTATAATTTCTGCAAGGTACGGCCAAGTCGTACACTTGGCTTTGCCCATCAGATCATATCAAATCAGCAGATCAATTTAATATCCAATCGCGGAACATCCTTGGATTGATGCTTTGGACTCCTGGCGCAACATTGCAAGTGAATGGGGTTTTGCAGCTGTCAAGAAGCTTGGGTATATTGTATACGCCTGCATTTAACAACACCTGTCTTACATTCCTGTAAGGTGCCGTCCATTATAAAGCCTAATGCCTATAATTACCCCCCAAGGTATGCCATATATTTGGCGCTTCTGAGGGCCCCTTAAGCTAGACCAGCAATCAAGACTCCGACTCCAAGCCACCAAATTCCACTTTATGCCTTCTTCTTTCCAGCAGCCTTTGCTTTGGCAGCCTTCTTCCTGTTGCTCCGAATCATCACCGCACTTAAGAAAGAGCCCACGACCGCAGAACCAAGTAAAATCAGGATGACAGGAATGCGAATAGCCCAGACTCGGGGCGGGAACACATTTTGTAAAGGGTGGTCCGAATCGACGAAGGGCTAGATCCCGTTGATTAGCTCTCAATCTTTGTAGGGAATGGGAGTTTTACCATTAAAAGGGTCCAGATAGTATAGTAGAGAAAGACGACGGAAGCTGCGACGAGCATCGCGAGGCCAACGAGTTTATCGAGCTGGCATGTGTTAGCAGTGTGTCAACGCCATCGCATCGCCGCACAGAAAGCCGTTAGGAGACTGACCATTGTTGCAAACAAGTTGAAAAGGAGTGTGATGAATCGGATGCGAATGACTGAACGTTTAAAAAGCCGCAGTATCGACGTGATGTCGCTCTCCTGAACTCAAGGCCAAAAAGTCATTTTGGCCAGCTGGTGCTCGGATGCATGACTAAGCCCGGGCGCTAGGCATGACGCTAAACCTTCTTATATCGAATTTGGAACGCTGGGGGCTGAGCAAAACGCGAATTATTATTGTCGATCGTGACAAATTCACAGACAACTCGCCCTTCAACCTCCTAGCCTCAATCTCCGCGCTCGCGCTCCACCGCAATTACTACGAAGATGGAGGCCGCGCGAGGCAAGACGGAGGATGAGAAGCAGGCGGCGGCAAAAGCTGAGTACGAGAAGCTTTTGACTATGCGATCTGGTGGCACCTACATTCCCCCCGCCCGATTACGAGCTCTCCAGTCCCAGATCACCGACAAGACCAGCAAGGAATACCAACGCATGGCGTGGGAGGCTTTGAAAAAGTCGATCAACGGTTTAATCAACAAAGTCAACGTCTCGAACATCAAGCACATCGTTCCAGAACTTTTCGGCGAGAACTTAATCAGAGGGCGAGGACTCTTTTGCAGGAGTATCATGAAGGCACAGGCTGCTAGTTTGCCATTCACGCCGATATATGCAGCGATGGCCGCTATTGTGAACACCAAGCTTCCAAACGTGGGCGAGCTCCTCTTGAAGCGACTCATTGTGCAGTTTAAGAAGGGGTTCAAGAGGAATGACAAAGCAGTATGCCTTTCTGCCACAACCTTCATCGCACATCTATGCAATCAGCAGGTAGCGAGTGAGGTCGTTGCCGCACAGATTCTGCTACTTCTTCTTCACAAACCCACCGATGACAGTGTGGAGATTGCTGTCGGTTTGACACGGGAGGTCGGACAACATTTGGAGGAAATGAACCAGGCTATTGCACTAGCGGTTTTCGACCAATTCCGGAGCATTCTACACGAGGCTGATATCGACAAGAGGGTGCAATATATGATCGAGGTTCTTTTCCAGGTTCGGAAAGACAAGTACAAAGACAATCCTGCCATCAAAGAGGAACTAGATTTGGTCGAGGAAGAAGATCAAATCACCCATGTCATTGCCCTGGACGATGAAATCGATGTGGAAGATAGTCTGAATATTTTCAAGTTTGATCCGGAATGGGAGGAGAACGAAGAGGAATATAGAAGAACAAAGGCAGAAATCCTTGGGGAAGGTAGTGAAGAAGGAGACGATAGCGATAGTGATGATAGCGAGGACGATGAAGAGAGACAAGAAGAGAAGGTATTGGAGATTAAGGACCAGAGCAACACTGATCTTGTCGCACTGCGAAAAACGATATATCTGACCATTATGTCCAGCATCGATCCTGAAGAGTGTTGTCACAAGTTGATGAAAGTCACACTTCCCGCTGGTTTAGAGCCCGAACTTCCTTCTATGATTATAGAATGCTGCTCGCAGGAAAAGACCTACTCAAAGTTCTATGGCCTTATTGGGGAGCGGTTTGCCAAGATCAACCGCCTTTGGACCCAACTTTTCGAGGAGTCCTTCGCCAAGTATTATGACACTATCCATCGATACGAAACAAACAGACTGCGAAACATTGCACGCTTTTTTGGTCATCTCATAAGCTCCGATGCTATTGGATGGCATGTCATGTCAATCATTCATCTGAATGAGGAGGAAACGACCTCCAGCAGTCGTATTTTCATTAAAATTCTTTTCCAAGATCTCTCGGAGGCTATGGGTATGAAGAAACTGCAAGACCGTCTGAAGGAAGACCTTCTACGACCTTACTTTGAGGGAATATTCCCTCACGACAATCCTCGCAATACCAGATTCTCCATCAATTACTTTACTTCTATCGGCATGGGAGCTGTCACCGAGGAGATGAGAGAATATCTTCAAAACATACCAAAGCCTGCATTGCCAGCACCTGTGCCCGAAGATTCCGATTCAGAATCAGAGAGCTCAGTATCGAGTTATTCATCACGCAGTGGCTCTTCCTACTCGAGATCAGCAAGTCGTGGCCGCAAACTATCGCTTTCAAGATCACGGTCAAGGTCGCGGTCGAGATCTTATCCTCCATCGCGGTCAGTTTCCCGGGCAAGACTGAGGCATTCAAGTCGTTCCCGATCTCGATCAAGCCTGGGACGTTCAAGTCGCTCAAGATCGCGGTCAATCAGATCCCTATCAAACTCTCGTTCAAGAAGAGGATATGCAGCTCGAGCAAGACTTCCCCGACGATCTCGGTCTATATCGAGAACGCCACCCCGGAGGAATGGAAAGGAGAGACAAAGGGGCCGGAGTCTAACAAGATCGATGTCCCGCTCTATTACACCGCCGCGACGAGCACTACGTCGGGATAGCCGGTCGCCATCACGAAGCGGCGGAAAGAGAAGACGTGTCGACAGCGAATCGAGGTATCCACTACCCAAAAGGGGCAGGCGATATAGTTGAGGGTATTTTTGTGTGTAATTTTATGGGGGATGAGGACACTAGCGAAGCACTGCTGCAGTCAATATGACAATGTGAAAGGTCCTGTGTCGTGCCTATGAATATCTCCGTGGGCGATGAATAATCCAACCGCAAATTCCTTGTGCACGGTCATGTGACAGAAGCCCACTGTTGACCATGATAAACTGACTGAGCAGGAAAAACGGGCGTGATTATGATAATTGGCTGGGAACACGATATAGGCTGGGTCACAGGGCTCATCTCATTCAGCAAGAGTGAGGCCACCGTTGAAAGTACCGTGAGTAATCAGCAAGCGCTGCTCCACCCACCGGTCAAGAGAGCGCTAGTTTCCTTAACGCCGGATGACAGAAGTCATTTCCAGGTCATTTCCAGCAGCGAGAGTCGCCAAGCTAACATCCAACGAACGAGAGGATTTTGGCAAAAATATCACAGATTTTGTGGAGGACTAGATCTCCGCAAATGGGCCTCTATGCACTCATCGTTCGATCCTTTTGCGCGCCGACCAGCACGACAGACTGAGAGTGGACTGTTGCTGGGGGTGGGCGACTCTGACCCTTTTGGGCAGCTGTTAGTAAGCAGCCAGCCGAACACCAGGTCGATGACAAAAGGGTTTTGACCCTGGTGAACTAGAGCACCGGCCCCTCCACGTCAAGACAAAGAGAGCCAAGTCCACGCCCAATTGGAGAAGATGATTCGGGCGGCGCACGCGTTCCGTGCCGATGAGCTTCGCGTGGCCCCCCGCTGCGAGGTCAAGTATTATTAACGTCAATTCAGCCATCAGTTGGACCGGCTCACGTCGCGTCAGCAAATCAAGCTTCCCTCCTTACTGCTAACTCCTCCCTACCCCTACATTGATCGTCATGGGAGTGCGAGCACAGAAGAAGCTATGTTATAGACCCTGGGGTGTTGAGCGCGCAGTGCAACTTACTCAGTGCAAAGAGACGTAGTCGTTTCAGCGCAAGCACTGTTATACACCTCTGGTCACCCTCTTTTCTCCCTCATGGTGTTCCCACGACCTTGATCACAGGACTCCTGCTCATGGTGTGTAAGCAGCTCCCTCTTATCGAGTAGCTTCCAACGCTCTCTAATGGTCTTGCGTACTGACGGGCCGTTGATTGCGCAGATTTTTATCACGTCTTGCGCCTTGTGAGATACGCGTGCCCAAGGATCTCCTGCGGGACCCAATGCCGGATGGCTGGGCTGCTCAACACTCCCTTAGAAAGACAAAGGCTCTGGCTGCGTGGTGATGGATGCCCGGGAGCGAGAGAAGTCCCACTCACGTCGGCCGAGCCTTAAACGACCATGGGAAGAGGATGCCGTCTCGCCAGGAACGGGAAGTGGGTGGTTTGGGGCGACATTGCCCCCAATTGATCCCGTACAATATCGCAGAACATCAGTATCCAGGCAGGCCGACGCCGAAGGAAGCTTTCATTTATACCAACCAGACAAGAGGGACGTCGAGGCGAAGAGAGTCAGATACGAGGCGGACAATGATTACATTCACTTTCCTGATGGGAAGCTCCAATCCCAAGCATCCAGTAAGTCAAGCAGGAACCCCGCCATACCCACCCAATCTCTGATGGTCTTACCAATCTAGAAATATATGATCTAAGCCAGAGATCTTTCGACCCGCCCAGCTTCCCAGAGCGGCAGGGTGGGGAAGCTGCAGTTTCTGAAGATGCCACCATTTTGTGTCGACGATGCAGGAGGCTGACCACACAGGTTCGAGCTTTAAAGCTCGATGCTTGTGAGGAATGCGAAAGCAATCCGGAGCTAGCCCTTGTCACCCAAAAGGCTGCACGCGCGCTGACTCAGCTGGCTAATACTCTTGTTTCCGGTATCTCATCCGCCCAACGCGGTGTCATTCGTGTGAGTCTGTCGAGATCATGCAGCCCTTTTCCTGACCCCCTCTTTGGTGAGATGTAAGATTTTTGGCTGAATATATAATCAGACCTCTGAGCAATCTGAAGTTAGCTCAACCGACTGTCCTCCACTAGCACAGTATGGTCTGAGGCACACCCTCAACTGGATACTTGACAAGATCAACCACATCAACGGTCTCGCCGATCAGTTCGTACAAGATGTGCCAACAAGATTCTCGCCAACATTTGACAAAAAATTCACCGGGCGTTGGCAGAGCTTTGAAGATGGTCTTCCAACCATGACGAAGCACCGCATCATTACCGACTTGGATACGATTCCCAAAGACAGAAGCGATATTCCTGAACCCCTCTCCGACGCAAAGATGAACGCCAGGCGAAGGTCTATTGCAACGCCGATGATGAGTAACGAAGAATCTCCATTACGATCACATGAATATCAACATCCTTCGCAGTTCTCAATAGATGGCCCAAGCGGAAGGGGTTCTATTATGAATCCTCCACCAGCTCCGAATCGTCAGCTACCTTCGCCCCCTGGGCGATCACTCCCGTCGCCAATATCACTCAATTTTCCTTCTCCATCTGCTGGACCCTATGGAAGCATTGCCCAACCTCACAACTTGCCCATGCCATCAAGTCTCCAACAATCATCCTCAGGTAGCTACCTACCACCTATCGGAGCTGCACATACGGCCGACGCAATCCAAGCTCATTCCGCAGCCCTTCAGCATGAAGTATCTGTCCAGAAAATCGCTCTTTCATCCCTGCAAGGAGAGCATGATAAGCTCCTTGCTGCCTTTTCTCGCTCTCAGACTCGCGCCAGTGCGCTTGAGAAGAAGCACGCCGTGTCCGATAGCGAAATCATCAGCTTATCGGAAGAAAAGATGCGGTTGCAAACACAGGTCATCGAATTAGAACGAGATGTCGAAGAATTGTCACGAACAAGGGATGAATATCGCCAGGCTGCTGTTCTAGAGGGAGCACAGTACGTGGAAATTGTCAAAAAAGCAAGCCAACTAGAGGAACTTGCGGCTGAAGAGCGAAAAACATGGAGCAAGATGAAGGCCGAAATGGAACAAACAATCGAGGCATTACGGCTCGGTGCCAGTCCATCGGACGTTGTTTTACGCACCGCAGCCAGCATACCTGTCCCTCACATAATTGCTGATGTTAACACGCCAGCATCCTCAGTCGAGGCTCAGAGCGACTTCAAGACAGAACCCTTAACAGATACTGGACCTACATCGCAACCAAAAGAGATTCTGCTGGAGTCGAACGACCAGCTCAAAGAAGAGATTCGTCGTTTGCGATCTCGATGTGCAGAAGTGGAATCTGCACTACGCGTTGTTAAAGATGACAGCCGCAAGATGGAAGGAATTATAGAAGCTCTAGGCTCAGCAGGAAGGTCGATCTTAGAACGAGCCGATAGAGCACTTGAAAGCATGGCCGAAGACTGAGAATCGATCGGCGTTAGACCGTCAAAGAGGCGTCCTTATCGCGTACGTCTGCTGTTTGTAAGCGTCTAATCATTGCGAGCGTTCGAACTAGGTTGAACATCCGTATGAATGTTTTGTGAGAATTGAAAATACCGTGCCCCCCAGGCCTTGTCCGCTCAAGAAGACTTGAAGATGTTCAGAGGCCCCTGTTCTGCGAAAGGAGAGAGCCACTTAGTTAAAATTCGGGGGTGCTTCTAGCACATCTGACACTCGGCCCCACGCTGTGCAACGTGAACAGTGAATCATATATCCAGTTCGGGGTGAGCATAGAGAGGTGCGAGGTGCGAGGTGCGGGAGGTGTTGAGGGTGTGAGAAATGTGAGAGCTCCGAGTCTCCGACAGGCTCGCCAATCTCTCACCCTCGGCCAGTAGTCCACAGCAGCGAAACGGGCCGTCACAGGCAAGGGCATGCGTCACTGTGGCCATGCACGATTGATGCCCCGCAGGCCACGAATCCCGTCCCCGTCCACCATCTCCGACACACCTCAAACCTCGCGTCTCCGAAACTCCACGCAAACATCAAAGATGGAAGATGGCCTGAGAAGTCGCGCGAGGCAGGGTCGTCTTCCTGACTTAGGGCTCGATGATTCAAAAACAATTTCATTACCGTCGCGAATCATTGTCGCCATCTGCCCCTAAAATTAATTTCAAAACAGGACAAATCCTGCATGGCAGTCAAGGCACTCAACGCTCTGAAACGCCCGGGACGGTCGCGGTTTTAAAGTCATGTCACTCCTTAGGCTACCGATGCCAAAAATAACACGCATATAGCCGTTTGGATGTCCCCAAGCTGGGAAAGGAGCCTAAAATAATTTCTGACTTTTGAACGTCGTTGCTCTGTCGCTGTATAATTTGTTTTCGGGTCGAGTGCGCTTCTATTGTCTGTTGAGCGGATATACTTTCTCTTCCATATCCTACGCAAGTCACTCTCTTGGCGCGATACCTCCGTTCTAGCCAAATCTATATTGAAGAAAATTGCTCCTCTCTCTAGAGAATTTGTCACCGAGTCCATCCTGCAGGCAGATTGTCACTCCGAATAAACCTACGTCCCTCATCCCTCACACCTACCACACTTCACATCAGTCAATATGGGTCAAGCATTTTCGGGACCCAACGCCTTCAAGTTCTTCGGCTTCACACCAGCAGCGACGGCAGTTCTCCAGCGAAGCCCCCTCCTCCTCGTGGTCCTCGTGGTCGTCATCATCTCATGCATAAGTCTGGGTCTGCTCGCCTGGTACATACATTATGTCACCAACAAGCCCTACCGGAAACCGAAAGAAGTCAAAGGAGCGAAGAAATAAGGATGGAGTCGAGTCACTGGGTTGACAAATCGAACTGGATTTGGAGGCGGGCGGGGGGCCGATTCAAGCGGTGTTGAATCGATATCAAGATAGGGTTCGCAGGAACGGGATTATTTCAACGTGCTTTCACGGTCCTGCGGTTGGACGACTAGAGTGAGATGTTCAGGACACCCCTTCTTAGATAATAAAATGGGAGACATCTTGTGAGCATGGTTTGGGTTCTTGGAGCAACTTTTACATTCTTAAGGGAATTTTGTTTATATTACCCTTCAGCGCGCATTCACAGTCAATGTGCAAACTCAAATTTCGGACCCCATTGACAGTCATCTGTCCATTCCATTCGTCTGTGTCTATTGCTCAAGCATTATTGTTGTTTACAAGGGGTTGCCATCTGCTCTCTGTCTATCTACACATAAATGAATGCTGGATAAACAGATGACGGGTGCATGGTTACCGCGTCTCAGTGAGCTTCAATTTCTTGCTCGCTGATGTGTTAGGCGCGCCAATTGATCACTCACTCGACGAAAACGGCGTGCAAGTGTTAGGCGCTCGAGAGCTGCGATTCCCTGATCCACCAGCAGTCGCGCCCCCGCAAAGTCCGCAATGAAGCGCTGAACTCTTGCTATCTTGATGTCGAGGACTTCGGCACCAATACTTGCCGAGGCACAAAGCTCTGCAGTAGAGCCTCTAGTGATCGGACCAAGTCGAGAAGTGGCCGGCTGTTGGTAGATTGATCCATCGTGTACTGCCGTGTTGGACAGATCAATTGCTTCCTGCAGAGAGGTAGTTAGTCTTTGTTTCGTCTATTCTCAGTGGTGCTTCCAAACTTACCTCACTTCCCTTTCCCTTAACCTCTTGAACCACTACTCCGCGAGGGATCTGTGGATTCTGGAACAAGAAATAGGCCATGTGGTCTCCCAACCTCTCATACTTCCTCCTCTCCTCTCCAGCTTCAGCAAGTGCAAACTGAATAGGAGAAGTTCTCTCCGGCGGGTGGCCTCCAACTTGATCAAGATCAAGAACAGCAATAAGTTCCTCGAGGTTCTTGAGCTCCTTGAACATCTCAGACTGGTATTCGGCGAGACAAGCTCCGTAGAAAGTGACCCTGTGCAAGGCGAGACGACGACACTTGCGGAACCAGTCGGGATGCTTCACATGAGTCAATAACTTCTTGCCGCACTCGATGTCGGTGTTGAAGTAGAGGATGTCGCGCTCCCAGTTGATCATGGCTCCGGTGAAGAGTCCTCCATAGTACACTTCGTCAAAGACCTTGAGGGCAGCCTCCCGAGACTCAATGCAGGTGCTCAAAACGGCAGGGGATGAAGTGCGAGATTTTGCCTTGCAGTCGTCGGCTATAATGACGATCTCGACAATACGAGGAGCATGGCCTTCAGCGGCGTGATCCCAGATCTTGCGGCGGAGCTCGAATGGGAGATCAGGGAAGACGGTGAAACTTGCGGATGAGATTGTTGTTGTCGAAGAGGTTAATGCCGTGGCTAGCATTAGCTCGCCAGTGGTGTCAGACGCAGGTTTCTCCATGGTTGTGGAGGCCGAGAAGGTTGAGTAAATTTCTGCGTCGTGTGCCGGACGCTTCTTGAAGGTCGCGTGGTCGAAGACAGAGAAAAGGAGAAAGTTTACCCGGAGGTTAAGGGAAGGTGATCCGGGCTGGAGTATCAGATTCACTTCCTCTCCTCAAAGGTGAAAAGCTCCAGCACCAAATGGGCAACACGCTCACATCTTTTGTTCACACTATCAACTAGGTAATGCTCAATACACCTCATTTGCCAAAGTCAATCTACAACTTAAGTCTGGACATTGGAAAGACGCTTTACGGTTTCCACAAGACCCATAAGCCCTTTGTACAGTCAAAGGTGAGGAAAAAGGTTTTTTAAAGAAGCAACTACATCTACATTTATTTGTTATTTGGAAAATTTGAAGGAGCTCCCTCAAAACTCTAAGAATCTTCTTTCTTGCTTTGTATGCCGAGTGGTTCCAATCTCTCTAACGAATGTGTTAAATTCTTTGCTTCCGCTTCATGAACGTAGACATGCAACGAAAATGAGCAAAGAGCCATCATTGGTCGATTTACACTACTCCTCTAAACGTAGATGTGCAACGAAATCCTGAAGATAGGTAGATTACCCATAGATTAGCCAATTTTTACAACCCCTTAACGTAGATGTGCAACGAAATATAACTGTGAGCCAACTATAGAGCTTTATTAGTGCTACTTTAAACGCAGATGTGCAGCGAAATCCTGGAGATGGAGGATTTTAGGCTTAGGTTAGCCATAGATTAGCCAGTATGTAACAATAATAGTCTCTTCTTATAGCCCCTTATCCACTCTGGTGTCCTTGAGAATGTGGTTCCTGTGGCTGGAAGCTTTTGCCAATAGTAGGTACAGCGTCACCTCGAGCAAAAGTCTTCTTAATGTGCCGTTGATAAAACTTAATCTAAATTCCTGGTCGTCTTGGTGCTCCTACTAAGTGATCTCAATGAACCGAGGATCTTCAGAATCAAGAGACAGATCCCAGATCTTGTGGCTCAACTCGGTTCGAAGTTTTGTGGAAGACGTTGAATCTGCGATATTCATCTTGAACCTTGGTTGCGACTATTTTTGGTCTAGACTGGTGAAGTGAAGTTCCTGCATGTGGACAGGGTGTTTCGCTTAAACCTCGCACCTGTAGATTAATTTCTTGCTTATGCGTAACTTTTTGGAGAGATTGAGGAGTCTGGAAATTCCTCAAGATCTTGAAAGCGCTGTGTGTGTTGGTAGCCTCCATTATTAAATTTTCAAGCTGTACTTGGGATACTGCGACAGTGTAGAATAGTAACCCAGAGTGATATGAGTGGTAGTCAGCGACAGATCTAAAAGTGAATGAAAACGGAGACAGACTGCATCACCAATGCATAGTTCTTTCGGGAGGTCTGAACATGGGTTTGATTGGTGTTGTGGATGCGACCGAGTCGCTAAGCGAGACCTCCTTTATTTTCGTAGGGAGAGTTGAGAACACTGGAATCTTGGTTTCTGGTCTTCCCTAGTATACAATTCAATATGATTTCAGGCTTGATTATGATAAATCAATAACAAATGCACTTCTCGAGTAACTTGACTTTCTTTCCTTTAGAGGTGACGTGATGTTGCTGTTCCTGATCCTATTGATATCAAAATAAGCGATTTTGGATTTCAATAGGTTGTAGCAATAAAGAATCTTAGTAGGCTTACCGAAAAGTATATACTGGGTAACCGTATACGGTTCAGGGAATATGGCCTGCCACAGATAACTAGGTAGGCCGCAAAGCTGAGTTTCTGGTCCTAGCGGTTTTTTTTTTGCATTTTTACACCTCTCAATCTTCATTTTTATTCTTCATGCCGGTGTAGTGCAGATGTTTGTTGTCGGCGAGTGAGGAGCATGAAGCTTGGAAAATATTCTGAGTTGAGAGAAGCCTTCCCCCTTTAACTAAACCCACTTGTGCGAAACGAAAATTGAGCTATCATCAATCCCACAAGATCAAGCTCCATTTCTACTCTTTCGGGGATATCTCATTCCATCCAAGCTTTATACTGTAGAGCGAACAAGATCCCGGTCTTCGAAATGCACATTACCACTCTTTCGTGACTGAATGATAAGAATATGTGTATTTGTTACTCTGATCAGAAAATCTATTCAGCCGAATCTAAGCCCCCTCTTCCGCATAGCCGTTTACCAACTTTTCTTCACTTGTACCATTTGTTGCTTGTGCCTTCTCTTCAGCTGCTTCCGTCCTACATCTCTCACACATACACCATCCGCCCAAACTTCCCTGGGCCCACTCCCTCCGATCTTGAACCTTCAAGTCAATGTCGCAGTAATGATTCAAGATCTCCTCACCGGCTTTAATCCCGCCTGGCACATCACCGATCCTCTTCTCCCTGCACCAAAGCTTCATTCTCCCTCCCCACTCCCATTGCACATTTGGATTACAGTCATGATTAGCCAGAGACCATAGAGGATGAACGGCAGCAACCTCTGGATGTCCATTGCGCTTGTTGACACGGGCTGATGCGGTACCTCTGAATTTGCTGTACAATGTGTTGAAGATCCAGAGATCATATTCAGCCAGGGAGGTAAAGATGTCGATGTCCATTTTTTCTAATACATGGAGAGGGCCAGATATATTGTATTGGAACGAGAAAGGTAGTGTCCATATAGGAGGTGGTGGGGCATTAGGAGAAAGCGACACGGCATTAGCGGAGCTAGGAAGGAAATCGCCCCAGATATACTTCACTTCAGTCAACTCAAGAGGGTGGACTTCCTGGGTGGCTGCCATAGCCAAAGATCTGGACAGGAGAAGCAAATAGAGAGCGAACGGTTTTTCTCTTGGGTTGGGGTCTTTGGCTACGGTATCAATGTCCTTGTCACAGACGGCTGGGTGATATGCCTCTTGTGCTCGTCTTAAGCAGTCTTCGTTGCAGAACATGATATCGTCACATTCTGGGCATCCAACGACTTCCGTATTCTCGCCCAGAGGGGGCAATTCTGAGCTGCAAGCGTCACACAAGGATTCCTTGAGGCGGTTGTTTGCTGCAAGAAGGGAGAACTCGAAAAGTACTGTCTCGCCCGGTTCGATATCAGCCTTCGCGAACAGTCCCAACTGCTTGTTGGTGGGTATGATGCCGTAGTCATCCGTGTTACTTGCAGATTCAAGCAAGGTAGGTAATTCGGTGACCTTCACTTCGCACTTCGGAGCCACCTCCGCGAGTTGGCCGTTTAAAAAGTCCAGCGTCTCCTGTGAAAACCGATTTGGTTCGTGGTCGTTCCACGGGTATATCTCCCGCCGCACGAGCCCAGTGTCAGGAAGATCATTGATTTCCACTTCATCGACTTTCAGCCGTCTCTTCGCCATGTTCTCGATGTACTCCATGGCTTGCAAAAGCTCCTCATCTTCCGGTTTTGCCGCAAGCCCCCGGCTGCAGAATTCGAACGCACTCTTTAGACAGCCACACAGCAGTAGGCTGATGGAAAGGTTGCGATAACATCGTGCTGATGCTGCCGATATGACTTGCAAGGTTCTCTGGTCTTGGTCTCCGTCAATGGTCAAAGCCTCTACCCCACCAGCGAGATCTGCGTGGGCCGTCCCTGGGCTTCGCAGCACTGGGGGAAATCCATCGGCGGCTCGCAAGCGTAAAGTTTCTAGTGCGTCCTCGTGGTATTCGAACCCTTCATTCGCACACTCGTCACAGAGAAGAAGTGCTCTGTAGCTGTCTCCGGCCGCAAGGTCTGGGTAGCCGAGTTCTGAGTGGACCGCGGCGCGTTCGAGGTATGCGATCAGATCATAAGGGAGTCGGAAGAGCCCTTCTGTTAAGATGCGTCTTTTTTCCAGAAGATACACGGTTTCGTCCTCCGAATCGCTGTCCATGGTAGCCGTGAATACATGACTGAGAGACTCGAGGAGGTGAAATATTAATTTTTGGCGGACTCGCTTCCCTTCCTTCACCGATCAGATCAGAACATCGACCCTCTCGCAGGCCGGAGGAAAAGCTCCTAACGAGCTGTGATTGGCTCCTGGGCGCTGCTAGAGCGATGTAAACTCCTTTTTGTCAATGCTAGGTGCCGTCTTTTCAGGGTTTTTTAGGGGTCCTAACCTAAGGAAAGCTAAGATTGCCCGGAGTTTTCACTTTGGAGTGAATTGTGCCGGGAGGATGTCCGAACATCGTGGGAATCTTTGGTAAGGACTAAGCTTACTTTAAGATGCGGCTTAACCATTTGTGTAACCTCACACAAGAAGGAATTGCACTAGCAAAGTCTTCACTAAGGAGCTTCTCAGACCCTATCTCTTTACATTCGGTTTTGAAAAGATCGGTAGCGGACGGACTCTGCATTCCTTTATGATTTTATAACATTGAAATTGTATGTGTGCTGGTTAGAATTGCTAGGTACCTTTCACTAGAGAGCGGGAATACCTATGTTGTTCAAGTTCCCTCAATGCGTGGGTCCCATTCTAAACACCAATAAATTGAGACATCCTAATTTGTCCAATCAAATAGTTTGAGCCGTACTAAAATCTTTGTTTAAGGTCGACATTTCAGATAATTCAGATCTGAACATGCTTTGAAAAATCCTCTGGCAGATTGCCTGTACCGTGATGCTTGAGTGTCTGTACACTGGAGATCAATATGGTGTTTATGAGGCTTCCCATCAGTTTCCAACTGATATTGGACCAAACCCTTTTAATCATTGAACCGACGACGCCGCCGTTTGGCTCACAGTTTATGACTCGGACTCTCGCCCCCACCTTGCAATTAAATCAGAAAATAAGCTTTATCATGATTGATCGGCAGATGCCATTCTACCGGTCAGGAGACTTCCTCTACGCATCTATGGAATTGTAGTCTATGCTTCTCTTCTAAAATATGGTCTAGAACAGTCAAAAACGCCCCGTTCGCACGTCACCATACATCCGCGTGCAGCCCAAAGTTTAGCGTCCCCCCACACCACTAGACGTGGGATCATTCTCTAGTTACAGTGGTGCTGTGGTACACAGAACTCCAGTCCCTTCGTGCTCTTATCCCCTCAAGTCACTCAGCTTCTCCACGTAATAGGCCGGGATGACTGGGGCCCCTTCAGCCTCCCATTCATCTTTCTTACTCACGCCAGTCAAGACTGCCAGTGTCCCACCAAGCTTTCCCTCTATTCCAAATCTGATGTCTGTGTCTAGCCGATCTCCAACCATACAGGTTCTCTTTCGATCGAATTGAAACTTCCCTTCTATCGAGTCCATCATCGCTTGGCTTGGTTTCCCAAGTGCTATGGGTTGTTGTCCGGTCATATTGACAAGTGAGATCGAGATCGAACCCGCACCTGGAAAGAATGCGTGGTTGTTGGGAAGTGTACTGTCCAAATTGGTAGCCAGGAACTTGGCTCCTCGAGCCAGATAGTGATATGCGTGCGATAGCTTCAGGTAATTGACATGGAAGTCCAGGCCTGCCAGCACAATTCCTACATTGTCGTCCAGAAGTGAACCATCCGCAATGCCCTTGTAGTCCTCCGG
Source organism: Hyaloscypha hepaticicola (assembly GCA_002865625.1). Classification (NCBI taxonomy): domain Eukaryota; kingdom Fungi; phylum Ascomycota; class Leotiomycetes; order Helotiales; family Hyaloscyphaceae; genus Hyaloscypha; species Hyaloscypha hepaticicola. The sequence continues at coordinate 549,381 of KZ613473.1, forward strand.
CGTGATATCTCTCCTGTATGCTGGATCCGTTCCTCCAATAAACTCGATACCTTCTGATTTAAGCTCGGTCTCGATTCCACTTTCGCCCAACACAAAAACTTTGTTCTTTGGTGGGGGCAACTTCAATATCCGAGCAATGTAAATTGCGGACGAGTATGCGGATCCGAAGATTTCGTCGACGCTACTCGGTATTCCCATCGATGTGAGTTTTTTCTGGTATTCGGCTCGAGACTTGGTCGAATTATTTGTGACAAAAACCACTTGCTTGCCTGGAGGACGTCAGCGAGGTTGTCTGGATAGCGGCAAATTGGGCTACCTTTGGATCTCAACAACTCCAGCGTCTCAACTGTCCCAGGGAAGAGGTGGTCTCCGGACCATAATACTCCTGTCAAATTGTTAGCTTTTAATTGCAGTGACCAGCCATTTGACGCCTACCATCACAATCAAGTAGGAAGACCTGAACCCCACGTCAGTTTAAGTTTGCAGAGACGCATCCTGGACTGACTAACGCACGTCGAACTTATCAAGGAATTCGTTGATCGCAGTTTGATCTCCAGAGAGATGCTTGGGGAGTTGTGCCATCTTTCCTGCTTGAGTGAGAATTGTCGTCCGAAGAAAATCTGGACGTCCTCAAAACTACCGGGATCTGGCGGGGTTTGGTCTCGAGCTCGAGCATCATCGCACGTGCGCCATTGACTAGGCCTCAACACATTTCAAACCAATAGTTCTCCACTTCTGCTATCTCAAAAACATGATCGGACAATATCACAAACGAATCTTTAGACTTTCTGTATCTTTGCGAACTCCAAGTAGAGCTCAGCAGAATATGGGGATCTATAATTTAAATGCAGGTTGGCGAGCTTTTGACAGTATCCTTGAGCACTATGAGGATTAACTCTTTTACCCCTTGCACCTTTGAATGTGCGAAAGCTTGCATTTTGGGACGTTCAAAACTCTATAAAAGGGACTCAGGGTAAGCTCGAAGGTTCTCTACCGCTTCTGTGCCATTTCTTCACTTGAATTTTGGAGAATCATCTCGACAATGGATGCACCAAAGGCGCGTTTGGCGATTAACAGGACCCCAAAACAGATGATTTTGATAATGGTTCATTCCGTGCACTGCCATGGCCTCGATTGTCTCTGGTTATGATGTTGAATCTACCAAGCTAGCTATCAAAGAGATAACGAGCTTTGTCAAATCTTGGGAAAGTTATGGATATAAAGAATTTGTACTTGGCCCGGGAGACTTGATAGTGTCCGCCAAGCTTCTCCGAACGCTCTATCTATCCACTCATGTCGAGAGGATAGAAAATCCTCTGGAAAATTTACTCGTTTTCAGTGCTTTGATTGGCACAGTCATTTTTCAAGATAAGTATCGCTTGATATTTTGTGGGGGGGAGGACCTCCGTGCCCGTCTTGAGGCTTTGACATCTGGCATGCACGCTGAAGAAAGTTCCGGTCCGAAGTGGTAGCGAGATATCAGATATCAGATATCAAATAAACAGACTACCTAGACAACTTGCAATTGGAGGCCAGTAGCACGGAATCACATGCTAGTTAATTGTGGGGGGCACTCAAAAATCGAACTTTTTGGGAAGTCGGCTTGCACTTGAAATCAATTGACTAACCCTTCTGCCGCCCTCTGCTCAGCTCATTGAAACTCTACCCAAAGCATGTATAAACGAACATGACAGCTCTGTAGATAGGGTAACCAAAGGAAACCGGTAGATTGTGCACGGATCGATTCCTCATGCGCAGCTTGTCAGGATGCTGCCACTAAAGGCCAATATAAAAAGTGTTTCTACGAGATTCCCACATCCATCGAGAGAGAAGTGTGGATCGTGAAACATGCTGCTTACGGTTCTCTGCTCCAGGGCGCTCAGCCTTGGGTTGTTTGGAGTCACCGATTGCGTCGTGTAACCTACTGCCCATGTCGTCTTCCTCAAGTATTTAACACCTTCTCTGTTCTCTTGGGCGTTAAACATCGAGCACATCGAGCACATCCGGGCTGACTCGTCCCTCTCCCTCCTTTTAGATCGTTCTCTCCTAAAGGATCACTGCGCAGACGAGCTTTGTCTGAAACTACGCAGCCGTTGCGAGAGGCTAGAGCGAGGCGCAAACTAGTTTCAAGGAAGTTCGGAGTTTTCTTATCAGGGCCTCACTCGTCATTATTGTGCCTTCATCTTTCGACCCGCTTCAAATTTCGGTTGACCGCCCCACGACCGTCTGCGAACTTCATAACCCACCTGTATTTCAAGCCTCAAAGGTACGACATCGCCTCTCCTTCCGATCTCTCCATTCCGTGAACCTCGCCTTCGTTGCGATTGAATCCCAACCGCAAACGCTGCTTCTTGGAAGTGAGATAAATAAATCACCCAGCTATCGATAGCGGAACGGAACGCACCAGCCACACTCTCAACCGTCATCAAGATGGCGAGACAGCCAAACCTCTTCGCATTCCCCTCCGTGGATGCGCTGGCTACCACCCTCAGAGCCTATATCATTACCTGCCAAACAGCCGGCCTCCACCGCCATGACTCCTTCAAGGTAGCAGTGTCCGGCGGCTCGCTTCCAAAGACCCTGGCGCAAGCGCTCCTCACGCCTCCCAGCTCCGCAGAAGACACCATCCGGTTCGACAAATGGGAGATCTTCTTCGCCGACGAGCGCGCCGTACCTCTCGACCATGAAGACTCGAATTATGGCCTCCTGAAGAAGGAACTCTTGGACAAGATTCCAGCGGAGATGGGCCAGCCTCTGGTGCACCCAATCGATGTTGCGCACTTGGATGATACGCAAGAGCTCGCAGATCAATATGAGCAGCTGCTAGTCAGAAGCTTTGCGCAGAGAGACAGCGTCAAGCTACCTATCTTCGACTTATTGCTCCTGGGATGCGGACCGGACGGACATACGTGCAGTTTGTTTCCTGGGCATGAGCTCTTGAGAGAAACCGCTGCTTGGGTTGCGCCGATCGAGGACTCGCCCAAGCCACCTCCAAGGAGAATTACGCTCACGCTTCCGGTTGTTACACACGGCGTCAAGATTGCATTTGTAGCTACTGGGGGTGGAAAGAAGGAGATTCTGAAGAAGATATTCGAGGAGGGGACTGGTCTACCTTGTGCTCTGGTCAATGAGGGTGCCGGGGAGAGATGCAGTTGGTTCACGGATACCGTTGCTGTAGACGGGGTAAGCTTTCCAAGGAGAGGAAGCCTTTAATTTCTAGACTAGACGGTTTGGGAGGATGGCTTGTAATTGCTGTTAGTTTGATGCTATTTCAATCGGAGTTTGCAGCGAGACGGTGTTCTAAAAGGGCTGCGGTCATTTGAATGCCATTGCGTAGCAGTAATTTGCTGGACAGAAGTCCTGAATACTAGGATTCATCAGGTCAGATAATCAGGCTCTCATAGATGCTTCCTTCGATTCTGCTTCCATTCCTTTCCATCTTCAGTGACCAACAAATTTCGGGAGACTTCACTTGAGATACATGATTGCTGGACGTGTGGAAGAATAGGAATGGCCGGTTAGTGAAGAAAGGACTTGGCAAATAATAGGAGGGCTCGAATTTCACATTCCAAACTGACAGCTGTCCTGAAACTAGAAAGTTTGATTCAAGCCGTCCAGATTTATATCTACACTTTTATCCATCATAATCATGAATCATCCCAGGGGCCATACCCATTTCCGTCCAATATGTGCCGAATTGCCCCCAGCCGGACCCAGAACGCCATTCAAAAACCATCCCTTCTATTGCCCTGGAGCCAGCTCTTTCTCTAATTTCCCAATCCGTTCTAGACAAATTCGTAAATCCTTCCCTGGTATCGATGATAGCACTTGCATACACGACGCACAAGCACTCAGGCAACACCACGTGCATTTCCACCTCATCTCCGCATCCTTCTTTTCGCAAATCATGCATGCTACTGGGCATAACGTGTTCCTCGAGCTCCTCATGAATTTGTGCGACTGGTAGCAGTCGAAATGTATGTTACTCAAAGGGAGCCCCGGCAACACTGTTCCCTCAGTATACGGCGGAAATGTGGGAAGATTTATGCCAAGTCCTGCTGGAGGGGAAATAGGAGAAGGTAGAGATAGAGGAGAAGCCTTGCTTGGTGATAATTGTGGAGTGAGGATCTTCGCGGCGAAAGCTTTCTTCGGTTGCGGTGATTTCATGACATGAGGTTCTGAAGTGATTGTAAGGGTCTCGCTCGTTTCTCGAGAGTGTGTAGAGAGAAGGGTTTGTTGATTCGTAGCCTCAAGGAGGACTGGAGCAACATTTGATCTTGCTTCAGACTTCAACGGGACCTCCGGAGCTTGCTCTCCAGGAGGAGTGGCTGGCGAGAATGGAGACACGACTTGCGGTGTCAAAGGCTGTGCTTGGTCTGTCCTGAGATATTCTGGAGTCGGCAGACGCTTGGGCGAGGTAAATGGATTCGGGGCTTCATCGTTGCTGGTTTCCGTTGACTCTTCCGGACTCTTGTTCTTCAGCTTCGCCAGCTTATTTCCCATCAAGTCTGGTTGTGGTGGTGCAGGACGAGCTGGAATTGGCCTGCGGCCGGCAAGGCTTCGAGGTATCTGAACTCTTGCTGGTTGCTCTTGCCTTCCTGGTGGGCTCGCCGTAGATCCGTTGCTCTTATCTAACTTTAATTCCGGGAAGTTTATTCCCTTCTCACTCCTCACAGATCGACGTCTCCAAATCTCGGGTCGCGATGGTGAGGAGTGCAGGCTTGATAACGGGCTGGCCAAGATGATCGAGTTTGAAGACATAACTTGACTCTTTTGATGATCTTTCGGAGGTAAAGGCGGCGTTGAGTCAACACCACTCAGTGAATCGCGTGTGTTATAACTACTTCCATTTGACAAACTTCTTGACAACCCGGGGCCGTCAGAGTAGACAGAAGATACGCTCGCTACTGAAGGGGATTTTGAATGCTTTGTTTGTGCTCCAACGGGGCGCCGAGGTATAGCCATGATCTTCGAGGCCTCTGGCAGTGGAGGGAGAGCTGACTGCAATAAAGAGGGAGCTATCATCTTCTTTTCCGTGCTCAAAGAAATTTCTTCAGGGGGTTGTGGCAACATTTTCGAGAATCTCGACCGGCCTCTGCCAGGCGTGGTTGGAAAGTTCGACGACAACTCCATTGGAGCGGCGAAAGGCCACTTAAGATACTCTTTGTGGTCCTTGCGGATTACTTTGGGATTCTTAGTCGATTCCGTGGTCACCAGAGCCACTTCAATGGCAGACCATTTTAGTTGTTTAAAAGAAAATGTAAGCTGGGCTCCCCTGGTGCCTTCGTCTTGCTGAAACGTCTAAGGCTTGGGCCAGCCGGCACTATCAAATCACAGCTCGTCCAACACCTGGCTCCCTATGGAACGATAATTATGCATCTGAAGTCTGCGAGTTAATTTGTTCGCTCTGTTCTGGCTGACCTGGCACTAATTACGCAAAGAGTAGATTTGCAGGTCGAAGGAAGAAACAAAATTACATTGAGGAAAGCAATAGACACGGTCGACCAAACAGTCGCAAGACCTACCTTACTAGAACGCGACGTGGGCCCCGCCGCAGTCGCACCAGCAGAATCCAGCGTCCTGTGAGCTGCTGGAAGATAGAGATACGAGGCCTAAAACTTCAATCCGGTAGGTTTGAGAGGTGACGAAACTGACGATGGATTGAGATACGACTCATGTCCAAACACAGTGGATCTTCACAGGGAACACGTCTTGGGCGGCGCGTGCTCGTCGGAAGGATTTTTCTGCGGCAGGGTGGATCATGCATTCCATAAATATCCAATAATAAACCGAGGGATGCTGGTGTACATCATATCAATCGATTATGCCTTAGAATAGGGGTCTTGTAAGGGCGAAGATATCGGATGTCGTTTGGACATCGAGCTTGGATAATTGGCTTCGCCAGTGACCCCTGAACGGTCAATCGGCATATGGCCTGTGCTCTCACCGACCCTCGATCGTAAAGTCAACAAACAACTTCACCACCGCACCATGTCAGCTCTTCCGTCGAGGACGCGGTCCCTTCGCAAACCGGCAGAGGCTGCCAACAAATACCAACAGACGGCAATTGGATCTAGCGAGGGCAACACAGCTTCATGGGCAGAGAGAACCGGCCAATCGCCGAGTCGACTGCCCAAACCTCCGACGCGAACTTTACCCACCAGACCACCAAGCAGCACTGGCAGCGTGACCAGCAATGTCTCGACACGGCCTCCTCCTTCCAGGGCCAACATAAGTAAGCCTGCGGCTGGTGCGCTTCAAAGATCATCCTCGGGTCGCCGACCAAATCCTCCTACCACCGATTCAGAACCAGTGAAGAAAGACCGCTCAAGACCTCCACTGACACAATCTCGTCATCTTCGAAATGCATCTGCCAGCTCCCTCTCAGCTAGTACGAACGGTCCAGGGCACTCGCGCACAAGGTCACCCTCCACGCTCCTGACCTCTTCCACTGCCCTTCGACCTCTAACAAGAAATGGCTCAGACGACCTCAAGGTCCAACCACAACAGCAAGAATCGCAATTGAGACGGCCTGCCTTCTCAACTCTCCAGCAACACTTCTCACCTGCGAAAAACCTTGCCCCAAAACCTCATCCGGCTGCCTTCCTGGCGCCTCCGTCACCGAGCAAGTTACCCTCAAATATAGCAATCTCGGCAGAGACAGCTAAACTACAGAACGAGCTTTTGCAATTACATTTACTTCACAAAGATGCCGCTCAAGTGGATAGAGAGTGGAGGGCCAGCGCGAAAAGGAAACTTGGAGCAAGATTTCAGTCCGTGGTGGACAGGAATGAAACATTAGTGCAATTGGAAGTCGAGGAAACGGGGAAAATCAATGCAGCAGCACTCAAGAGATGGCAAGAGCTTGGAACTCCAGGATGGGGCCTTGAGCAGAAGATACAGGCGCTCGATGAAGTGATCAGTGGGGTTTGGAATTTGGGCGGCTCTGGTGGGAAATATGAGAGGGTCGTGAGAAGATTTGAGAAATGGCTCATAAGGTGTCAGGACATATTGGGGGCGAGGGCTCATGATGAAGGATTGGAAGATGATGAGTGCGTGTTTTTGGAAGAACTTGATGCCGGGTGGAAGGATGATTGTCTAATTTTGAGTCGGAAACTGGAGTCATGGAGGGATCGTCTCGAAGATCTTGGTACACTTGACTCTGGTTCGAGCTTGGCGGTTGTGGTCGACAGGTATCGAAGTTTGGTAAGCAGCATGCTGATGGAGTTGAATGTGATGGCTCAGATTGAGAGAGATGCTATGGACATGGAAGCGGAATGGATCAAGAGTATGAATGATGATGTGCTTGATGATAAGGATACCCCGGTAGCAGGCGCAATTTGGAGGACAAGGTAGTCTATCCTAATTTCAGAGGAGTCTCGTCCGATTTACACCACATAAACTTTACATATTGCGGCGCGCCAGATTTTGACCTGTGCGAGCCTGCAAGACCCATGGTCGACTTTCTCGCAGGCACATTCTCGAAGAAACCTAACGAATGCCTCCCTACAACTGTAGCAAAGCTTTCTCGGAAAAACTTGTTCGCCTCAGTCATTTGTTTCTCGTTTCATGAGATTCCCACATTGTAACAACTAAAGCATTACAAACAAAGTATCACGAAGGAGAGGGACTAGTCACCAAAAATCTATCCGCTATCATCTCCAGTTATCTCTCAAAGATCAAACTTCTGCCCCACTAGTTTCTCACTCAAGGTCCACAACTTTTCAATATTCTCCTTGCCCTCGGCATGGTCCTTCCCGATCGGGCGAAGAACACAATCGGCGAGCAAGCCGCCGGTCGATTCTGGTATCATTAGCATCTTCTCGAGCAGGTTTACATGTATGTCTTACTTTCAAGGGATGGATCAAGAGCTGCCACCAAGGACGTGGAGCAGCCCTGTTGAAGCGTTTTTGGTTCCTCCATTATCACCTGGGCCTGTTCGTCACCCTTCTTGTTTCTGTTTGCCCACTCAAAAGCGCTGGTCCACATTTCAGGCGTGACGTGCGTTGACAGGTTTGATTCGAGAATCACTATTGCCCAATATCAATACGGAGCAACACAATTCATACTGCAGAGATCTTATACCTCCGGGGTGAACAGAATAAGACTGGACTCTCTTGCTCTTCAGTTTCTCAGCTAGTGCGGTAGAAAAGAGCACATTCGCTGTCTTCGACTGGGCATAAGCGGCCCAGGTCTGGTAGTCCTTTCCGTCCTGTTATCCCGTTTCAGTCTGAGTTCATGAACGCAATTTAAGTCACAGTGCAGAGCATACCTGAAAGTTCCAATCCTCATACCTCACACCACCGTGTTCAAACCCAGTACTCGTAACGTTGATAATCCTCCCTTTTCCAGCCGCTAAAATCTTGCCCATGATCAAATTCGTGAGCAGAAAATGACCAATATGGTTCAGCCCAAATTGCATTTCAATGCCGTCTTTCGTCGTCTCGAAAGTCGGAACGGCCATCACACCAGCACAGTTGATGAGGTAGTCGATCTTCTCAACGCTGATATTGATTTCTGAAGCTGCTTTGCGGATGGAAGCTTGGTCTGCGAGATCGACTTGCAGGAAAGTAACATTGATGTTGGGATTCAGGGCTTTAATTTGCTCGATAACGGGATTGATCTTGGATTCGTTTCTTCCAGCGAGGATGATCTGAGCGGGATTTCCGTGGGCAAGGGAGAGTGCTGTTTCAGCCCCTATGGACTTTACACTGGGTCCAGTTATGAGGACTGCTCTTGTAGTTAGAGATCATTGTACTAATAAATTTGGCAGAATGGTGATTACAAGTCTTCCCAGTGACGCGGTCTGCGAAGGCTTCGACAACCTCCCTGCCGGTGGTGCTTCGATTGAAGGATGGCATACTGTAATCTGAGTTGAAGGGAGAAAGAAGTTTTGATCTGATTTTGGTTGAGAAATATGTTCGAGTAGTGTTCACTTGACCCTTCTGGTAAGGGATGCGGTTGAGAGAAGACGCTTGGTTGCAATGACGAGAGAACCATGAGGGAATGAACACTTATATACATTTCTTCCGGCCTGATGCTTGAACTCAAACAGGCAACAGCTGCATAAAGCATGCCATGATAGCCATATAGGTAGGCTTAGATCATTGAGTGAGCGAACTCCCACTTCGGATTTGCTTATTCCAACGGATCTGAATTTCCAGCGCTATTTTAATGCTATTCACTTCCTTTTTCCACCAAATTACCCAGGCAATGTCCGGACAACCACAAGAGCGGCATACGAAGAAGAGGCTCATGTATTCACACGGGCTGTAGCAGGAGGTAGTATGTTTCCTGTTGACAAACTTCTCCCCGATAGCTTCGGAGTTTACGAACTACAGTGCTTAAGCGAGAAGTCAATGTAAGATTACGATTGAGGAGCACAAGCGGGCTTATGATATCGCCGACGAAGCAAGCAGCATCACCGAAACTTGAGGAAGCCCTCAGACCAACAACAATTCTTGATATCCCCGAAAATCGTGCGGCGTGTATATCCAGTATAGGGCTGAATTGTTTTGTCATCAAAGTTGAGCACGGTGCTCGTAATTCCTCAGTTCGGCGCAGCATCGGTGCCAGCCCTTCGCTCGTTTGTCCGTCGCGGCGGTCGTACAGACTGCTGGCTGTTTGCAGCAGCAAATATGCCATTCTTCCTTACGCAGTGGTTACAATACTCAGCTGTACTGAATGGGCTATAGTCAGCCTCTTCTCCGGAACCTGTTTGTGAGGCTGATCCTGAGGTTCGTCAACTTGCTACGTCTATTGGCTTCAACTGCCGCGCATCTGAAGTCTAGAGACTAAGGATCAGAGATGAGCCTAACAACTCTAAGCTTATGGATTCAATACTAGGGAGGAAACCTACATAAAATCCATTGAACGTTGATGATCTTCTTCATCCTCCTTACCCTTTTTCGGATTGCTGAACTTCGCTCATTTCCGTATCTTACTCCAGACACTTAAAAATTTCGAACATGACGTGAGAGCTAAAGCTAACAACCTCTATCTCATGGGAAATTGGATGCTTCTTAGTAACATTCATGTACTTCTTTCGGTCATATATCCAAGCACTGATTGGATTTCTCGAAGTGTTCCGATGCTTAAGCGAGGGGTTCAGAGGACCTAAGTTCAGGTTGATAGCCATTGTGATGAAGTGTAAAAGATAGGCTTCGAGATTCGACAATATCTAAGTGTTTTCAAATTTGCAGCACTTCACTTTCTGTTACAGGATTCGAGAGTATTGCATGGTCACGTGGGATAAGGTCATGTGACCAGCCCCCCTTCTACTGGTTGTTCGGCGAATGAGAGGCAGCTGGTGCGCTAGTTGCTGTTCACATTACAGCAATGCTGGTGTCCAATCACAATCGGGCGACCCTGTGCACTTTCTGAAGTGGCTTGAAGACGATCGTTGTTTTCCAGCCAAGATCACTAATCAAATAATCAACGTGTCCAGGGAGGCTTGGATACGGGCGTAATTGGGCTATCTTTCCAGGCAGCATCGAGTAAAAGGAGAACGATCACCAGGAGATTAGCGGGCAATTCGAACCAGATCAGGGCTCGCTAGGCAACCATCAGGCATTGTTGTAAATGGCTTTCTTCTGTCCAATCCTGGCTGCCCAAGGCTTCCAACTGGTTGAAGAATAGTAATCAAATCTGCATCGACACGTGCTTTCGTGTTCACCGCCAACACGAAAATCCATGACATCTGCAATGTCCCGCGTTTTGCTTCTTCTACCCCGCGTCAGACGGACAGCCGATTTTCCCACCTCAGTCCAAAGTGAAATGTAATGATGCAGTAGAGAAAAGATAAATAGACCTCTTCCCCTCACCAGAAACTGGTCTTCAGCTTCTTCCTTATTCATTGATCAAACAGTGCAAGCAGTACGAAACTTCGACTAAGCAACACAAGTTACCTATCTCTCTTGAACTACTTCAGCAATTCACACTTCACCACTTCTACCCTTCAACTCTTTCACACTCCAACCCTCAAAATGCCAGGCAAGGTGAGAACCACTTGGTCCCAATTCATCTTCACGGATTAAGTTGACGTCTTCTGTCATGCAGGTCGTCTCTCGCGAGGAGTGGTTGACTGCTCGCAAGGAGCTTCTTGTGAAGGAAAAGGCTGCAGTTCGAGCTCAAGAAGCCTTCAATGCCCAGCTTCGTAACGACTTCCCCATGGTGAAGGTCGAGAAAGAATACACCTTCGAAGACCTCAAAGGCAAATACACACTGGCAGACCTCTTCCAGGGCCGCAAGCAGTTGATCGTGTATCACTTCATGCTCGGACCTGACGACGAAGCCGGATGCTCTGGATGCAGCTTCCTCGCCGACAATCTTCCCTCAACTCTGACTCACTTGAACGCTGCTAACACTACCTTGGTGCTGGTCTCTCGTGCTCCTATTGCGAAGATTGAGCAGTACAAAAAGCGCATGGGTTGGGAATTTCCGTGGTATTCCTCTTTTGGTTCTGAGTTCAACTGGGACTTCCAGGTGAGCATTGACGAGGCGGTTTCATCTCCAGCCACATACAAGTAAGCTATCAACTCCCCTCCCTCGGATTCACAACTCAGAAAGTTGATAACTTGGTTAGTTATAAGCCGATGGAAAAGCCGTACAAGGGTGAACTTCCGGGCTTGAGCGTCTTCTACAAAGAAGGAGAAGATCTCTTCCATACTTATTCCACCTACGCTAGGGGCTTGGACGGTATTCTTGTAACCCACCAACTGCTCGATATGACGCCCATCGGCAGACAACATATTGACTGGAAGCGGCACGACGAGTATGAGACGGAGACCAAGTAGCTCACATCTCAATGAATTTGACTTCGTTCCGGTGTCTCGGTATCTCGGTGGATGAAGTTTTCCTTACGTTGAAGTTGACGGTAGTACTGTTGGCAGGCGCGAGATGACGGATCGAGCGCCAAATGTTTTGCCAACGAACTTTTTGGGGGTTTAGGTGCTCGGCAATTAACAGAAAATCTCCCTTGAACTTAAATTGATGGCAGTTATTCTTTTCCATTCCACATTTTACACAATGATACTTCTTTAACAGTGACATTTTACTGTTTTCATGTCCGTGGATTGACACATCGCATCCACCTGTTCCGAGAACCTCTAGGAAGCTCGAGATTAGCTTGCAAGTCTTATCGTGATAGAATACGTAGATTCCCATCTAGGCAACAAAATGTATTCTTGTTTTTTAAGCTCTCAGTCAGCACAAATAAGCCAATGGATTTGATTGTTCCCGTACTTACAGATCTTTTGGCAACAAAGAGACCTCGATATTCAGAAGCTCACGTGGTGCTTGGAAAGTACAAAGTATTGGTGGATTCGCACTAGAAGATATCAGAGCTTGTCAGGCAACTAATTTCGGAAGTAGAGAATTGTTGACCTTCAGGAGTTTCTCTGTCTACGTTTGAATTGTATCAGGAGCTTTCGAACATCAGAATCAACTCCATCAAGTCGTCTTTGCTGTTTTGGGCCAGCCAACTGTCCAGTCATAATACCCCCGTGCATGCGTACATCAGTATCACGATAGACAAAAACAGCGGGATTTCATGTACTTACGTACCAAGCTTACTGGGGACATTTCATATGCTGGTCCCATTTAAACTCTCCTCCGAGCTCCTATTGATCAAGTCCCGGACTATGTGCTCTGTACCTCAGAAAATCTATAAGTTCAAATTCTGAACACTCTCAAGCCCGTTCAGAGTTCAGATGAATGTCTGAACTGAGGAATCGAGGACATCTAAAACCAGTGCCGCTTTTTGGCATCCATCGCCAAGTCAGCCACGCCCAGGAACAACCAATCATGGACTAGCATCCTAATACGGCAATTAGTTCTTGCATATCCTCAGCCAATCACGGACTACCTCAATCCCGGCTGTACCACATCAACTCCTCCCAGAACACAGCAGCATACTTATTGAGCAATGTTTGCAAAGGAAGCTTTTCAGCGGTCCACCAATGTTCATTTCACAGTACCAGGCAGGCAGCGACAACGTACATTTTCCCTCTTTTGGATCTTGGAAAAGGTGCACAGGCGAGATTCCCCGGACAAAGCTTTCGGTATAGGCAACCCGTCTCAATTCGTTACAGCGAAGGTTCTTGATTGATTCGATGGCTTTCCAGAGGTCTTGAGGCGGGTATTAGCTAAGGATTACTCAAACGTTGATTAGAAGGCCTCACTCAGGGGCAAAAGGATTGCTCACATGGGAATATAGGTATCTTCGAGATGGCATCTGGAGGTATTACAAAACCACCTGGTGCGAGATGGAAATGCTTATATTTAACAGAAACGGCTTTGCTGCCAAAGAAGGGGAAGGAATTGCTGTCTAGTGAGAAGGCAAAAGACGGCGCAAGTTCTGAGGGTAATAAAGACCAAGCCTATAACTTTCGATTTGTCGAGGTTGGCGAGCCATCTCACGGTGGCAGTTTTAGCAGGTCCACCATTCGATCCCATGTCATGCGGGACTACTATGAGAAGAAGGACAATCGTCGACGACCTAGTACAATCCCAGGAGAAAGCTCTGTTGCCTCCCAGAAAGAGGGGGCGTTGCAGCAAACCCATAGATTTAAAGTAGGTCCCGATGGATTGCGAGAAGTAAAGCCAAGACGGAAGAAAGGTAAGGGTACGTCAAGGTCAAACAAAAGAGCATTAAATGTAGCCACAGAGGCCCCCGAGTCAGGGGACTTTCAAGTCCGAGCCCAATCGAGTCTGGGAGAACACACTCCCAAGCCGCCTGAGTCAGCCAACTTTGCCTCAACAGACCACTGGGAACAAAAAAGACTGGCAGTGAGCTTCGAGTATGATCAGTGGTCAGCAGCCGAATCTGATATTGCAATCGGCGATGCACAGCTCCCGGCACAAACCGAGGCAGACATCCGAAACATCGCGCCACCCGAGACCATTTCTTCGATATCAGGAGCAATAGACCCCTTCAACACGCTACCTGTACTGTGCGTTCCTAGCTCCGAGCACTTGCTACATCATGGTAAGCATCTTTCGGATTTATTTATCAGATCACGTCTGCGTTCCGCCACAGTTATAGCTGAATAGTATGAGTATCATCGTTTCTGCTCCCGGAATGTGTCTTACTCGGAGGTACAGTAATAAATTAGAGATTACTGACGGATCATTACCCTACAGCAGCTCAAGCAATACTCTCTTCAAGGGTTATGGGACCACTTCGCACCGAATGGCTTAAACTTGCTACTAGAGACCGGGCCTTCTTCCATGTCGCGCTTTCGCACTACGCTGGCAACTACGGACTTTCTCGAGCAGAAAGGGACACAATGGAGGCAGTCCGCTTTAGAATGGAGGCCATGAAGATTATAAATGAAAGACTGGGTTGGGATAGAGTCAGAACTGCCCTGACTGATGGAACACTTGGTACAGTGGCGAGTCTAGCAAGTTATGAGGTATGTATCTTACATGAAGAGCGAAAGATGAGTATTGGCGTCAATGCAGACCTAACACTTCTAGGCCACGAATGGCGAAATAGTAAACATTCGAACGCACATGAAAGGACTTCAAATGATGGTTATTCTGCGCGGCGGGCTGGAAGAACCAAGCATGAATCCGTATGCAAAACGATTGGTATTATGGTATGGCATTGTCTATGTTGCCACCAGAACTAGGTAGCTGAGGTTTCTTGCGTTAGGGCCGATCTGAATTGTGCAATTGCTATGGGAACCAAACCTGTCTTCTCAGGCCTCGAACCAGACCCCGAATATGACCAAGCTGGACAATTGTCGATGACTGATGGCGCGATTTCTAACAAACCTTTGGTACCGATGGATAGAGACACGAAGGTCGAAACACTGAACATGGTGCTGAAGGAGAGCTTTGAAAACTTGAAACTGTTGACGCAGATAAACGGTAGTAAGAGAACACCCATTAGCATCGATAAGGAGGAGAGCAGGAGGGATAGCGATTCACTCTATCGAACTGAGAAAAGCCTCCTGACACTCTCCAATATCTGGGGGCCACGCAAATTCGTCACCTCAGGAGCACTTGCGGCAATAATCTATACTGATAACCAAATTCGTGGTATCAACTTCAGAGCTCGGATTATGGATAGGGTTATTGAGAGACTCCAGCACGCTCTTGGTATGGTCATGGATGATATCTCACAGCATGATCTGGAGGAGAATGCAGCCAGGGCCATTCTGTGGGTGCTTGTTGTTGGAGGAGTTGCTGCTGACCATCGTCCGTGTCGAGGATGGTTTCTCGAAAGGATATTGGACTTCTGCGATGTTCTTGATATGCGAACATGGGAGGATACGGAAGAGATATTGCAGAGATTTCTTTGGCCGGCGGCTTGGCACAAGCCGGGCTACCTTCTGTGGGAGGATGTTGAAGAACATCGCCTGATGAAGTACATGGCGTTTCCTGAAGCTCCAATTGCTGACCAGGACAATGTTGATGAGTAAGGAGATACTCCGGAGTGGTTCTGAAGTTTGGTTAGCGCATTTTGGGGGCACCACTCGTACCTGATCGGCATTCGGCAATACGGGAGTCCCGCCGCTACAGCCCTGTGGCGCTGCGCTAAAATTTGGTAGACGTCACTATTCATCAATCTTCAGAGCATAATGAAAGCATGTAAACCTCAATTTCCAACGCATTCAGGTCAATATGGGAAACCCGAGAGTCATATATTGGTTCCGAACTGACCTCCGGCTTCACGATTCTCCCGCTCTGAAAGCGGCTTTGGACCTCAACCCAGAAGAGTTCTGGCCGGTCTGGACATGGGATCCTCGTTATGTTTACAGAGCCAGAGTTGGTACTAATAGATGGCAGTTCCTGTAAGCTTTGCTAGTCGTCATTTGATTTTACTGTCTAATATTGTGCAGTCTCGACTGTCAGAATGACCTGTCAAAATCCATAACGAAGCTGAACAAGAAATCTAAGTTATTTCTAATGCGAGAAGCTCCCCAGACCTTATTTCCAAAGCTCTTCAAGGCCTGGAAGATCACGCATTTAGTTTTTGAGAAAGACACGGATGCTTATGCGAAGGACAGAGACGAAGTCGTCAAGAAAGCAGCTGAGGAGGCTGGTGTAGAGGTCATCATCAAGTCAGGCCGGACATTATGGGACAGCGATGAACTAGTCAAGAAAAACCACAACAAGCCAACAATGAGCATCAGTCAAGTTCAAGCAGCGGGACCCAAGATTGGCAAAATATCAAGACCGATTCCTCCTCCAAAGTCAATACCAGATCCAGGAGACACGAAGCTAGATTTTGAGCCGCAGCGACCTGAACAGAACCCAGATCTCAACAGTAGCTCACGGCTCCAAGGAGACAAATCATATGAGAGAATTTCTGGACCAAATGACGACTTTGCAGTGCCGACGTTAGAGGAACTGGGATTCGCAAGGGCAACATCATCTCATCGAGGAGGGGAAACCATTGCCTTGCAGATGTTAGACAGAATAATAGCGGATGAACAATACACTGCAACATTCGAGAAACCCAATACCGCGCCCACGGCATTTGAACCCCAAGCAACAACTCTCCTTTCTCCGCATCTCCACTTTGGCAGTCTGAGCATACGCGAGTTCTACTGGCGAGTCCAAGACGTTGTGGATAATTATTCCGGCAAAGCATCACATCCTCCCGCATCCTTGACCGGCCAACTGCTATTCCGAGATATGTATTTCGGAGCTCAAGCTGCGCTGGGCTATTCCTTCGGCCAAACACTCTACAACTCCCACTGCCGATTCATACCCTGGCATCTCCCGAGCAAAGTGGATCACAAAACCAAGCTCGTCACAGGAGAATACCACGTAGACTCTCCACAAGCCGAGGAGTGGTTCCAACGCTGGAAATACGGACGTACAGGCTTCCCGTGGATCGACGCTCTGATGCGACAACTTCGTCAAGAAGGGTGGATCCACCACCTCGGCCGACACGCAGTTGCTTGTTTCCTCACACGAGGAGGATGCTACATCTCCTGGGAGCGCGGAGCAGAAGTCTTCGAAGAATGGTTGATTGACCATGAGACGGCTTGTAATGCGGGGAACTGGCAATGGCTGTCCTGTACTGCGTTCTTCGCGCAATTTTTCAGGTGTTATAGCCCCATTGCGTTTCCCAAGAAGTGGGATAAGGAAGGGATCTTTGTGAAGAGATACGTGCCTGAACTCAAGGGCTTGGATGCAAAGTACATCTACGAGCCTTGGAAAGCGCCGATGGCGGATCAGAAGAAAGCTAAGGTCAGGATACAGGGTGACGGAAAGGAGCAACTGGAAGGAGTATACCCGAAGCCAATGTTCGACTTCAACGAGAGGAGGAATATTTGTATTGAGGGCATGAAAAAGGCGTATAAAGTAGGATTGTACGGGGATGATCCCAAGGCCATTGATGGAACGTGGAGAAAGCTGTTTGATGATGATGCCGAGGGACCGACGGAAGGGAATACGTTTGAGGATGCGATGGGAGCAAAAGCCAATGATGATGAAAAAATACAAGCTGATGACTGGAATGGTGAGAAACATCATGGTGCTGTTGAAGAGGACGAGAGTGGTGCGAGGGAAGAAGGCGGTGAAACTAAAGGGGGCGACAGAAAAGGGGCGAAGCGTAAGCGAGGCCAAGTGACTCTGGACAGCTACGTGAAAGCTCCAAGAATAAGCCTGGGTATCAAACAAGAATAAATCCGAGAAATCAATGAAAGATTTCGCCCAGGGTTGTGGTATCATTTGTCAGGTTCCAAGTTTCCAAAAGAGTACAAAGGAGGTACATGAATATAGATCTTGAGCGATGGAGTCAACGAATGGTCCATATCAGATTGCCACAAAATATGCTTCTAATGCAACACACGGCCATTCCTGTTTTACAACCCTTGCCAATCTAACCCGGATCCAATAACGCCAAATGCAGAATTTTCAACCAGAGTTTCATCAGTCATCCCACTCCTCGTCAAGTTGATCAATGAGTCGATTTTCATCCTCGTTTCTATGCCTTCCCCTCCCGTTAGAGTTGCCGTTGGCAGAGATGGAGAGAGCGCTGTAGCCTCTCCTACTCGGGAGGAGATGAGCACATGACGATGTGGCGATGATGAACATATCCTGAAGTGAAGTATGTCAGCCTCTTTTCTATAAGTGAAGTTTGGGACAAGAGAGATTGAGGGTAAAGAAGTAAATTCAAACGCCGATGTATGCTAATCTATTGTACAGGTCTCTAAACACCGCTATGCAAAACAAAGAGAATGCATGACTTGTACAGGATGGCATGATTTTTGGTGTTTATACAGAACTTTTGCATCTCTTAGATTGAATCCTACCAATGGGCTGGATTCATGAGAGATGGGTTGCATCCCACGACGACCTCGACATGTAGCCTTTGTGAGATCTTCGACCAGCGGAGGGCCGCACTTCCATGGTAGGCAAAATCCCATCCCGGACTGAAGCAACTCGAGGGAAAACTCTCTGCTTTAACGGCTGGAGAAGTGTATTTCCGCTCACCTTTACGAAACTTCCAATCCCCGCCCACATGCTGTAATTCGGTAGTTGCCTCCATCCCCGCGCGTGCGCCACATTTCGTTGATAGAATACACCACCGAGGAAGTATACTATGATGGCAATAGCTCCGATGATAGCAAAGACCGCTCCGGGGCCCACGGTTTGCTTCGCAGGCTCGGCAGTAACGCAGGCAGCTGCGGAAAGAACCTCAAAATGGTAGGAGCACTCATCCGGATCTGTGCCAACGAAAGTAGGTATCGCTTGGGTTGCAAGAGGGTCTTTGTCGCAGTGGAAGGAGATCAAAGTTGACTTTCGGCGCGACCCCTTTTTATCCTTGTCATCATCCTCCTCCTCCTCGTCTTTGATCGCCCGTCCATTCCTAGCCCTACCACATGGTGAGCCACCGGTATATTGAAGCACAAGTCTTCTTCCGCGGATCGTTAGATTCGAGGATTGTTGTCTGATGGACTGTCAGCAGAACTCGAGACTTGTGAATGTACCACTCACCCGATAGAGTAATTTTTCGAGCCTACCGTATAGTAGGCACTGATGTTCTTCACCCGGTCATTGCTGATACCGACAGCACTCTCTATAGGGTCCACCACCGGAGCGCAGATGTTCAAGGTGAAATTGGCCTTGCCGTCTTGATAATCCCATCCTCGAACGTGCCAGTCATCAGTTTTTGCTCCCTTCGTTTTCTTTTTGTCGTCCGTGTGTGGAAGAATGGCAAGTGATCTCAGATCATAGAACGATCCTGTTGCAGATGATGCTACTGTACATGGTTCCGCTGGTGGTGTCTTCTTGTCCTCCGAGGCTGCTGCGTTGGCCCCACCACGGAGTGCGAATGTCAGAAGAAGAATTGTTGGCAGCGCTGGGAAATGCATAGTGAGGTGAGGTAGGATATGAATGCTGGATCAGAGCGCCTGCAGGCGCAACAAGATGGAGGGGTATACTATGATGGTCGGTGGATGGATGTTGCTGACAGGCGTTCGAACTTTACAGGAGTGTACGTAGCCTCAAGACACATTCGTCAAATACGGGAGCGGCGCTTTTCATCCAATGAGGTGGGACCTTGCCTGCCGAAAACCTTAAAGAGTGCATTAGATCACGTGATCCAAACTGTGTTTCAGAACTCAAAGAAGCCACAGTGTTGCCCTAGGAAAAGAGTTATCTTGAAGAGTAACTGATTTTCATTAAGGATATATTCTCAGATATCAAATGTTCCAGACAGAATACATAAATAACTAAGATGTCGAGCTGTGCTTCTGAAAATGCGAAGCTAAGAACCCCTGTCATGCAAGGCCCGATTTGATTTTAGAGTCAACACGAACACGATCGGCAACTCGAAATTCCGGTGACAAATGATGGCTCGAAACTCTTGATTTTTTGTGTTCACTTGAACATTAAAAGGTCCCTGATGCACAATTGACTCAAACATCACCACCACAGTCGTCAAAATGCCTCCTAAACCATCGCAATCCGTTACCGTCAAGCATGCAGAATCGCATGGCTACGAGTTTATGGGACCGTAAGTTGACATCCTCAATTCAGCTATTGAAGCCAGGCTGACTGTCAATTGCTAGGCCAGGAGCATTTGTAATCTCCGTCGGATTGCCCTTGGTGGTATATCTCATGACATTCCTCTGCAACGACATTTCTGGATGCCCTGTACCGTCCGCGCTCTCCCCTTCGACCTTGACGATTGAGCGGCTCAAACAAGATGTGGGATGGCCTGCAAACGGGATATGGGGTTTGACAAGCTGGGATGTATCCGCGAAGGTGCTGGGCTACTACTTACTCAGCGTGATACTGCAGGCATATTTGCCAGGAGAAGTTGCAACTGGCACAGAGCTTGCATCTGGAGGTAGACTAAAGTACAAATTCAACAGTGGGTGACAAATCATTTTCTGTTTTGATTAGTGCTAATCAGGTGCAGCTTGGTCCTCAACGATGTTCACATTCGCAATTTGTGCAGCGGGAACGGCATACCAGGGCGCAGATTTCCCTGTATGGACTTTCATTTACGACAACTACGTCCAGATCATTACAACCAACGTAATTATCTCGTACGCCTTGGCAACCTTCATGTATATTCGCAGCTTCAGTGTAAAACCTGGAAACAAGGAACTTCGCGAGCTGGCGGCTGGTGGACATACGGGAAATATGCTTTACGATTGGTTCATTGGACGTGAACTTAACCCTCGTATCACGCTCCCCCTCCTGGGCGAGATCGATATCAAGTGTTTCTGCGAGTTACGTCCCGGGTTGATGGGCTGGATCCTCTTGGATTTTACCTTTATGGCCCACCAATACAAGACATATGGGTTCATCACGGACAGCATGTTTCTCATTACTGCTTTCCAAACCCTCTATGTTCTGGACAGTTTCTGGATGGAGTCGGCAATCATGACCCAAATGGATATCACCACTGACGGCTTCGGGTTCATGCTAGCGTTTGGTGACTTGGTCTGGGTCCCCTTCACTTACTCGGTCCAAGCTCGCTATTTGTCGGTATATCCTCTGACGCTCGGTATCTTTGGCACGGCCGGAGTCCTGTGCGCCCTTGGCCTTGGATACTATATCTTCCGCAGCTCGAACAATGAGAAGAACCGCTTCCGAACAAACCCCAGCGACCCCAGAGTCGCACACCTGAAGTTCATCGAGACGAAATCTGGATCTAAGCTCTTGATCTCTGGATGGTGGGGCACAGCTCGCCACATCAACTACTTCGGTGACTGGATCCAGGCTTGGGCATACTGTCTTCCTACTGGGATTGCTGGTTACCTTGTTCAGCACAGCTCCGTGGCTCCAGCTACCGGTCAATCTCTTGCAGACAAGTCGTTTGTGTACGGCGGGCCACATCTTCACACGGAGGTCTTACAAGGCTCGGCTAGGGGATACGGTATCATTTTCACGTACTTCTATATTCTATACTTCGCCGTCCTGCTTATTCATCGTGAGCTGAGAGATGAGCAGAAGTGTTTGAGGAAGTACGGGGAGGACTGGAAGCGATATACGGAGATCGTGAAGTACAGGATCATACCTGGCATCTACTAGAGACGGAATGCAGATGTGCATTGGAGCAGAGATTCTCGTCCTCAAGACTAGATTAAGAGAGTAGTGCAATTGTACAATAGCATGGCATAGCATGGCATGGCATAGCATCTGAATCGATGGAAGATCACATATAATTCATAATCACGTAATTCCTGGATATCAGAGACGGATTCGAACTACATGGTGACCTTCTACAATTCAGATAGGGTTTAGAACGGTGAACTGCTGAGGATGCCAGAAACAACCTCCCGAGAATGCCGGAAGACATGCCGTTGCAGACTAGTCGGCCCGAGAATATGGAGAGTGGGATGGTATGGGGAAGAGCGGGTACGCGGATGGAAAGCCGGCCCGGAGGGTGGAGTGTCCACGTCAAGAGGCGAAGACGGTGACATAATGATTGAGGATGACCGAAATTCTGGACTCTAAGTACCTAAAACATATGTTGTGAATAGTAACGAGGGCATTGCTAGGAATTAGTCTCTCTTGAAGTGCATACTCTGAGATGTGGTGGACAAATACGGAACAGAGCGTTGAGGAGTATTTGAACAAACGACTTCTTTCTTACGACCGCAAAGTAGTAAAAAACCGCTGGGACTGACACAGTACCTGTTGATCTTGATAGTCAAAGATCTTGGCAAGAGATGGTATTGCCAAAGTGCTTAACCAATCTAACCTTACTTTTGACACACGCTACTAAATACATCAGTGCCAGATACTCACAAGGATGGTTGGTCCTGGGGCAAAAAATGAAATTCAAACAAGAACCATAAAGATGGGGGGTGCGTAGTGTTGTGAGGGAGGATTTCCAAGCATTCTACTGGGATGTTCTATTGTGGATGTGGTACTGGTGGTTCAATACAGTACTCGGAGAAATACCGGGCACCTCAGCATGCGGGGGGGAGAACGCCTCTTCTGCACCGTTTAAGCGGCTCTTTCTTCAGCGGAGAAAAAAGTGGCCGATTTTGGCACCTTAAATAACTTCACAACATCAGCATTTACCTTCTTAATGAATTGAACTAAAAAGTTTCTTGTGGCTTGTTATAACTCGTGTAAGATTAGACGCCCTTTCAAATTTCAAGGTGCCTCCTATTCTCTCAAGAACGTTTGTTGAAGAAGGTCGTTGTGGTGTTCGCGCAGGGGCCCGTTTCGGCCAGTTTTCTCTCCGCTGAAGAAGAGCGGGAGGCGCTGATCTGGCAGGGGATCCATGTAAACTCTACGCGTAAATGACGTTCGCTGCAGAAGTTCGGCTGGAGAAGACGGAGACGACGACGCTTGAAACAACTGGAGAAGAACGGGAAAGAACTGGGGGAGAACCGGGGAGATTTCCCAACGGTGATATCTGCTACAGAAGAGCGGATCCTCTTCTCGGTCCTTTTTTGTCTCCGAAACAACTCTACTAGAGAAGGAAGAAATGACTTTAAGGATGACTTCAGCAACGGCCATTGTCCCAACCGGCAAGGCACAATGCAGATCACAACAACCTTCCAGCCTGGAGTGCCCATTTTATGGAGCTCTAAACCGTCCAATTGCCAAAGAACAGGGAGGGTACTAGGTAGCTTTGGAGCTTCCGCACGTGAGAAAAACCGAGAGGGGAAAATCCCAGCAACTCGTATTTGACCAAGCGGAGACCAAGATCTGCGGACTTATAAGAATGCATGCTCCCCATAGTCTACAGATCGTGAAAAGTTTCAATCATTGTGAAGCCCCCTCCCCTTGGTTGTTCTTGCCCAAAGAAAGTAGTTTGAAATGCTGCGCGCACTCACCTTTGCCGTGGGCGTTGCGCTGGCAACGCCTCTCGCTTCAGCATCCCATCTTCTTCAACGACAAAGTACAGGGGTAAGCTCACCACTCTAAATAAAACATCGAGCCCCATGCATTCATTTCACGCCATCCATTCATAAACTGCGTGGCTTGGGGGAGCCGTCCGCAATCCTTACGTACCGTCTCGCTCGCTATATATATCAAAATGAAATACTTGCTCGAGATTATTGCTGCTTTAGCAGCTCACCTTGCTGGCAGGGACGCTGACTTCGTATCTCCACAGAACTCCTCAAATTCCACATACCCTGGAGCTGTCGACCCTGCCGCCGAACCTGGAGCTCAATCTTTCCAGACTTCCGGCCCCTTCTATCCTTCACCATGGGTGAACGGTCAAGGCGACTGGGCCGACGCCTATGCTAAGGCCAAGGACTTCGTCTCACAGCTGACCCTGCTGGAGAAAGTCAATCTGACCACTGGAGTTGGCTGGGAAGGAGAGCAATGTGTGGGCCAGGTAAATCTCACATCTTGAAATTGAAAAATCAACTTTTGACTTTTGGAAGGTCGGTTCAATCCCTAGACTTGGATTTAGGTCACTATGTATGCAGGATTCCCCTGTGGGAGTCCGAGACACAGATTACAACAGCGTCTTCTCCTCCGGTCAGACTGTAGCCGCCACTTTTGACAGAGGCCTTTTCTATGCACGAGGTAATGCTATGGGCGCTGAGCATAAAGCCAAGGGAGTAACCGTCCAACTTGGCCCTGTTGCCGGCCCCCTTGGCCGAAGCCCTGAGGGAGGTCGAAACTGGGAGGGTTTCTCACCTGACCCATATCTGAGTATGTTTTTAAACCTCCCAACGGCCACCTTAGTCTGGGAATGGAGAGCTAATTATTGCTAGCTGGCGTTGCAATCGCCGAGACCATCAAAGGTATTCAGGATGCAGGAGTGATTGCTTGTGCCAAGCATTTCATCGGTAACGAACAGGTGTGTAAAAGCTACATCAAGCCTTTCATGTACTTGGGTCAGCTGACAAAATGTCACAGGAACACTTCCGTCAAACAGGTGAAGCTCAAGGCTATGGATTTAACATCACTGACTCTATCTCTTCCAACATTGACGATGTGACGATGCATGAGCTTTACTTGTGGCCATTTGCGGATGCAGTCCGTGCTGGAGTTGGATCAATCATGTGGTTCGTATTGCCTGCATGTCTCCCAATAAATACCCTTTTAACCTTGTGTAGCTCGTACAATCAAGTCAACAACTCGTATTCTTGCCAGAATTCCAAAGTGCTTAACGACCTCCTGAAGAACGAACTAGGATTCCAAGGATTCGTCATGAGTGATTGGCAGGCCCAGCATACTGGAGCAGCATCCGCTGTCGCCGGTTTGGACATGACTATGCCTGGAGATACTGTCTTCAGTAGCGGCGAAAGTTTCTGGGGCACAAATCTCACTCTGGCTGTTCTCAATGGAACTATTCCAGAATGGCGTATTGACGACATGGCTCTCCGAATTATGTCGGCTTACTTCAAAGTCGGATTAACTCTCAATGAGCCGCCAATCAACTTTGATTCCTGGACTCTGGATACTTATGGACCTCTTCACGCTTCAGTGGGAGCAAACATCCAGCAAGTCAACTTCCACGTCGACGTTCGAGGTGATCACGCAAGTGTGATTCGGAACATTGGAGCCAGAGCTACAGTACTTTTGAAAAACGTCAACAACGCACTTCCTCTGTCCAAACCCAAGTTTGTCGCCGTTATTGGAGAGGATGCAGGACCAAACTTGTGGGGTCCCAACGGATGCTCAGACCGCGGTTGCGATAATGGTACGCTGGGAATGGCGTGGGGAAGTGGCTCAGCCAACTTTCCATACCTCGTTACTCCTGACTCTGCTCTCCAGAGCCAAGCTCTTGCGGATGGTACAAGATATGAAAGTGTATTGGACAACTACGCTACCTCGCAGATTAACGCTTTAGTATCACAAGCCGATGCTACAGCCATTGTCTTTGTCAACGCCGACTCGGGTGAAGGTTATATCAGTGTAGATGGGAACGAAGGCGACCGAAATAACCTTACACTATGGCATTCAGGTGATGCTCTGATCCAGAATGTGTCGGCAATTTGCAACAACACCATAGTCGTTATTCATTCGACTGGCCCAACTCTTCTCACAGAGTGGTACGACAGTCCCAATATCACCGCAATCTTGTGGGCCGGTGTGCCTGGACAGGAAAGCGGAAATAGTATCACGGATGTGCTCTACGGGAAGGTCAACCCAGCTGCGCGTACACCATTCACATGGGGCCCAACGCGGGAATCTTATGGAACTGACCTTCTCTACACTCCCAACAATGGTAACGGCGCTCCACAAGATGACTTTACCGAAGGTCCTTTCATCGACTACCGTTCTTTCGATGCACAGAACATTACCCCGATTTATGAGTTTGGTTTCGGCTTGTCGTACACAACTTTCGAATATTCAAATCTCCAGGTCACCAAGCTCAACGTCAGTGCTTATACACCTTCATCTGGAATGACTGAAGCAGCTCCAGTTCTTGGTAACTTCTCTACCAACCTCACTGACTACCTCTTCCCCAACTCGAGCTTCCCCTACATCCGACAATACATATACCCATACCTCAACACCACCGATGAGAAGCAAGCGTCCGCAGATCCCAACTACGGCCAAACCGCAGCCGAGTTCTTGCCACCTCACGCCACTGACGGATCCCCGCAGCCACTTCTTCCTTCAGGTGGTGCTCCAGGCGGAAATCCACAGCTCTACGATGTGTTATACACTGTTACAGCCACGATCAAGAACAACGGCACCCTCAATGGCGAAGAAGTTCCTCAGCTCTACATCTCTCTTGGCGGTCCTAACAATCCTCCCTTGGTGCTCCGTGGCTTCGAGCGTTTGAGCATTGATGCTGGACAATCAACGACGTTCACAGCCGACATCCTGCGCAGAGATCTCAGCAACTGGGACACGGTGTCACAGAATTGGGTTATTACATCTTACCCAAAGACGGTTTGTGTTGGCCCCAGCTCAAGAAATTTGCCTTTGAGCCAAAGTTTGTAAATATGGGTCTTGGGGGGGCAAAAAGTTTGGTAAGCCCATGCCCATGGTTAGAGCTGATTACATAAACTCGACAGGAGTATAAACTATGGTGCCTTCACGAATTACGAGATACGGAAATAGGAATCAGGAATCATTTGATAATGGATTGGTTGGGTTCAATGTACATAAAAGCCTAGAATGATAAAAGTAATTAATTTTAAAGTCTACAAGGGTTCGAAACTTGTGATTGAGAAGATGCAAGTGTTGGCTTCTATGTTGACAATAGATCCTTGGAGCAAAGTATCCCCCTTTGCTTCGATACTCCGAGGCTTCATTTTCCTCATTGCATCGTGCGCAATACATGCTGGTCAAGTCAGGATGCTGAATCTAGAGATCTGAGAATTGAGAACAGATTAGGAAGAAGAATGGTATCTTGTAAATACATGTCAACGAGAACTGGAACACCCAATGCTGGAAATCTTAATAATACCAGCGGTGGTGTCAAAGCGGATAGCCTGAGCTTGAAAGGAGGTATTGTATCAGCCCGAGATTCTTAAGCGAGGCGTCTCCTATTCTTTGTAGGTACCTAGCCTAGCTTGTGTATTGGAAACTTGTTTTGAAACCCCCTAAGATAGGTATGCCCTCTACAGCTTTCTCTCATAGGTCTGACGCTGAACCGTCAAAATCTCCGTGAGCCTCCAATCAACTTTGATTCCTGGATTCTGGATACTTATGGACCTCTTCACGCCTCAGTGGGAGCAAATGTCCAGCAAGTCAACTTCCAAAGTCGAAAACCCCTAAGATATGCCCTCTACAGATTCCTCTCATAGGTCCAACGCCGACCTATCATTCCGCAAAATTTAAGGGACATCTGCTCGCTCGCCAAATAGAGATTTACGTGTCCGTGTTCAGCATAGCAATTGATAAGATAGCTCTGCGCTCGAGCCATTTGTACATCCGCTCCACTTCTTGTTTAAAACGAATACATAGCAGCAACTTTATATATACAAAGCTCATCTCCCAGCAAGCGCGCCGAAGCCTTTTTCCTTAAATCCCATGTAAGTCACCTTGACGCCTAGTGACCTGTGTTCACTCATAACTCGTAAGACCATATAAGCAGGTGCCTACGTGAGCCATATTCTAAGTAAAATCATCCCTCCCATCACGACCCAAGTGCTATACAGGAAAGAAAAGGGGGGAAAAGGCTCCCCGAAAGATGGATTGCCGCAAGCTTTTTGCTTGGAAATTGGGGTTTTCTCTGAATCTGATTCAGCTGGGAGCAAATGGCGGTGGACTGGCAGTATGGCTGAGATTGGTTCCATTTGGAACATGTTGAGAAATTGAACCCAGATGAGGGCTTCCACCATTTACAGACTTGGATTTGTCCGACCTCGGGGGTGTAATGCCATTGATATGTTCGTGACTAGACTCATCGAGCTGCGGATGGGTCGAAGAAGAGGGCGAGGCTTGATATCCTGGGATCAGGTCAAATAGACCCTGTTTCCGACACACCTCCTCGTAGTCGGGCTCCCCAGGGTATACTCGTGTAATGCCTTCTCGTCTAGGGAACCGGTCAAGTGGAGGTGGCTCCTTCAGCAAACGCGACTTTTGCGGTTCGACCTCTTTGATGAACTCTCCGTTGACATATAACCTTGGCTGAGGCGCAAAAGGTTGACCAGCTGGTGTGTTAGGATCCCGCTTCCATTTATTTTCAATAAAAGGGCCTGGCGTTCCTAGGGTCTGAGGTGTTCGTAACTCCATGTACTTAACTTGCAATTCAACGCCCCGCAAGTGGGGAAATCGCGGGACGATGAACATGAACTCGGATATCTATAGAGATTAGGAACCAGTTCTGGAATTAGCATGAGAGACTGCACATACCTTGACAAAGAATAAATCAAGACCAAGGAATAAGGCTTCATTTTTCTTGAAAACCTCGTGAGCTGGCTCGCGTTGGGATGGCAACTGTTTTCTCAAAATCGAGAGATTGTCTTTGAGAAGAAGCATTCCATTTTCAGTTCCCCAAACGCCCCGCTTTTGGTCGTGAGATAATTGTATGCGTTCCCAAGCGGTGTCTAATGCGCGCTGTTAATATCGATCTTCATCCCGGAGACAACGACCAACTCACATCGTGATAATTGCAAGTCTTTCTCTCCAAGAAGTATTGCGACGTGGAAATTGAGCATCCACTGTTCTCGACCGATTGGCTGCCCAGTAGCCTCTGCTTTGATGGTATCGTACCTGTATCCAGCAATTCTTTTAAAAAGATTGGCGATTTCTGGAGTTTGGGGATCGTTCACTTGATCGAACCACTTCAGTAGAACTGGTAGCTTTGCAAGTCGTTCTTCCCTTCTCTCCTTTTCAATTCTTGCCCGTTCAATTCGTTGCTGTTCTAAAGCTGCAGCCCTTCTGCGTTCCAATTCCTCTCGCTTGAGACGTTCTTGCTCAAGGTAAAGAATCCTCTGCTCCTCCATGGCTCGAGTATGTGCTTCAGCATCCTCTCTTTGCTGGCGCTCCTTCCGCTCCGTTTCCTCTCGCTGACGTTTCTCCTCTTCTTCTCGTGCTGCTTGTTCTCGAGCTAATCGAGCTTGTCTGGCATTTTCGATTCTCTCCTTTTCTCTCTCCTCTTCTAGTTCTTTCTGACGGGCAGCCTCTGCTTCTTTCTTCTCACGTCGCAACTGTGCCTGGCGCTGGGCTTCCTCTTCTTCGATCTTAATTTGAGCAGATTGTGCGTCTGTCTGTTCTTTGGGTGGCCGATCGCTCGACTGTTTCGGCTTTCTTTGGAGCGGATCGGACACTAAGCCAGAGGTCAAATTTGCAGACTTGGCTTGGCGATTCGACGAAGCTTTTTCACCCGTGACAGAATCTTTGGGGCCTTCAGAACTATCACTCGGATTTTGACCAGAACGAGATGACTTGACCTTGCCATCTGAGTTGGGTTTTCCAGAGGTATTCTCGCGTGAGAGGACGGATTTCGCCGATGTTGTGCGATGTTCTGGAGAAGAGCTGGGCGTGTTTTCTGCTTTGTGTCCAGTTTGGCCTTCGACTTCTACTTTTCTTCGCTTCTGTGGGCTTCCACCGGAGCCATAGGCTGCCGTCACTTCTTGCATGTTCGACCGAGGGGGTGTTTCACTCTTTCTGGGTCTCTTAACAGGGCTCTCGCCACGGATCGCATTAAGCCGGTCTTTTGAATCATCTCTTTTGAGAGATCTCGCTCTATCTTTCTCTGAAGATTGTTTATCCGATGTGAACTCCTTATCGCTAACGCCAGAAGTTGAGCTTTTGGCGACGCGTGGAATGTTAGGGCTAGATCTTCCGTCTAGCTTGTCCGGTTTAGAGTCAGCAGTTCCGCGCTCACGCTTATCTTTGACGGACACACTAGAAGCGTTCGACGCAATACTGGCGCGACGCTGTTTCTCAAGTTCCCGCTCTCCTCTGGTGACAAGCTTCCGTCGCGGCTTGACCATGGGATCACTTTCTGAAAGTGGGGTATCAGATTCAACCTTCTTGGACTGAGATTTCTGAGAGGGAGGTGCTAGAGGACTTGTTTCACGATCTGACAATGCTGTAGAAATACTTTCTTCCTTTCGTGGGCGCCCAGGCCCTCTTTTCCCCGGGGGTTGTCCATCTTTCGTTTGCGTTAAAGACGAAGTGCTTCTGTGTCGACTCTTGTTAGATTCGACCTCTTTACTTTTTGGGCTTGAAGCACTCCTTTTGCGAGAGGGGGCTTGATAATCATTATTTCTCGCGGACTTCTTTAGCTCGCGGTCCGGATCTCGAGCGTCCCGTCTGAGCCCAGGAGATCGAGGTTTGTTTGGAGAAGCTTTGTGGGTCTTCTGGTAGTTCTCAAATGCTTCTTTCAAGAGCGCCTCCTCTTCCTGCCATTTTGGACCAGCTCTCCTTTTCGCAATCTCATAATAAGTTTCCCCTCTGTGACGGCGCGTTGGATTGAAGTCGCGATGTGCAAGGAACAGTTTGATGACTTCTAGATGTTTGTCTTTACCGATAGCAGCAAGTATAGGCGTTGACTGCTCCAGGGGCAGACCCTCCAATGGAGCGGGGTCTGCATTAAAATTTCCCAAAGCGAAGAGAAGGTTGATGACGGCATCGTGGCCACCTCTAGCGGCATTGAAGAGCGCTTTCGCATCGTTCAGATTTGGGTTGACATTCAGAATCTGACTTATTGCCCCAGCATCTCCTTCACTTGCGGCTTTTTGTAAGGTTGCGGGGTTGGCCGTCATCCATAAGTGACTGTTGCTTGTCTTTATCCTTCGTGCCGTGCCACCCATTCGACCGATTGGGTTCTGCGTCTCATGAGCTGGTGGAGTTTGTCGAGGGCTTTCCTTTTGGTGAGACAGACGGCTCTCGCCATTCTCATGCATCTGATGATCCTCAGACCCACGACGAGCAGTCGAGGTAAACTTTTGCTTGGCGGCCATGATTGCCGCCCTCATTTCGATCGCCTTTTCTCTATCCTCCTTCGAATCTTCGTCATCCTCGTCCTCTCCGTCGCTCTCTCCGTACACACTTATCTTATCAAGTGGCTCATTGCCTTCTGTATTAGCGAGATTGGGGTTTGCTCCGGCGTCGAGGAGGAGTTTTACCACTTCCACATTCTTGTTGTCAACTGCATCGTGTAGTGGGGTGTCCTTGACATCGTTCAGAGCGTCGAGCTCACAAGTGCCAGTGTCGATCAGAAACTGTACAATGTCCACAAAACCCTCTAGACTTGCGATGTGCAGAGGAGTGTTGAGGGCATTATCAGCGAGATTCACGTCTTCCGGTCTTTCTTCATATCTCTGTTTAACAATGTCCAGCTTGCCACGAGAACAGGCGATCGCCAGTAAAGTCTGGCCTGAGGAATTCACGTGCTTCTTATGCGGGGCCATTTTGGCAGGAGATATTGCGGATTCCCCGGTAGTTGGCGGCGCTAGGTTCCGCAGACGCGAGCTTCGAGGGTGTGAGTTGGCGCTGACAGAGGAGTCATCAGAATGGTAATCGGTGGATTGCAGAGGTGCAGGTACACGCTTCTTCTTGTGGCTCAGTCCGTGTGATGATTTGGAAGGAAGTTGTGTGGAAATACTGCGCCTGTGGCCTCGAGGATGTGGTGAGATTGATCGTGTCCGCTTTCGTGAGGTATTGTCGGTTTGGAGCTTCGACGAAGAACGTCCATCTCTGTTTACTTTGTGGTCTGCACCCGAACTCCGTTGCCGGCCAGATCTATGGGACTCGGCTTCAGCTTCGTCTTCATCACCAGATCCAGATGCGTACTGCTTTTTCCGGGGGATAGCTCTGTCGGCCGATTTGGCCTTATCACGGATGGTGGAGCGCGCTGGAGGTGAGGGCGACTTGGACAGGTCGGAATCTGAAGCCGCAGGTTTGGAAAGTGACGAGCGTGTAGTTGCTACAGGAGAGGTGGGAACAGAACTGAGGCCGCTCGAGTTTCCCAGGTGCGCTGGGTCATCCTTGCTGGGTCCGTTCTTGGTTCGTTTTCTCTTTCCCAAGGAAGTCACCGTCGACTCGCTTGTCGTCTTTTCTGTTCGCAACGCCACGGATTCCTCCCGCTCTGCCAAATTCTTGATATCCGGAGCATCAGCCATCACTTCGTCCTCGCTCTTGTCCTCATGCTTGATAGATTTCCGAGCCCTCGAAGGCGAATGCCCATTTTTGCCTGGTAAAATGATCGTTTCTGTTTCAGAGTCGCTCTTCTCACCTGTGTCTTCCATATACCCGGCGGATGCACCTTGCGGATCCAAATTCATCGCAACATCTTGGGACAACGTGGGCGGCGACGAGGGGATCCCATTTGGAGTCATTGTGCCGTGCACTCCACCAGGCTCTGCGACAGGCTCATCGGGCGACGCGCTGTTTCGCCCAGCGATGGCCTCCACATTGTCTTGCGCATCCATATGATCCAACGCTAAGGCCTTCTTATCCTGTACATCATCGTGGGCCAGTTTATTGGGAGACACTTTGGC
The DNA here is from genome assembly GCA_002865625.1 of Hyaloscypha hepaticicola. NCBI lineage: Eukaryota > Fungi > Ascomycota > Leotiomycetes > Helotiales > Hyaloscyphaceae > Hyaloscypha > Hyaloscypha hepaticicola. The sequence continues at coordinate 581,690 of KZ613473.1, forward strand.
AGTGTCCTGGGGGAGGAAGGACAAGGAGGATCATCCGAGTCCTGATCCTCGTGAGTCGGTGTTGGCAGGCTCGCTGTCGCGCAATGTAAAGCGGCAGCGCACAGTATAAGAAAGCGTTTGCGACAAAGAGAGAGGCTCTATCAGCGGCGCAGGTTGTAAAGCAAAGGTGTTTATCGTGATCTTGGAGAGAGAGAGTCCCGCCTCGAGGTTGAAGGCTTCACCAGATTGGACTCGCTACCTGTTTACGGCGGGCGCAGCTACGTTGACCGACTTTTGCTTGCCGACGCGGCTTAAAATCTTCCAGGGATGAAATGAGGGAATCTTTCCTGACCAAGGAAAAAGGGGTATCGCTATCTCCCATCGCTAGACCTATGGCAACGGGGACAGTCCGGCCGAGATTAGAGCCATCAGCAGACCTCACCCCGCACATTTCAGCAGGTGGCGCATCTCCAAAAGTGTTGCTTCCGCCAATTGGGCCTTTGTCGTCCGCCATCTTCTTCGAGCGACCTGTTGTGGGTAGTATATCTCCTTTCTTCAACTGTGACTTCGCAGGCTCCATTCGCAGATGTGTAGATGGGAAGGAATTTGAATTCTGAACAACACTGAGGGTTGGCTGGAAAGATCATGCACTTTCCAGAACTTTCGCGTTGATTCAATAATCATTGTTCCTTGCAGAAACCCACATTTGCTATGCCGTCCGCAATGGCTTCACAAACAGGATCAGCGTGTCTTGAGGACTACAAAATTCAGGGCCTCCCTCCGAGCGCTTTCTACATATCAGACTTTGTTAGTGAGTCAGAAGAGCAGGTGTTGTTAGATAAGGTAGGAAATCAGCGCCGGCCAGTCAGAGGAGGACCACAGCTGACCTCGCAAGATCCAAACAGCTCCAAAACCTCGATGGAAGCAGCTCTCAAAACGACGCCTCCAAACTTGGCCTTCGGATCTTACAAAGAACACTCTCCTTGACACACCGCTGCCGAAATGGTTGATCGATCCTGTTATCACGCGAATCCACTCTCTTCCACTCACGACGTCTGACCCCCAGAATCACATCTTCACGGACAGCCCCCACGGTGCTCCGAATCACGTTCTCATCAACGAATACCTCCCAGGTCAGGGTATCATGCCACATAAAGATGGTGCAGCTTATCATCCAGCCGTCTGCACTCTGAGTTTGGGTTCCACGCTCTGTCTTGACATTTATGGCACACAAGACGACGGAACTATTGAAAAGAAACCAAAATGGAAAATATTGCAAGAACCCCGAAGTTTGCTCATCACGACTGGCGAGATCTACACGGAATATCTTCATGGCATCGCAGAAACGGACGAGGAGGTAAATCTTGGTCCCACCACTGTGTCAAACTGGGAACTTCTTCGCAGCACGGACGGGATTAGAGACGGACGACTTCAGCGCCTCCCACGAACGAGCCTTACTTATCGGGACGTGATCAATGTGTCAAAATTGGGGACCAAGTTTGGAATATTTGGCGGCCGCTGAAGAGAAATGATGCTTCAGTAAACGTAAGGAATCATCCGCCAATGACCAGCCACTTTCTCAGTCCCAAACTTCTCGATATACCACTTCCTCGTCGAATCTGCAGTTACTGCGAGATTGGATGCAACAAAACCCAAACCTGCCAATACCGTCTTGTTAAGTACCTGGCCTCGTGGGGCTGCAGCCATAGCAATTGTTACATATATCAGGCATTCGCTGGTGTAATGTGGACAGACGACTTTCTGGAACCAGACCGATCTTGGGAGACTATACTTCTTGAGGCTTGCCAGGTGCCTATGACAATTGTGTTGCACGCCAGAGGCCACCAGAAAAATAAGAATTGCTAGCGAAGTCTTTACTGTTGGTTTTGAAAACTCCAGCAGGTTTCCTTGTCGTCCGAGATCGTTCAGGGAAGCTGGAACGTCAGTCACCAAACCCAGACTAGGTCAGGGAAACAAACCGATTCCTTCAATCCAAACAGATATTCCCATGAAAACATAGAATGCCATTCCGATAATCCACATTCCAGCCCACATCTTAGATTGAGATGGCTTCGTGAAAGCTATGGATTCGTAAAGACGCCTCGTTCCTTGGATTGCCATTAATAGCCAGGCCAGGAAAACTTGATTCGCAGTCATTGCTGCAAGCCTCGGCTTGGATAATGATGCTATAAGTTCGAAAGCTGTCCCGTGCACATAGAATTGAAAAGCCCAAAAGACTGATGATGCCACTGAGATCACATAGTAATGAGTGAACCATGTATGGGGAACTTGGAATGATCCAACATATTCTAGTAAGCTGACAATCTTGCTCTGGTGGCTTGCAAATTTCGATGGATTTGAAGTTGAGATGGTGCTTCGAGGGCCGTAATTCATGATATACTTTCTGAAAGGCGGTATCATAGGCCCGCCAACGTCAATCGCGGTCCCAAGACTGAAGAATATTTGGCAGAGTAGTGCTATATCCATGATTAACTTGTTGGAGATGCAAAGTCAACCACAAAAGGAAAATTTCGAGATTCTAAGATCCATGCAGTATGATTCACGTGACAAGGCTGAAATGCACGGACCTCATTCTGAACGTCAAAAGTTCGCCCCTCCACGGCTCGATTTGAATACTTTGATCTTTTCTCGTACATCACCAGAATATTTGCAATCAACAAAGTTGCACTCGAAACGTTGCTCTCGTTGTCTGTACTGCCATTCGCAATCATGGCGACCACTGTAGATAAGGTAAGAACAGTCTCCCTAGATTTGAGAATATCAAATGCTAACACGCCTGCCACAGATCAAGGACATCGAGGCCGAAGTATGTTGTTCCCCCTTGTCACCACTCCAGGAACGGCCTAACACATTTTTAGATGGCCAAAACCCAAAAGAACAAGGCTACATCCTTCCATCTTGGTCAACTGAAAGCCAAGCTTGCTAAGTTAAAACGAGAGCTCCTCACTCCAACAACAAGCGGTGGTGGTGGTGGAGCAGGTTTCGACGTTGCTAGAACTGGTGTTGCCAGTGTGGGATTCATAGGCTTTCCTTCGGTGGGGAAGAGTACACTGATGAGCAAACTTACTGGTCAACACTCCGAGGCCGCCGCATACGAATTCACGACTTTGACAACAGTCCCGGGCCAAGTCGTATATAACGGAGCGAAGATACAAATGCTAGATTTGCCTGGTATCATACAAGGGGCTAAGGATGGAAAGGGAAGAGGTCGACAAGTCATTGCCGTTGCCAAGACCTGCCATTTAATCTTCATTGTCCTAGATGTCAACAAACCCCTCACGGACAAAAGGATCATCGAGGCCGAATTAGAAGGATTTGGCATTCGAATCAACAAGCAACCGCCAAATATTGTTTTCAGGAAGAAAGACAAGGGAGGCATTAGCATCACGAATACTGTTCCCCTAACTCACATCGACCACGAGGAAATTAAGGCTGTTATGGGCGAATACAAGATATCCTCAGCAGATATTGCCATCCGATGTGATGCCACAATCGACGACCTTATCGATGTCCTCGAGGCTAAGAGCAGAAGCTATATCCCGGTTATTTACGCCCTCAATAAAATTGATGCCATATCAATAGAGGAGTTGGATCTATTGTACAGAATACCGAATGCATGTCCAATTTCTTCAGAACATGGGTGGAACATTGATGAGCTGATGGAACAGATGTAAGTTGCTATTCTTCGACTGCGTTTTTTCTCTTTCACGAACGATGCACTAAGCTTTCACTCTACTTATCCCCCTAGTTAAGTGATTGCTAGGAGAAGCGCTGGAGACCATGTGTGTTCATGCGGATTCTGAGCTTGATTTTAAGGCCAACGAACAGCCTCGTGGCATCCTTGGAAGTCCCGGGTGCATGGATCATAAATTAATAGCATATTGCTCAATCTAACGTCCGCGCAGGTGGGAAAAGCTTAACTTGGTGAGGGTATACACAAAGCCTAAAGGGAAATTACCCGATTACACACAACCGGTTGTTTTACGTTCCACAAAGTGTACCGTCGAGGACTTTGTAAGTAGCCACTTTGTCCAAGTTTTGTTCTACACTAGGTCAAGCCGCTGACTGTTGAAGTGTAATGCCATTCACAAAACCATAGTCGAACATTTCCGAGTTGCGATTGTCTATGGCAAGTCGGTGAAGCACCAGCCCCAAAGAGTTGGGCTCTCGCATGAATTGAAAGATGAAGACATCAGTATGTACTCCTTTCTATCAAAAGCAACCTGGTTTCCCAGAATGTAGTTGCTAATAAACCTTCAGTTACGATCATCAAACGATAGGATCCGCCAGAGTCAGACACATATATGACACTCTGTCATCAAGCCCACCAACTTGCCAAGACGGCAAATCAAGACTCTCGACGATAGCGTTTGCGAGCAGAAGGTTAGATCATGTGAAGATGGCTTTCAGGTAAATGGCTAGTGCTTTTGGCAGAACTCGACGGCAGCATTCTCGGTCAAACATCAAACATAATCAAGCGGGCAACAGTAGCCAACAGAAGACCTCTCACTCAATAGATTCCTACCCTCAGTCAAACCAGAGGTCTTGTTTGGTCGGAGAATGACGGCAGTGGATTGTGGAGGAAGATTGGGAGACAGCCTAAAAAAGAATATTTTCTCGGACAACTTGAGAAGGTTTCTGCCGTATCTAGTCGTGCAAGATTGCTTTTTACGTCTCCACTATCTGTTTTTGTTCAGAGATGTTTTACCCCAGACCGCAAGCCATGACCATACTCGTACCTGGTCGGAGAACAACTTCCACGGTTCGAGACTGCATAGCCGGACAATCAGGGGGATGGTACAGTAGCATTTCATCTGTGTGCACAGGCAGCGGCCCATCGCGTCTTCAGCGCCTCGTGCACCACTGAAAATCAGCGAGGCTTTCCTTCAGGGGGGATTCAGCCTATGAGCGGACACCGCAGCAGGAAAAAACAGCAGCCAGTCATTTCTTGAAATTAGGATGCGCGAGACCAATTCGACAGATTTCTGCTCAGCTCTTCCGTTCAAATTCGTCCTCTTGCCGCCGAGCTCGTTTGGTGGCCTGTGATTCTGGTCTGGTCGCCGCCCGTCGTCCAGCATCCTTGGACAAGGCTCGGATTGTGAGACGGCTCGATGAGACGCAAATCCGATGCTCAACGGTCGTCGATCCTGAGGTTCTAAGGTCGTACAAAAGTACGAAGGTGAGGTAATAAGTAAGCAAGGTAGTAGTGCCCGCGGGAGGTCTGGAACGTGGGTGGGGCGTGCTCGATAAGATTTCGACGATTGACGCCCAAAGCCGGTAGACGAAGCTCTGACCTGACTGTTGAGAAAGCAGTCTACGAAGGCGGAATGGCAAAAAAAAGGCTTACGGCACAAAATCGACGGCGGACGGCGCATCGATCGTCTCCGGTGATCTTTGCTCTACCAGTACAGTACTGTATCAATTCCTCCCACTATGGACCTTGTGCCGCTGTACGGCGCAATTTCAATGCTACGATAATGGAAGCCAGGCCAAAAAGCAAAAGGATCCGCCATGCGACGTTAATTCCCGGATTGGGCGAGAAACCAGCCCCCTTTGGCTCCGCTCGGAGCATTTCAGCCTTCAGGCTCGACTTTGCGATCTCCGACTTTAGCCACTGTCGTCGAGCTAGGACTCCTAGGGTCTAAAAAGCTAAACGGCCTTCCTCAAGTCCTCCCCGGCGGCCGAAAAGGCTCATTATTCGTATCGTTTCCAAAACATTTATTATCGTGGAAGATAATGGGAATTGAGCACGGCAGGCCTCCCCCTCAGGCAAGCCCGGCTAGACGAGCCACTTGGAACGAAGCCGAGAAGGGATTCGCTTGGACCCTCGACGAAACCTTCCAATGGCCAGCCATGATCTCGACATCCACGTCCTGCGAATGGCACCATTGAATGCTGACGGAGGATGGAGGAACGACATCGGCCAACTTGGGGCAAGCCCGCATTGCCTCAAATGGCCGTTTATGCCTTGGACTTGGCCTCATGTTGAAAAGCCCTCGTGCTCGGCAGGTGGGTGTGTCTGAAGGGACGGGCCATGGCCGTAGAGTGTCCGCGTGCCAGGTGTGGATGCTGAAGCCGCGAGACATAGCTAATAACGTGGTTGAGGGCTGCTGAGAAGGACGAGGGAAGCCATTGCGACCCAGCGGTCCATCAGCAATAGCAGCAATAGCAGCAACAGCAGCACCAGTAGGCTGGGACTCGCCGGGCCAGAAGAGCTAGCAGCGAGTGCGACATTTTATAGTTTATCGACCGCATTCGCAATCGAGCGGACATCGCGGTGACGGGCCCGAAATGGCATATCTAATGAAGCCTCCAATGTGAGCGTGAGCGATAGGCAAGCAGGCAGGCAGGCTGCAACAGTGCAACTAGTCTGCTCACTGCTTAGAGGCTGCTGCTACTGGTCGCGCCGCCGGTGCTCGCTGGTCGCATCTTCGCCCTCGCCCACTCCCACGCTATCCCAGCTCCCCTGGCTCGCAGCAGGCCCTGGGGGCCAATTGTTCTGGGGCCTGCTTGAACAAAGACCACCAGCATACCCGCGCTCATGAACCTGGCACATTTGGCGAAGGGTTGCGAGGGTTGCGAGGGTTGCGATGGGCTTGACTCGGCATCCACTCACCAAAAAGCCACAACTTCTCCGCAAGTAGCTGCAAGCCTGCTAAGCTGCTGCTCCCCTGCTGGCCTGCGGCCCACAGCCTTTCAAGCCTTCACCTGCCTCCCCCAAGTCTCTCTGCATGTCTCCATGCCTCCCGCACAATATTACCTCTCTGTCTCTTCCGCCGGCACTCACGTTGAGGTGCATGTTTTACTTGCTTTTATGCTGTTGCGCGTTTAAGGAAGCACCCTTCGCGCTCGACTCGACCTTCATTCAATTTCCAACTTCGCTGCCGCTGCAGCTCAGGAGACAGGGTTCACATATTGACGCCGCACCCAGGAACCATTGCTTATCATGCATGCAGTCTGCCGTTCTTGAGGGACTGCCTTAGCCAGGAACACCGTCGTTGTCTCGATACGCAACAAACACTCCTTCGACTTGCAATTGCTGTCGCATACACAGATACTGGGGCCGAGCATTCATCCAGAGGGATGCACGATTCCATGATGGCGCAAATTGGCATGGACCATGAGCATCACCACCACGACAACGGCTTTGGGGGCAGCGACGGATGGGTTGATATTAGTAGCAGTTACAACTCATCTCAACATCAATCCCCGATTTACGAACAAGGAGGTTTTGGATTTATGCAGCAGCAGCCCGTTCAACACAATGGGTTGCCAACGGAGCATTATACTCAAAGGATATCTCAACCTCCACCACCACACACGGCCCACCAGCAGTTACTACCCCTCATCATGCCAAGTCACCCAACATGGCCGAGTATGTTGACCAACCCAGCAAGTTACTCAGCACCACCGGTTGCAATTCCTCCAGCTTCGGCCCCAGTAGTCAAAGGCAATGGTACAAAATTGCCTGCTATTCACGCTACTCCATCTCCACGGAAAACGCTTACTGATAGCGATCGAAGACGCATGTGTCAATACCATGAGGAAAACCCAACTGTAAAACAGACTGAAATTGGAGGTAAGAAAATCAGTTCTAGTATCCTACCGACCTGTTGCTAACTCTGATACAGCAATGTTTGGTGTTGAACGAAGGTAATTTATTGAACAAATTGTGTTTCCTCATTTACTAAGATCATGTTTGCAGCACTGTTTCCAAGGTTCTCCGTCAGCGGGAGAAATATCTCTTTCCAGAAGACCGTAGTCTTTCTCCAGTGAAGCGTGCCAAGGGGAAATTTCCGGATATCGAGAGAGCTTTGTCAAACTGGGTGAGAAATATGCAAAAACAGGGCCATCCTTTGACCGACGCTGCTATCAAGGAGAAGGCCAGATTCTTCGCAACTACCGTGGGTAGCAACAATGAGAGTCACCTAAAAACGAACAGCACCAGTTGGCTCGAGAAGTTCAAGCAGAAGAATGGGATCGGAAGTGCCAAGTTAACCCGCAGAGCTTCAGAAACCAATATATCTGACAGTGGGTCACTCAATCCGGATTCGGCGGGAGGATCAGCATCACAGACTCCCAATGGGATCTCTCCTACCTCACCTGGCGGCCTACCATCTCCGTCTCCATTGTCCGCAACTAAGAGCGACGATGAACTGAAATCTGAGAGTTTAAATGGATATCTGGAGTTTGGCCAGGGAAATAGTGGATACAGACACTCCAACTCTCAGAGCACTACATCTCTGTCAAGTGCTTTCACGGACACGGCGCCTTCATCGTTTTCGGGTGGTCCCACAAGTCCAACTACTCCTTTTGCCTTCTCCCCAGACAACAATTCCGGATCATGGATGCCTTCACAGCAATCTAGATTGCCTCCACCAGGCAACAACTTTCAACGGCCGAGAAGTCAAACATTTCCCATGCTTGGAATTGATCCGTCTTTCATTTCCTCGCAGAACAACGAACCTCTCACTCCGAAATACAATCTTCCTGTAACAGCACCATCTTCAGCTCTAGATTCTCCGATTCACGAGATGCCTCCACCGTTTGGAATGGACTCTGCAATCTCTTCACCACCTTTGCATCACAGCAGCAGTAACGGCTCCATGGCTCCTCCATCTTCTGGGACACCCATTACCGGTCTACAGTCACCGCCTGGATCTTCAGCCCCTAGTTCACCAACCCAGGATGATGCACGAAGAGCCCTCGATACTCTACTCACCTTCTTCAATCAAGCCCCCAGTGGCCTTGTTGATCAGAACGAGTACCTGACTGTCCTGAAGTTGACCGAGAAACTACGACTGCAGCAAAACAACGGGCCATTACCAGGAGGTCTTCATCGGATCGCTGAACAGGACTGTGAGAGCTCCGCGCCCAAGATGGAGCAAAGCATGAGTGCACCCTGCTAGAAGCAACGAATCTCCTTGAACAACGTCCCCAAAACTTCTTGTACATCTCGATCGGCATTTCCATTCAAACCTGTCTTTACAATCACACATTCAACTGCACATTTCTACGGCGTTACTTTACTTCTCAACAGTGTACATCGGCGTACACAGCGCCAAAACACGCTTTTTATCCTTTTCGACACTATGTTCTTATTTCAATTCGTACCATATACTCTCTACACGTCACTCTTCCCGGCTGGGTTGGTGCAGGCTGGCATCCAGGGGGCCCGGAAAACCATATACCCATGATACATCTCCCGCTCACGCGAATTCGCTCCGATTTTTATTATTCATTCTCATAGCTAGTACTGTTTGCCTTCGATTCTTCGACGCATGGCACACAACGCTTTTCGTGCCGTTTTTGGGAGAGAGCCCAATCCCCAAGTCGAGCTCGGGAATTGGCGCTCTAGGACTTAGGCTTGAGGATTTCTTGGTGTTTATATGGCGACTTATTTAAGGCTTCATCGTTGTATTTTGGTCATTGGGAGGAGGGTTGGGATGGTAAAGGAAGACAAGGACTGGCCTGGCCGGGAAATACTGCCTTCAATGGCAGGTGGCCAGGGGGGTTTGGGTCATGATCATTTTGCAGTAGCAGTCAACTATAGGTGGCCCCTTCTGCTTTTGGGAGGCCCTTCTGAGATCTTTGTGCCTATGTCTGACGAATGTGCTGTGAAATTATCTAGTCAAAGCTAACTGAGCCTCTCCTGCAGAAGTTCCTCTACCCCTTTTTCTGCCATCTCGGGTATCAAGCGTACGATGATCAATTCTACGACTCCATATAGTAGGTGCTTATTGCAATAGCTATCTCCAAAACCATCCAGCACGTCCTCCATCTCCTTAACACGGCGGTCTATACCAGGTCCAAAATATATGTCCTGGATCCTTGCCGGTATGAGGGTGAGGATGGTTTGGGCGCATCGCTGTCGAATAAGGAGTTGCTCAGAAGCGGCGGGTACTATCCGTGGGGGGGCAGGAGCATTGTTGGGGAACAGAGCAGCACGAGCTGTACGCAGTAGCGTAGGTAGCAGGGCCGGATCTAACACGTGGGATTGGATGGCATGAGAGAGAATTCTGGTGGGGACACAAGTCAGCCAGATGTCCAACTAACGGAGACCTTTCCCGCAACAAGGACGCCATCATGCTGAGGCGTCAAGCCATGCATGAAAAATCAAGAAAATCAAAGAGCAACAGAGTTACAGATAGATGGATGAGATGTTGGATCTTGTACAGTATGCGGCCGCAGAAGCGGGCAGAAGGCCAGAATACAAAGGGTCCAAATAGTCGACCCCGCAATAGTCGGGACAAGCGATGGGCCAGGTTCCAACTCGCTGGACGAGGCACATCTATCTTACTGTAGGCCATCGTGGAGAGCGGCCTGTGACGGTCGGGCCAGAAGAAGGCGGCCTTGCGACGAGTGGCTGAAAAAGAACGCTTGGTGCGGGAGGAAGGTGCGGTGCGAGGCGACCGCGAGGGAGACCGGGGGCTGCTGAACGATAACGCCGGGCGCGTAAAGAAGGCTCTCGTAAGGCTCACTAGAGCCGTCTTCCAACACGACTCGCGAAGACTGTTGCAAGGGTGGCAGTGTGCGTTATGCGGACTAGGTACTCGAAACGTTGAACAAATGCAAAATGACGATTGCAAAGCTGATTGGAGACGCAACTAGTTGAAGTTGGGCTGATACGGCCTAGGCCTCATTGAACGAAAAGGAGGAATCCTTTCTCCGCAGAGCATGGATTATTGTTCGAGTCGCACAGCATCAATACTTGGCCGGCTGAAATTGGACCAGCATCGCACTCAATGACATTCCAGACTTCGACCATCCGTCGCCCCTCCCGCATCCGCAGATTGCAGGCATATCATGCATGGCCGATAGCAACTTGTTCCTTGCAACTTCTGCACTGAAACATCATGGCTTCTGAAAGCTGACTGGGACAAGTCCGGTCAAGTGACTGAAATCTCATGCGGTGTGACATATCTTACCCGCCGCTTGGCCGGAAGGAAAAAAGATGTGTGGAGGGATTTTATGAGGAATCAACCACTCACTTGTCAATCATCCCATCTGTATTCCCCAGGGTACCCAGGCCTGTCAAAGCCACATGCTGTAAGAAAGAAAATGTGGCACTCAGCCACGGCATGCGGGCATCTAGATCCAGTAGATTAGCGGCACAAGACCATATCTTCATCATGACAATAGGCTGTTTGGTTCGCTCTGTTCGACCATTCCATATATCGCCAGCGTTCGTCAACTCCGGCGGTTCCATGTGATCCTTCAACATCGCGAGAGAGCTAGTAACTTTCATCGTAGGTGGAATACGAGAGGGCAAGGACGAGGATGTAGCGAGAGTGATGACGAGGAAGCGGACCGCGCTGAACGCGAGAAAACAGTATTGGAGGACGAGCCAGAAGGAATTTTGGAGTGAGCGTTGAATCCGCCATCCTTTCGTATTTCGACCAGTCATTTCCTTGGACATCGAATGAACCACATCCGAGTTTGATCTCTCTACACGGACTTGTGCCTTCGACTTTGGAAGTTGAGCTTGCAAGACCTCCGAGATCTTGGTGATGCCCTCCCATATCATCCACGGCTCAGAGGCTTTTCCACCAATACCCCCTCCGATGATCATCTCCGAGAATATTTGGCCCACGATCGCCGTTAGACAGTCATTTTCCAGATCCTCGGTGGGTAGAAGGACCGCTAAGACCCCTTGAACCAGTAGTTGTCTGTATGCCGCTTCTTTCTCGATTTGCTCTGCAGTATTTGGTCCGCCATCGTCGGGTACTGGTGACAGGGCGGGAAATGGCCAGAGTGAGTGATAGATGTGTCGAGGATCTTGCTCAATTGGGGGAGGATGTAGAGGATAGTGTGAAGTTCGGTATGCTGTGTAGCTTTTAGCAACTTGCTTAAACGCTCATCTCTGAGGAATTCAAGCACCTTGAACATGTACCTCCAACAACTCCGGGAGCTCATCAAACAGCAAGCTCTCCAGATCAACGTTCCGCAGCCTCTGCTCGAGAGCTCTTGTGCAATGCGCGATGATCTTCACCACCTCCTCCACGAAGACTTGGTCCGGTGTAATCTTCCCATACCATGTTTGCACGAACTCCCGGATAATGATGGCAATCAACGCATATAACTGCAAATCTACCTCGTTACTGCTCGTCAGAGGTGGCAGGATCTCGTCGATAGGAGCGGGTGTACTGCGACCTTTGTCTCCAAGTTGAGAGCATAGCGTTCGGCGAATCAAAAACAGAGTCGCTCGCTCTGAAAGAGCATCGGTCAATGGTACACGGACATTCTGGCGAGAGGGGGGCGTCTCTGTCTTGGGGATGGGCTCTCTGTTGCTAGTTGCAGATTGTGAGGATATATTCGAGGTTGCTAGGGCCTTCGGACGCGGTTGAAGTCGTGACATTGACCGCTGCAAGGGTCTTTAGTGCTAGTTAGCACTTCGAATCGAGGTTTTGATTCTAGCTCGTAGCTTCTTTCATTGTTTGCCTCGGATGGGATTGTGAATCGTCCAAGTGTTCATGATGAACATTTGACGTTGACTGCGGCGCTAAGCCCTATGCGTACTTATTCTGCATTAGCCTCGCCACTTGTGACCACCGAAACTAACTTTTTTCATAAGTTTGCAAGTACATTTCGCTCTGATGGAATCATTTAATCTCTATTGATATTTGATCCACGAATTATCTTTTCTACCGTGTCTCATGCCTCGATTTATAGTGTGCTAGTGTTCAAGCATAGTTGTCCACTGCATTAGCCTTATGTTCTTAGTTCTGAAGCGTCGACACCTCTACGGGTTCCATGAACAAGATCTCAGGCCTTGTGTTTCCCATACCCTTGGCTAACAACTGCCTTTCAAGAAAGACGGGATAGCGTTGTTCTGCGAATTGTTTGAAAGTATTTCCGTCTGCCTCTGATGTCTGCCCCGAATCGAGAGTGGTAAAGACCAAATCACCCCCAGGTGTACTTGACCCGCGTCCTTGATCGTAGGAGACGAAAATAATTTGCGTTAATCTAGGGAGTAAGTTGCATATTCTAAAAAACTTGGGTACTATCATTCTTCGCTCGGTTTTGCTCTCGAGTATCAAATGCCGAACTTTTCCTGCCTGTGACTTGCTTATTGTTTCAACAAACGCCTCGAGATGTTCAAGTTTGAATTCTGGCCCAAAATGAATCATATCCAGCTTTGGGCTGGCAGCCAATATCTCAAGTTTCTGGGCGTGGCTAGCTGCGTCTCGGTGAACCTGATTAGATTCAGAACATACAGTAGCAATGTCTGTCCGAGCTCTGCTGAACAGGTTGACTTCGAAAGTAGTGGTATCATCGCGTTTTCTTTCGTATGTGAGGATTCGAGGCGCAAAAGCAACTGTCTCCTTCCAGATACTCTGTCGTAGTTCCGGGGGTAGATTCATGAATCTTTCAAAAGACCCCGAAACATTTTGGTCTAATGGCAAAACTGTCACCTGGATGCCGGCCATCATGGGCTGATCTACGGGGCGAAAGTCGGGAGTGATTTCGCGAAGGGCCATGACCGCTGCGACCGGTGATCTCGCTGCTGCAGGAGCGGTGTCCTCGTCCTTCCAGTAATAGCCGTCTTTCTTTCCAGACATGGAATGGTTGTTGTCTGAAGTGTGCCCTTCTTTCAATAATCGACTCGCAAAGATGGTTTTTTTGGTTCAATTATGAGTTAGAAGGACAAGAAGGTATTTTTACATTGCTAAAGAAACAAATTTTGAATGCTGTTAATAAATGTGTGGGATGGGTTAGTTCTGATAGTTCAGAGAGCCACCGCCAGTCCGTATCGAAATGAACCAACTAGCATTCTCCTAGTCGCCCAATCCTCGAACATTGTACTCACGCTGAGTGGCTTATTCCGATTTGGTCTATTTCGTCTACTTATTTCCCTGAATGCAAATTTTTGGGGGGGAATGGAGTGCTAAAATATTAGAGGTTAAAACTCTCTTTTATACCCACCACCTCAAAAGCTCACTCTTCATAATCCAGAATATAATCGCAAAGAAAAGGTTTGAAAATGGTTGTCTGAGAATTTAAGAATATTTCCTGCTATCTTTGATCCTAAAGCAGCGAACTCTTGTTATCAAATGTTGGAGTGCATAAGATTATGTTGAAGTCTCGTCTTATGTACTATTGTTGCCCACCGATTCCAATGGCAACCCAGCCAATCTCCATCTCCATCCAACTATCCAGTCTCTGTGCTCCAAATCTGAATCTAATTTGAGTACAATTTCGCCAAAGTTAACCCATGGTTCATACCACAGCCACATACGATTGTCTCAGCATTATATTTGGTGCTCTCCAATCCGTACTCCCTAGGTAGTGGGGGAGTCAGTAATTACTGGATACAGAATGATTTAGGAATGTGATTGTCCCGAGAGAAAGTCATATAATCATCCTAAATAGGAAATGGGTGCTTCCCCAAAACCTACATTTGGGGTATCTTCTTCGAAATTCTTTCATGTCTTCCGAAAGTTTACGCCTCAGAAAGCCCACCGTCCTCTGCTCTTCTTCTTCCCACCTCTCACACCAGTTTCCACGTCTATTTGGGGCCGGATCACGAACAAGCTTAATCAGTCGAAGGACCCATTGACTCCTTTTCTTGGATTGATTCTTCGTTTGGATATGTCTGTCGAGACGGGTTTCAGCGAAACCAGTCCGCGCAAGGGGTATGAAGGTCAGCGTCTTAAGCTTTGTAGATAAGAGCCATATCTCGAGGATATTCCGAAGTGCATGACCCATCTGACGGGCTGACATATGAACGAGGCTGTGATCGTACTCTAGTATGAGTCTCCGAATACGGGTTGCATCAACAGAACTCGTGAAAGTTTGTAGATGCCACATTTCGAAATGTGGTCCAAAATGAACAGCGTCTCTCTCCAAGTCTGCGTAGATGATTGGATGGCCTTTGCGTTCTCCAAACAAGGGTTTTTATTCCTTCAGGTACACCTCCCGAGCTTCGAGGCAGATATGGGCAAGGTGACAATTGAGCGCACTTCTCGCGAAGAAAATGGCCGGGCAATTCTTCTCCGTCGTGTAGTTTCCCATGTTGGTCCTTGATCCCGTTGGATCGTTTCCCGGACTCGTTTCAAGGCTAATGATCTGAGGCTTTTCGGCAGCCACCCGTGCTTCCCAGATTTGGAGCCTCAGTTCTGCGGCAAGATTCCTAAACTCCCTTGGAGGGGTTTGATGGGTAGTAGAGTCGGTAAGAAGTTCTATCGTATGAGGTAGAGCAGTAACTTCGCCTTTCGATTTTGGCTGAGCAGTCTCGCCGGAAGTATTCTTCGTGGCGAGAATGGACTGAATATCGGTGGTCATGGTGGGGAGAATGATGTGTTGACCGAGAGATTCGGCCATATGTTCGAGAGTGGCTTTGAATAATTGATAAATATGGGAATAGTCTTGCACTAACTGTTTAGTTGAGTGTAGGCCAGGTGATGCGGAGCCAAATGCCTGTCCTCCACGAATACAACTTGTAGTGTATCGAGTGCAGGTATGACAAAGGTTGTGGATCAAATAGCTTTTATCAAGTAAAGAGAGGTGACGCGGTGCCGACCTTTAAAGCCATTTTTGATAGACGAGACGAAGTGACGCGGTATTGAACTTTTTAGCAGATTTGGAAGAAATAACAAATGGTGACTAAGTGACGTGGTCCCGACCTTTATTCTCCAAGATTAGAAGTTAGGTTCTGTCAATGCAGTTATAGATTGAACATCAGGTAGAACCACTATGTCCTTAAAGCTTTTGATACTTAGGAATTCATTCTAGTTATAAAAATATGGTAACTAATGCAGAGGAGTGAAGGGGACTAGACAGAGGAGGTAAAGAGAAAACCTTTCCTATCAATAATAAAAGGCATAGAAATACAAAAGACAAAACTTCACTTAGTCAAGGCCAGAATATAACGAGAAAATTCTTGGAAATAATCAGACTTGGGACAGGTGCCACTAATCTGATAGAAGTCATGGTGCTCTTCAAAGCCGGTTTAAGAGGCGGAGTTCTGGACCATGGATCGGAGCGGTAGTGGGATGCAGGGACTCTGTCCTCGAATAAGTGGAGACTTCGCAATATTGGGAATGTCTAGGTATTTTAGATTGTTCAGAAACTAACCTTAGAGCTACTCAAGGTTAAGAATGATAAGTAAACTATTGTAATATATAAAGAGTAGAAGAAGGTAAGCGGTGTAAAATAGATAGCGACGAGCAAGATAGAATAGGCAAAGGTGAGAGATATTAAATAGAAAGAGATACTGGATTCAGGACAGCAAGAGGCGAGTTGCCCAAAAAAGAATTGAGGTGAGCGATACAGACTAGAATGTAGTGATTAATGTGAAAGAAGAAGAGATGAGTCCTAGATACCGGATTCATTTAGTCTTCTCTTGATTCCATCAATCCGCATTAATTTCGCTCCCCAACCATAGATTGAAACAAGCAGCAAGTACATGCAAAACTTAACAGCAATGTCACTAGCTTGAATTTCAAAGCTGCATTTGACTGATTGCCATTCGGATGAGTAATGGTAGATCCAGAGCCTCTAGTGGCTTTTTGTACCCACATGTTATAATAGCAGACCAATTTAGCACAGGATTAGTAGAGAAGAAAATCGAGTCTATGCGCAAATGTGAATACATCAATTTACTAGCTTTTTGGAACTACCCTATATTCATAGAAGGACTTTCCCCTTCACAACCCGTTCTGTGCAAAAGTGGTGTTCTTGCCCCTGAATTGTTAACCGAGATCTCGCAGTTTTTTGTCAACAATAACAAAGACTGTTTTCATTCTCAGACAACAATAAGGTTTTCATCCATACCTTGACAAAGTGCTCTAAGCATATACTGGTTATTTCTTTGGATGAATTTCGTTGGGCGAACAGCCGCACAATGCGTGATAAAAAGAATGAAGTCACTTATTTTTCCTCTGCCTCGATAATAAATTTCCCAACATCCAGTCAACCTTTACCGGAAAAGAATCAATGCACGCCGCTTTACACCGCCCACCTAGGCTAGCATTTATTCCTTTGAAGAAGGAACGTCTTAGCGATAGGCAGGTTCTCACATCGCTACCACAAGGGCACAACAATCTCCTTTACCAATGGACTATGACATTGTTGCAGCCATGTTAGGAGATGTGAGAAGGGAGTGCACCCCAATTCACGAAGCAGACGCCCCTCCATCTCCTCAATCAGCCTCTCCACCCGCTACTCCTACGAGCTCTCGGTCTAGACGTCTGCCGGCGTCTTCTGCCTCACCATCAAGCCCTCAAGGTCCTTTCACGGGTACTCGTCGCATCAAGATAAAGATCAATGCAAGTGCCCCTGCTTCTATCAACAGACACCCATGGCTAACTCGCCCAAAGGTGTCTCCCAAAAAGGATCTCGGCTCCCCTGACATTGCTCCGCAAATCAAGTTCACCCCCGGCCCAAACAGCAACCTCGCTCGCAACTACAATGAACTCCCCTGGAGCCCGAGGATGCAAAAATACATTGACGAGAACAAGAACCTGCTAACTGAATTGGTGGCCGCAGAATGCGAAGGATACAAAGCATGTCTCGTCCTTGAGGACTTTCCGTCGCACCAACGGGTGGATTTCGAACATGAGGCGGATGACGCGCAGGAAGCTTTGAACGAAATGCTGCACTTGAACTTTCAGTTGAGGATTCGATGCCAGGCTGTCAAGCTGATGCAGAGAGAGGCTGGCTCTGGTATCTATGCTTCTGGACACGAGTATGAAATGCGGATGTTTAAGATATACAGGGTAATCGCAACCTTCCCCTAGGTTGGTTGATTGGCTTGACTAGGAGGCACCCTGGTTATGGGAGGACAAAGGCTCTTCTTGTTGTTGCTTACCGACGGAGATTCTTCATTATGGAGGGTTACAGATGGGGTGATAGGTTTCTCACTTTACAGTATCGTTCCGGGTATTCGACAGGCAGACCGTACAATGGTGCTCCTACCTGCACTTTCTCGATAGAGCAGAGATACCAAGATAGCGAGAATAGCAAGCAATAAAAGCATTACCGAACATGGACTTCGCTCTTGAGCAATGCAGCAATCAATATGAGAAGAGTTGTCATACCGCAAGCAGGTCGATCGCATATACAAAAATTGGCTAATCAGCAAAGCTCAACCCACTGAAGCAAGCCCTCTGATTTGAATCGTTTGTATTCTGAACTATGTAATTGTCATCCACTGAAAACCTCATACTAATCACAATAACCAATAGAAATACCTTTAACCAACGGAATCTATCTAGCAATCCATGCAATGCCACGCTCCCGAACTGATCCCAGAGGATAAAAATAAATGCCACCCGTTCCATCTCCTACACCAGGCTCCGACAATGTAACAACAAAAAAGAGGACTTATAGCTAGCAAACCGTATGTTGAATGTATGCTGAATCACATAATGCTGCACCCGTTGCTCCTTGCTCTCCGCCTGCGTCCAATACCGCCCATGCCCATGCCACCTTCCTCCTCGTCAGCATGCATCATCTGCGCCTCTCTAGCTCTCCTTCTTCGCCGTCTCAATCCCGCACCACCAGCTCCAGCCTCCTCATTCGCCATCATATACTCCGCCCATTTCCTCTCCAATCTGCCTGCTGCAGGTAGATCACCTCTCAAAACACGTTTCAAGTGTTCATCATGTGTGCCTTGCCAGCCATAAAAGCATTTCAAGGCGATAATCTCAGTTGGGTAGGTAACCCCAGCCTGAGCTCCCGTTGGCTTTTTGACTTCAGAGTTGCGAGAGAGCACTTCGCGGATGCCAGTCCATGTCACATTTTGGCAGTCGAATACAACCAAGCTAAGGCCGATGCGGGGCCGTGACTTTGCACATGTTGTACGCGAAGATCGGGCCCGGATCATGGATGCAGCTTCCACAAGGACCAGGTCGCTGATCTTTGTATTGTCTAAGTCGGCGCTCTTCAGGCTGGTGCAGGCACGGATGACTGGGAGCATCCCTGTATCGCCAAGATTTTCACAATAGCTGATGGAGAGATGCTCAAGGCTTGGTGCGCAAGGAGCCTTTGCTAAATGTTCAGAGAGCAGGTCATTGGTGAGCTCAGCGAGTTCTTCTAGGTCGAGATGGGTAAGGCGAGGAGTGGTGGCTAGGACGTCAGAGAGAGCGTTGTCAGTGAGTGCTGTGCAGCCACTAAGGGAGAGACCTTCAAGTTCGGGAACGAGGTGTGCAAGTGCCTTGACACCAACACTCGTGAGATGAGTGCAGCGACTGAGATCAAGGTGGCGTAGCTTGCGAGTCGGTACTAGAGGAATTTCTGTAAGGATATCCAGTTCAGGATCTTGGCCTGCAACCATAGTATATAGTGCTTGATCAGTAATATCAGCACAACCACTGAGGACTAGCCTTTCGAGATTGTTGGTTTCAAAGATATCCTGAGCTAGTTCGAGGTTGTTGAATCCCCTGATCTCGCCTGCTCGAAGGTCTCTCAGCTTGGGACAACCCAGAATGACAGTTCTGACGCCACGAGCATCCATGTGAGTGCACCAAGATACGTTGAACATCTCCAACGAAGGACATGAGGAGGCAATGATCTTGCATGTTCCATTGGTCACAGCCGTCAACCCAGTGAGATTCAAATTGATAAGTCTCTCATTGGATTTGAGTAGGTTGTGCAGGGTTGGACGTTGGAAGTTCCGACAACCCTCGAGAGTTGCGTTGATCAAGTTCCGGCAGGCCTTCACAACCACTTCTGCACGCTTATAATGCTCGACTTGAACACATCCTCGTAGGTTAAGGTCTTTCACAAAGGGGCCAGCTGCCACTATTATCTTTGCCAGGGATTCGGCCGGGATGTCCCTGTAAAATTCGGAGGCATCAAAACACGTCCAAAGTTGTCCGTCGAAGCAAGTCTTGTAGAAACTTTTGCTCACAGCAGAGGCCCGGACCAGTTCTTTCGGAATCAGATACGCAAAGATTGAAAGTTTAATTTCATGTGGCATTTCTCCCCAGAAGTCGAAATTGGCTCGTCTCACTGGTTTTACTGGAGCAATTGGCAATGAAAAATAGTCTTCCACGATCTCGGGGATAACAGAATGTGCCGGAAATGGAGTCAATCCTCCTCTCGAATGAGGTCTAACTTCCAATGGTAAAGCACTTGTAGGAGTAGATGTGCCTGAAGATATGGCCCTATGTTCGACCCTTCGAATAGCAATTCGAGCATATGAACCGTCAAAACCTGGTGTGTCGACAAAGGGCGAATTCGGCACGGTGGTTGGAGCCGTCGAGAATCCGCCTCCAGACAATTGCGAAGAGTATGAATCACCATAGTTCCGGGGAGAGCTGCCAGTGGCCAAGCTCACGCACGACAGACTGCCTCTGCCACCATATGGATTGCTGCTCGCTCTCTTCCGACCCAGCTGTGCCAATGAGGGGGACGACGAGATTCGCTGGAGACCCCGCAGAAGCTTGGCTCTACCTTTGAGTTTCGCAGGAGAATCGATTGGAATTGCTTCGGAATGCTCTATGGGTATCTCTGCAGACCCCTCGGGCTCGATAAGCATGTCTGGTAGAGCGCTTGCCATGACTGGCGACGCTGTGGAAAGTTGTGCACACAGAGAAAGTCGGGGCCGTCGTCGCACTGCAAGTCAAGTCAGGTTTCTGCGGGGTTGCTGATCCGACCCACTTCTGTTATCCGATCGCAGAAACACAGGAATCCTGTTCAATGAACTCGCGGAATCAACTATAACGTGGCTGGAAATTTGAACCGAACGCCTGAGGAAATGCAAAGACGGGACGGGACGTTTGTGGTTGATTCAAGGAAGACCGTTGACGGACTGAACATGTGTTGCTGTCGTTGATGTGATCGTCGGCTGAGTGCGCTGAGCTATTATTGGACGGTCCGTTTGAGTGATTTCGAGCGCAGGCTGAAGTAAGGCTTTTGGCAGTCAGCGAATTGCTCAACTACCAACTTCCGCAAGTGCGAGAAGGGATTATTGTCGCAGGACTCGATTGTTAATTGGGGATTGCGCAGAATAAAGGCTTTCTTACACTGAACGATCACTGGGGCAAGCCGTGATCAAGAAAGTGGGCTGGAGAACAACTCGTTATCGATAACGGCTTATCGTAATCCTATCGCGTGGTGCTGCGGTTTCACTGTCTCCTATCACCCGACACTCTCGAGATATTCATGCAAGGCAGGGCAGAGGATGTCGACAGACTGGCCAAAGAGTGGAAAGAAAACAGACAGGAGAGCAGGTGCGGATTCTGAGGTTTTTAGTGTCCCACCTCTTTTTCGACTTGGGGCCTCTCTGCCACCAAACCGACAGAAGCAAGTTCCATATGCAGGGCCACCTGCACGGAACGAAGCTATCTATCTGCACACGAACGGGATCAAGACGTCTGAAAAGCACTTCGGCTGCAAAGTCCACAGTCCACCCGTCCAGACGGACCTCCATTCCCAGCCGTTGTGGTTGCTACCCAAGGCCATTGGTCGAGACACCTTCAGTCCCCGACTCCTGAGCCAATATTCGTCAATATTCTTCGCCCCCCACAGCCAAAAGGGAAGCTCTCAGCAGAGCCATGAGCGGGGAGGCCGTAGGCTATAGGCTCAACACTGTGGGTGTGGGGTTTCCTCGTAAAAAGCACTCGAACACGATCCACGCTTGACGCTGGACCCCAAGTCTGACGGCCCAGCTCTCCCTCTTCTGCAGCAAATAGCCTCCCCCTTGGGCTCGTCAAGATTTAGTCCGTCAATTATCGACCAGCAAAGACGAGCACCAGCGCGTGGCTGAGCCAGAAGGGCCGGATGAACCTCTGCATCTGCTGCAGCCCATCAGCAGCAGTAGTTGTTCCGAAGCGTTCAAGCCCTGGCCCGGCCTTACATCGGATCGTTCTGGAAACATGCACCAGAAGGTCCCAGAACGAGTTGCTGCCAAGTGTCAGCGGCCCAGCTGTGATCATCTTGTTTCCTTCTCATTATCCGGCATTTCCCCAAGCCCCCCCGCGCCGATAAGAAAAGACCCTTGATGCAGGGTCTACTGCGCTTGGGATCTGCCCTCGTGCCATTATTCTTCCGAGGTTCGATGTGTTGCGGGGAGGAAGTTTGGATTCAAAGGTCACAACATCTTCTATGCCACATGGATTTGAGAACGTGGGATCGTAAGGGAGCGTCTCCTACGGCTACGGATGGCAGCGCCGGAATATTGAGCCGGCCGGAGGGAGTGGTTGGAAATCCATCGAGTGACCACGTGACGTGAGTGCTGGTTTGGAAAGAGTAGTTTTCACTTTCCCAAGTCTTGAGTAATTATCTTGATATTAATTTTATCGTCTGAAAGTTTGTGTATGTATCATACAAGACTCACATACAGGTGAACTATTTCCATTCAGATTGTCACGAACAGCACGTGATACACCTTCTCGTCTCGTAAAAAGTTTCTTCCCGCGGATGAAGATCTGATCATTGCCTTTGGATTAGCGTTTACTTGAAAACTAAACCGGTGAGGCTGAGCAGGAATGCAATGGTACAAGCAATCATCTCTTAGGCACACGGTCATTAAACACCTTCCGAAGAGGCCAATACATAGCAGAATTGGAACTGATGCTTGTGAAGATGAAGCAATACACAGATATGAGAAAAATAATAACAAGCAGAGTTTAATGGTTTACACAGAGTATGTGTTGACCTGCTGCCGCGAGTCGTAGAAATTTTGATGTACCGTCGATTAAAGACGACAATTGGAAAGCAGCACTTGAAGGTGCTTGAACCAATGGAGGACCTTTGAGAGATGAAATTGTGGATGGGATTTGGTGAATTGCAAATGGCTCACATTAAGCCACTCACATTAAGCTAGAACCTGGAGTCTTGAAGACTTTCTAGGACTTCTCTTAAAATAAGCCCTACACCGCAATGTGCGTGCTATATTGTGCTATCCCAAGATACCGCAGGTGAATAGCTAGCATAAGCAGGCATTGCCCTTTATCTATCCCATGAAAAGATGTTGAGTGTGAAGGGGTGGTACACTAATCCAATTATCTAACTGTGAGCCACCTCATTCGACACACCGCGATAGGGCTGCAGCGGGCTCTCGGAGAGGTTGTCGCGCGACCTTGCCTAATACCTGGGAGCCATTCATGACTGTCCTCCTGGTACCACAACTTGGGATGAATGCCAGCATCCTTTTTTTAAGAGTGCAACACACTCAGACCTGGTGGTTCAGCTGCAGACCTGCTAGTCTGCCGGAACCTCGTGTGAGTACCTTATGCCTCACATCAGTTGACATGCCTCGACAACTATTGTGATGAGACGTTGAGCTTCAACTTGTGGAGTTGTGAGTTGAGAGGGTGCAAAAAAAGCCACAGGGCAGCCCAAATTCAACGACATGGAGACGAATGACTTAGCCTGTCACGCGAGTGAGTTAACGGATGGGGTTTGCTCCGATCTAGGAGAAAATCGAGTCTTGTCGTTCAAAAGAGCAGACCCTTTTCCCCGTCGTGAGGAGTGACCCCCATCCTGGCTG
The DNA here is from genome assembly GCA_002865625.1 of Hyaloscypha hepaticicola. Classification (NCBI taxonomy): domain Eukaryota; kingdom Fungi; phylum Ascomycota; class Leotiomycetes; order Helotiales; family Hyaloscyphaceae; genus Hyaloscypha; species Hyaloscypha hepaticicola. The sequence continues at coordinate 605,130 of KZ613473.1, forward strand.
GGCCTAAAATAAGTTGGTGCAGACGAATGGCACCCCGTTGATTCGCTCTCGATTTGCGAGTAAAAGCGCGAAGGGCCTGATATAGCGGGGAAGAAACCTTCTCAAAATGTGATACATCGTGAGTGGAGTTGTGGGATGGGATATTTGGGGGATGTTAACCACATGACCCCACAAGTGTGGATGTTTCAAATGATCCAGTGATTTCTGGAGTTATTGTGGGAGTTTTCTGCTGGACGTCTTTGATCATCCCTCCCATCCCACCCCCTCCATCACTGTCTGCAGCATGATGTTTTGACTCCTGGACTTTCCGTGAGCACTTGGAAGACGGCGACGCCTCGAGGTCGCGCTAGGAGATAACGGTGGTTACAAGCCCAACGTTCAAGTACCACAGACGTCAGCGCCAGCCGGTGTCCCGAGCATCTTGACTGCCGCTGGGAGCGTCTTCACGTGCAACGGGGTGGATACTACTTCGTATATCCTCTCGTAGTTCTCAAGACCGACCTACCCTGACCAGGCGAGGCGAGCCACTGACCCAGCGTTGAAACCTCCCAAAGACCAGCCTTCACCGGCCTCATCGCAATGCTCCTCCATTGCCTCCAATAACGCCCTAGAGCCCGGCCTGGCGTTCTAAAGTCTAGCTTGCGCCCGATTCAACAGTCCCTCCAGTGCCCACTTGTTGGTCAATTTTAGCCCAGGGAACTTGAGGACCCCACATTATCAGACCCTTCATTCCATGAAAAAACTGCCGTACCAAACAACGCGGTTTCACTGACAGCACTGGGAGTGTACGACATCACGAACACGCCCTCGAACGGTCGAATTTCCAGCAACGGATACATCCAGCAATCGGAACAGTCATTCTTTGCGGTGGTAGCCTTGCATCTACTTCAACCCTGTTGGCACTCCCGGCGCATTTGAAGGCTTGTTCCTCGATACACCCCACTAGACCCGAGACATCTGGCTTCCCACCGCATTATTCTCGTGGAATACACCCCTGCCTCCAATTATGCTGGAGACAGATGGGCCAAACCATCATGGTATGCATGTTCTTCTCACTTTGGTATCTATGAAAGAGCTGCCGGACTATGGCGATCGGCATTCCGCACAAATTGGTGCTATGTACCGAGCAAGCGCGGGACCACTCTCACAGTTCCAGCTTCAGTCGAAGGCCGCATTCTTTTCTTCTAGTTATCAAAAATACTTCGAGTAATCATCACTGACCTGTGAATCTTCTGCAGGCGTCGATATACAATCACGAGGCACCGAAAGAAGCCGAAGTCTCTCACCTCTCAGTGACCAGCTTCATTTACCCAAGAACCGAAGTACCGGCAATCTTTTGGCACATGTTCCCGGCACAGAGAGGGCTCGCATACGGTTTTCATTTGATGCAGGATTGGCGGCAGCAGAATACGATACATTGTCGAGGTCAGTCTTCAAGATCTCGGCTCGCTGTTGGATACCACTACCAGGCTGGCAGCCTCGCGGCTCCGTGTGTCTCTGATGCCTGTGAAAGTACAAGATATAAAGTCATCGATGGCTGACTAGAGACTTCTATTAGATCCTCGGTCATGACAGAGCACGAGCATGGACTGGGCGCTTCTGGTCTACGGCGAATCCGCCAGCAACCTCCTATGCGGCCACCACCTGCGCTGCCATCTTCTCAATCATCCTCCCGTAAAACCTCCATGACTCTGACTCGATCATCGTCGATGATAATAACTCCTGGGCCGGCTTCGCCACCTTTGAACTTCACAGAAGACCTTAGTCGCTTCCCGTCCGAGTCACTGCATTCCTTTTCGTTTGCTCACCAGTCTGAAGAGTTTATCCACAACCGTCAAAATGTACTCAAAAGATCTGTAGAGTTTATGTCTCAAAAGCTAGGCTTGGGAACTACAAATGCAGGAATTGCGAGTGCACAAGCCCGGCTCAGTGGGGATCAAGAGATGCAAGGAATGCTGGAATTGCTGGCGAGAGCTAATCTTGTTGGAGCAAACAATATTCCAGGATTTGGTCAATCCCACTTGACAGGTCCTCTCACGGGACCAGCGGGCACTGAAGATGCCGGGAACGTCTTCGACAGCAGCTTTGCCCCTCAATCCCCGACCTCTGAAGCCTTTTTTGAGAGTCCCCAAAACACGCCCCCACTCACTCGAAAGACCTTCTTTCCTCCACCAACAGTGCCAGAAGATCAGTTTGTGATCAACGACATTAAAGAAGAGTCCCCAGCTGGCCCTCAAACAGACTCTGAAAGCTCTTCTCGTACACCGACAAACGAAAGCCGAACCACTGCTAAGACCTCTCCCCCAGTGACACGCCGGCAAAGTCTCAAGAGGACTTTCACTGACACCGCACCTTTAACGTTGCAAAACAAACTGATGGATGCCCTAGCCCAGCCCTTTCTCACAGGCGACTCATTTCATGAACCGCTCTTGTCGCCTCCATTGCAACAGTCATTCGCTGTTTCTGGTCCCCATCCTCTTGGCCCAGCGGTGCACGGCCATTCCAGCAGATGGGCGCCAGCAGCGCAAGCTATTTTCACTACTGAAAGCTCATCACCCTTCACGATCCTAGCAGCGAACGATCTAGCTTGTCTGGTATTCGGAGTCACAAAGGCCGAGGTGAGAAAAATGGGAATAATGGAGGTCGTTCGGGAAGAGAGAAGAGCTTGGCTAGAGCAGAAATTAGGGGGACCTGGACCAGGTCCTGCGTCCGAATCCGGCAAACAATCTCCTCGATCCCCCCCAGGAACTCATAGTCAGCACACGAGCCCGAATCCCTCAACCTCATTTCTTCTTGGAAGATCCGGTGGAGTCACTGCTGCATTGCTGAGCAGGCCGAACTCTCGGCAATCACAGAAATCGCCCCGTAGAGCACAAACCGATGATGGAGCAGGATCCAGCCTTGTTGCCAGAAGGAAAGCTGTTAAGGGAGGCCTGTACCACCCGAACAACAAATCACGAGGCGTCTTGCTTTGTGGTGATGTGGTCCCAATACAGAAAAGAAATGGTGCTACCGGATCTGCCAGCTTATGGGTGAAGGAAAAGAGAGGTGGCTTGATCTGGGTTCTCGAGGAAATCCATGAAGATGTGGCTACCATCAAATTGAATGACGATGCTAAGGTCACTGCGATAGTTGGATCGACGGGCCCCATATGGGGCGAAGGTGTGGCCAGAGCTGGAATGGATATTGGGAAGTTAATACCAAAGATGCCACGGCAAGGGATCGACTCGAGAACTGGAGAGATTGACTACGCAGAAGTGGCAAAGAGAAAGTATTTCACAGCCCGAAATTCTGCACGCGTCAATATTCCTTGTACGGTCGAAAGGGTGCAGGGGGGAACGGATCTCAGAATTTCCAGTTTTCCTCATATCGCTGGTATCATGGTTCTTTCGGCCCAGAGTCTACAGATTACCAGCTCTAACTCAGTATTCTCTGCCGCATTGTTTGGACTAGAAAAGCCTGATGGACGCCCAATTACTGACCTTATCCCCGACTTTGACCGGATTCTTAAGATTCTAACGCAAGAGGATGGTGTACGCCTTGTTGATGGTATCGTCATTCCTGAGCACAGTTTTCGCCGCGCTCGAGCCTTCCTAGCCTTGAGAGATGGCAAAGCAGATGCAGCTTCATACTTTCTCCGACCTGACGGTCTACCGGCTAAGCATAGGGATGGTTCCGAGATTAAGATTGATGTACAGCTGCGGGTTGTTAAATCCGATGTTCAACAACCAGTTTTCGATGAGGACGTAATCGAGGAAAGGGCCGACGAAGAGGATGATAATCATACCACAAAGTCTGAATCTTCAACCGAGCTGGTCTATGCTCTTTGGATCACTTATTCACGGCATATTCACGCTTCAAAACTGAATCTCGGCACGGCAACTCCTCTACTTTCCGGCGCTGAAACCCCACTACGTCAACCATCTCCCGGGCAGACGGAAGTTGCTACTCCCTTTGAGCTTGAGTCAGACGAAGAACCGAAGAAGGAGCACTCACATGCGTCTTTGCTCACTGCACAACTCAAGGCTGCTGCGAAGAGGACTGCTGCAAAGCTTACGGGCCGTGAAGCTCCCATTTCACAGGAAGAGAAAAAGGAGGTCGCTCCTGAAATTGTCGAACCTGTGCATAAGAAAACCATCGATGACTTCGTCATTCTTGAAGAAATGGGACAAGGTGCTTATGGTCAAGTTAAGCTTGCACGGTACAAGAAGAACGGCAACAGGAAGATGGTTCTGAAGTATGTGACGAAGCGACGCATCCTTGTTGATACCTGGACTCGGGATCGCCGACTAGGCACGGTACCTCTCGAGATCCACGTTCTCGATTATCTACGACGGGATGGCCTCAAGCATCCCAACATCGTCGAGATGTCTGACTTCTTTGAAGACGACGTCAACTATTATATCGAGATGGTACCTCACGGGCTGCCAGGAATGGACCTGTTCGATTACATCGAACTTCGTGTAAATATGGAAGAGAACGAGTGCCGAAGCATATTTGTTCAAGTGGCGAGGGCTATTCATCATCTCCACACGAAAGCTATGGTTGTCCATCGCGATATCAAAGATGAAAACGTAGTATTGGATGGCGAAGGCAATATCAAGCTCATCGACTTTGGCAGTGCTGCATATATCAAGAGTGGACCCTTTGACGTGTTCGTGGGCACAATTGGTAAATATTTTCTTCTCTCATCCAGATCGATGCTAATCGTCTGCCAGATTATGCAGCACCTGAAGTCCTGGCTGGGAGGCCTTACCGTGGCAAAGAGCAAGATGTCTGGGCCCTCGGCATACTTCTCTACACTATTGTCTACAAGGAAAATCCTTTCTACAGCATCGATGAAATTATGGATCGAGATCTCCGAGTTCCATACGTAATGAGCGACGATAGCATTGACCTGATACGTGCAATGTTAGACCGCGACGTTGATTCCAGGATTACAATTGAAAAGGTTCTAGAGCATCCTTGGAGTCTGGCACTTGAGAATGATGAATGAGGGTTATTGAGGAGAGAGGTTCTTCAATTTTTGAGAAACAATCTAGAAGAAAGAGGGAGGCATCGCGACCGCGTATGAGCAAGCTTACAGGCTTAGCACCAGGGGGCGAGATAAAGCTATGCGTCGGAGGGTGAAATGATTAAAAGAAGCGCTAGATTACACGAGTAACGACATGGGTATGAAAACAAGATGACTTAGATGGCGGACAGTGTTTGGGGCGGAGGGGAGGTGGTTTAAGCTTCATGATACCCAAGAGGTGGAGGCGGATTCTAGAACGAAAGCGGTGATTTGCATCATCTGCGTGGATTTGGGGGCAACCTCGAGGTTGTTTTAGGATGGCAGACGGGACGGCTTGATTGATGACAGCATTGCGAGGGGTGATTTTGTTTATATGATTGAGACGAAGCCTAGATTTGAGACGGACTTGAATGATGGACCTGAAGCCCAACAACTTCAGCAGATATTTGTAATCCATCTCTTGTGTTTTTATTGTACAAAGTATTTTTCGTGAGTGAGGTGGTCGCACTGCTTCACCTCAATACTGCTTCTCTATTCCTCACTCGCCGAAGTTCGTGGACTCCTGCTGCTCTCCTTTCTAATTCTATAGCTGATGCCAAATGTGTTATATGGCAAATCAAGAACCAATTTTCAAAGCAATGTAATTCGTGACGCCGATCAAGGCCCTCTGTTTTCATCCCATTTCTTATCATCCTTTTCCTCCAACCCTCGTTTTATGGCACTCTACTCCAAGCTAGGCAAATATCTCGCTTCTTTTGTTGTTCATTCTATCCAATTTGTCTTTTGCATTCTCGCCCTAAAGCCCGCCTTCGGTTTCATCAGGAAGCGGAATTTTCGTCGCACGCTTGAAGTCCCGCGCGAGCTCTATCCACCATGCTAGATCTTTGTCTGCATAATACGAATCGAGCTTTTCCTGCGCTGTTTGTTTCTGCCCTTGAGTTTTCCGTTCTTTCGGTATATCCTTGTTTTCAGTTCGGGTTTCGAGTTTTGGGGTATCCATTTCGAGGTGGTGGTTGAAATGAATGAATGGGCTTCGCTCTAAAGGGGCGGATCGTTCGGGGGCTTCTAGATAGGAGATCTGAATCAAATAGCAGAGAATAAGATAATGCTTTCACACGTGACTCATCTTGAGCTTTGTATCCGTGGGAAGAAGGACAAGTATTTATAGGTAGTGACAAAAGAATCTTCGTTGCCTTGACCAGGGGCTAGCTTATCTTGTTGCCTAATGTGGACACCGAACACAGACTCGCTATTTTGTGACTAATAGTGACAGATGAGTAGATCTCATTAGGCAGCCTCTTTAACTATGACTTGTGTTCAGAGTCTTCAGGACACTGCTAGGAATGGTCAATCTAGGAGAGTAGAAGATTGGTGTTGCAGAATGATTATTACTAGCTAGCTCATAGTCCTTTTGTGCAACAGGCTTTCAAAAAGCCAATCGTTGCGTAGAGCACTGGGGAGTCGCACTGGTCGTTCAAGTTTACCTAAATAAGTAGATATCCATCATAGAAGAGAACGGGCAAGGGGAAAAGCGGGGAGACAAACTCGACAGCTCGAACACGAGGTAAGCGAGACCCCTTTCTTAGCGAGTTGCAAGCATCCAGTTCATAACATACCTAACGAAAACAACATATATTTTCTGCCATGTCAATCTCCCACTTTTGCCGAGGGTTACGTTGGACACGGAAAACTCGAGACTTGGAGCCCATTCCTGATGCGCTATTCAGATCCAGCCTGTGCATTGTGGAGGCCAGGCTTGGGAACGATACCTGAGGTATCGATACCTAAGCGATACCGTACTAGTATTAGTCAGTATCGCTAGTATCGATACGGTATCGATACTCTCGCCCAATTAGGCAACTTTAATTTGTCTCCCTTCTTACTAAGTTTTATAAGCCAAAATACTATATTATATAATTCTTTATTAAAGAATTATATATACTCAATTTTAAAGTAAAAAAATTAATAAAATCCGGAGATATTTATAATTTAAACTCTGGCTCGGATTGTCTCGTATTCGCGAAACCGAGGCGCTTAGATCCGAAGCGCTCGGATCGCGCGCGATTCCAAATTGGGCGGTATGGTTTCGAGTATCGATACTTTTCGCAACGATACAATACCTTACGATACAGGTAGCGATACCGTATCGATACGCGATATCGCGTATTTTTCCCAAGCCTGGTGGAGGCTTGCTTTCAATCGGGTCGTCAAATGCCAAGCATCATAGAATAGGATCCTTGCAGCCAGTTAGAGAACTACAGTGAAACCTCGCTATAACGATATCGATTTTGTACTCTTTTTTTAACGATATTGCGAGGTATCGTTATTTTAAGGGTCACGTGCAAATTTCACTAAGCCTAAAAGAGTATTTGGGCTTACTTTTCTAAACCCTTTAAGGGTTAGTCTCCAAGCTACCCCCTGAATCCTTACTAAATCCGGGCGTTTCCTTCTAGGATTTGAGGTATTTATAACGATATCCCTTACAAATTATCGATTGGGGACCGAAAATCCTAACGATAATCGTTTTAAAGAGGTTATCGTTATATCACAGCCAAAATTGCTCGGGACTTAACAATTGTATCGTTAAAGTGAGGATATCGTTATATCGAGTATCGTTATAGCGAGGTTTCACTGTAATACGAATTCTTCGGGCTGCCCAAAACTTCTTGAGAGTTATTATTACTTTGCAAACACACGGCAAAGCAGTAAGACAAAAATGCAATCACCTGATATGATTGCTGTAAACACAAATACCTAAGCAAATCTCTCTCGCACCCTCCTCCCTGCTTCACGAATCATAGTCCGACACCGCCCGCACAATGCAGGGAGAGATTCCTCATGCTCCTCAAGCCCCAAGCATCGCATTCCAGCTTTGACTCGACGACACGGTTTGTCCATAGACCTGCCGTAAAAATGGCCGCAGCTGTAGATGGTGTTTTGGTAATGGCACATCTTGCTTAATATAGAGTCAAGGATACTTTCGAGGTAAGAAGTTTGTTGGAAAGTGGAGAGGATATAATAGCTCCATGAATGAAGCGCATCAGTGGTGGATGAGGACTGTTAGTAGGCGTGAATTTGATGATGAAGATCATTCCTAGGGACCTTAACATAACTTGTGATGCGCATTGTTCAGCAGCGGTGAAAGATTGAAACAAGAGCTTTGTTCGAGTGAGAGTGGACCTTTGAAAACTTGACCCACTGCGCCACATTTTTCATTGACCGAATCACCTTAAGACATTGAAAATGTCTTCGACATGTCTCTCCTATTTCTAACACCTCAATATCGATCTGAGTTCAGCGATGCTTCAACTTTGATTCGTGCTCCAGCCAGACATTCCTACAGGCACGATGGCCCCAATGTTCCACCCACCACTCCCCAAAACTATCCTCAACCTGAACATCAACTTTGTTGATTCTCTCGTCTCTCTTCAGCCCACAGATGATACACGGTTTTGGTGCCGTCAAAGCTCCCTCTTGTGATTTAACATGCATTGCTTCATTTATCTCGGGGATAATCAAATGGGCTGAAGAATCTCCGATACTCGAGTTTGCAATAGAAATTGCGGATCGTAATCGACCGAGTTGCTCCTTCCAAACTCTCACAACATCTGCAGCTTCTCTGTCTTCCCTGGTAGCTTCAGCTTTATCCACTCCCGTCAGCTTCATGCCTCCTTTCCCGCCAGCAGCAGCAGGCCCAATCTTCATGGCTTGCGAGAGCAAGGTGTCTCGCTTCCAGCGTAGTTTTCGGCCTGCAATTAGCCTCGCTGCCACTACAGCAATGAGAAGGTAGGCACGCAAGAATTCGACCGTTGCAGGGTCCGATATGATTCGATTTTTTAAAGAAAAGGTTTGATTGGCAACAGCTTTGAAAAGCGTTGACTGAGGCAGGTCAAACAGCGGCGGAAATAGTGTAAGCAAGACTGACGGCGGAGGAATGTTTGTAGGAGGTGTCATCTCAACAGGCCGAGCAACTTCTGACACCTGATCTGCAGAGTCCCATGCCCAAGCATCGGCTTCAATGCCAGACATCACCTTGGCAGTGGTTACTGTTGCTGGCTCTGGAGGTAGATCCGCAAAATCACCCCATTCCTCATCGTCCTCATTAGCTGCGACTGGCGAGTCTCGGTAAAGCTCAGGTTTTGGATCGGCGGCCACAAATGTTGGCCATGCGGTGATGGGAGAAGCTGAATTTGTTTTATCTTCCTTCTTCACTGAAGATAATTGCTTTGTAGTTAATCCTAACTCCGAGAAAGGGTTCCTCTCTTGGAAGGATGGGGATTTGGGAGCTTGCGGATACGGCAAGGTATTGGAACTCAGGTTTGTTGCTGCCGTCAACAAATCCACAGGCCTCTTGGAAGTTCTCGAGCTTAGAGTAGTGGCACCAAATAGTTCATTTAAAGATTGAGATTGCTGCGGTTGGAGAGGCGCCGCGGACGAAGTCACTGTCTCAAAATCTCCAAAGTCGTCATCATCTTTAGCATCATTAGATACCTCATCAGCATCAAACAATATCTCTCCACCCGAAGAAGATTTTCGGATTGGTGCTGGCTTTTGTGGGGGAGGGGCTTGGTATGGCGGTTTCGTATTTGTTCTAAAAGGGGAAGTTTGTTCGAAGTTGTTTATGTTGCCTGAAAACAAGTCGAGAGTGGATCTTCTAATGATCCTCGGCTTATTCTGCGTCGTCTCTAACGTTGCTGATCCATAATTTCCACGACTTGTATGCAGATTCTGTGATGGTGCCTTTTTCTGCTCCGGCACTGCTTCAAACGAGCCCCATATGTTGTCTTGAAGTGCAGCGGACTTCTGTGGAGTAGCTTGCTGGACTCCACCTGTGTTTCCCCAGATGTCATCACTCAGCTTCATAACAGGAGCCTGGCTTAGTGAAAAGATATCTTCCTGTGCGGTGTGTCCATTTTGGCCCGTATCTCCCAAGAGTGAAAGATCATTCGACGCCGGGGTAGGGTTTGACGGGCCAACTTGAGGGGCTCTATAGAAGCTATCAAACTCGGCGAGAAGATCGGAAGACATGTTGATAGAGCTTGAGAGAGTTGCGATGGGGTCATAGAAAAGTTTGCCGACTTTTGAAAGGAATTCGAAGGAGCATGCCGCCAATAATGCTGGCTCAGGATCCTTCACGGGGTGTGGAAATCGAAGATAGCATCGTCGCAGATATAGCAGCCGTTCCCACGTTGATTGTCAAGACTCGTCTTCGGCAGACCTGGAAAATGATAGCCGACCCGTTCTGTTCGCTTCCAGAGCTCCAGATGATGGGGAAAGGGTATGTGAAGAAAGGGTCTGCACCTTTCCCCAAAATATTGAGGCCGTCTACGGGAAGGCTGAGGACCTCCTTGATTGGTCCCATTTCAGACGCTAGCGACTGTCTCGAAACATGGCAGGCATGACGAAGCGGCCAAGAGCCAGGGCTGAAGTGGGAAACGTCAAAGCTCTCTCTCTCTTGCCTTTTCATGGTGAAGTCCTGCCTTCGACCACGCCAGTAATGCGGTCTTTGGAAGTGTCAAGGTACAAGTTCAAGCGTTTATTGAGTGCGGCTTCAAGTGCTGACCCCTGGCAAGAGCGCGATGGCAAGTTACAATAGCACACGCCAAAAGCCTCGAGGCTCTGAAGAAATCTGTGAGACTGGATGGTGACGAAAGTCCAGGCAGGGCTGGGCTACGCTCAGTGTGTTGGAAGGTAAGTTTGACTCCTATTATTAGAAGAGAAATAATAAGTTTTGTAGATCTTCTTGCTTTTCCAACGCACCGAGGTCACGGGATGGTCCCGTACCCTGGTTGATTCTCGAAGTGCATATACTTCTCTCCGAGAACACCTTCTGAGATACATAGAGAATCCAGATGAAGTTGGCTCTGCGTTAGATCCGTTAGACGACGACCAACATGTAAGTAAATCGTGTGGCTTCGCTGCTTGCTTTGGCGAGGCATGAAGTCGCTCGTGAAATTGCTGAAACTTTTAGTCCCCATGGAATACCCTGCGGCAGGACGAAGAAATTCGGCAAGAGATTTTCCAAGATGTTGAAAGGTGTATGCCAGAAGAGCCCTATTTCAGACGACCCGAGACACAGCGGATGTTGCTGAACATCTTGTTCATATTTTGCAAGATTAATCAAGATGTAGGATACCGACAGGGCATGCACGAGATTTTGGCACCTATTTTATGGGTAGTCGAGCAGGATGCAATCGAGAATTGGAATGAGAAAGATAGAGGACCCTCTACAGGAGACGATTCTATCATGAAGCAGATCCTGGATCCTGCCTATATCGAGCATGATGCATTCACTCTCCTATCTCTAATAATGCGTTCAGCCAAATCTTTCTATGAGCTCGGGGAGCCCGATAGGCGGTCCAGTACTCCCTCAACGGGCTCTGGAACTCCTCAACATGGTGCGTCCCCTATTGTGGAGAGAAGCAAGCGCATTCATGAGATTTATCTTGCAAGGCTGGACCCAGGGCTTGCGAAGCATCTCACAGACGTTGAGGTGCTGCCACAGATTTTTTTGATGTGGGTTGCCCATCTTGTTTGGAAGGTCATACTGACAGTCCCAATCAGACGCTGGATTAGACTACTTTTTGGACGAGAATTTCCATTCGATGAATTATTAGATCTGTGGGATGCTCTCTTAGCTGAAGACCCAGCCTTAGACCTTGTAGACATGGTTTGTGTTGCTATGATTTTGAGAATACGATGGCAACGTAAGTCGGTGCTCAACTTAATGCGTGCTCCACTGAATTCTTGCGTAGTGATAGAGGCGAATTACTCGTTCGCATTGATGCTTTTACTCAAGTATCCAGCCCCTGAGTACCCAAATGGACCCCAGACGTTTGTGGACGACGCCATATATCTGCGAGATAATTTCAGCGCCGCTGACGGTGCAAAGATTATCAGCAAGTACAGTGGAAAGGCCCCACCACTTCTTTCGTCTGATTCAAGGCCCTCAACACCCCTTGGTCAAGCACTCGGTCACAAACGCAATATCTCTCGGACGAAGTCGCCCTTACCATCGCCGGCAAGATTCTTGCAGCAACAGGGTGGAGTTGAAGCTCTCTTTCAAGGTGCAGCTAAAGGCGTCTTTGATCGAGGGGAGCGCCTAGGTATCAACAAAGCCGTTCGAGACGCGGTCGGAGAGGTAAAGAAGAATATGCAGGGACTTCAAACATCGAGGAACAACTCAACTAAACGGAGACCGTCTGATGGTATGAGATGGTCACTTGATGAAGGAAAATCGGTGTCTACTTCTAGCGCCTCAATATCCGCAATGAATGCGCGAAACAAGCAACTTGCACGCATGCTTGATCAAGCAATGGCTGATCTTCGTGCCGTTTCCGTCTCCGAGGACGGGGACAAGGAGAAATACGTTAAAGCTATGGATCTGGCAATTGCCAAGGTTGAATTTGTGAAGGTCTATTTGGAGGACGCAACCATGCCATTACCAGACGATTCATCAAACCCAGAGCCTTCAACGCCTTCTCCGCTACCCGCTGACACCCCACCACCCCCACTTCCAGAGCGTTTGCAGGATGCGACGCATGATCCTACGACCTCTGCACCAACAGATCCTAGAAGTGAGAATAATGTGGGAGAGTCCGCGGGGAAACCATTGCCTGCTATTCATACGCCGCATATCTTTGCAAGTAAAGATCCGGCTATTGCGGCTTCACCAATTGCAATTACAGCAAAAAATGTGCAGCAAAACTCTATAGAAGCTGGAAACGAAGGCGAAGTGCAACACAGGCCAAAAGCCCCTGTTCCTACGCGATCAACCATTGCACAGTCTAGTTTTTCTTGGATGCTGGAACCGGACAGTCCATCTGGATCTTCTCTAAAATCGTCTCCTCCCAAATCGTCGTCTCCATTTCTCAAATCAAGCAGACGACCAGCATCGGGTTCTGGCCGAGAGAAAGCGGCCTTTCTTTTTGGAGAAGTGGACGAATCCCCATTGCATTCCCAATCCCGACCCCGTATTGATTCTGAGACCTTTAATCTGGGAACTATTAAGGGCAACGAGTCGTGAGTATGTGTTTAGAGGTGGAGAAATGTCCAGAAACGGTGGGAGAGGATCACAAAAGAGTAGAACCAGATCAATCAGAGCAGAGAACACGGCTTCAATAATCGATTGGTCGCTGGGTTTCTTTTGATAAATCACATATTGTTTCTCTCCAAGTCTAGAGGCTTACCCCACGAATTAAGAGCGCGGTGCGAACAATATGATACAGTCATATGCAAGTCTACATAGCCGATTGGCGATCTCCTTCGGGGACGGGAATTAAGTTGGCACGAGCGGATGAGAGGGTGAGAGGGTCTTGGTGCTGCAGCCTGACTTGCCTCCAGATGTGTGTTGTGAGGTGAAGATGCTGCATCGAAGCATGCAGTATCCCACGCAGCGAATGCATGCTGTTGCATTTGATGGCTGCCTCATGCTGCCCCTCTGGGGCTCCCACCCCGGTAGCCCCATTATTTCTGCATTTTGCGCATTCTGGTGATGAGGCCCAAAATATGCTCTCAAACCCACATTGTGTGCAAGCAGCCTTTATAAATTCTGCTCCTCCCCCCTTTCTGTATTTCCGAGAGTGATTGCGTGGCATTGAAGCATCTCCAGAGTTCCCAGGACGAGCTTTATGCTGGGGGTTGCCTGCAGCACAGTCATGTGAATGGAGTCGTTACCCCTCCCTCCTGCTTGTGTCTTCGGATGAAATCCGCGAGCCATTTTGCAGCCAAACTGTTGAGGATTGGTCGAAATAAGGAGGGCAAGCGTCCAATGACAGGGAGCAGAAGGCCGCATTTTTCTTCTTAAAGGCTCGAAGGCTCAAAGGCTCAAAGAGAGGCCTCTGCAGCACCCCCTCCTCCTTTTTCTGCAGCCAGGACAGGCCCATTTAGCGCACGAAGGAGTGTGGTGGGCGGCCGTCCTTGCAAGAAGCTACCTAGACCTAGAAAGAAGCCATGCCCCATGCTCCATGCTCTCGCGTAACCATACCCCGGCAAGTACCCCTCCACTCCCAAATGTAGTCCAGTGCACCAAAAGACAATATCAGCAAAGCTCATCCAAAATCTTTTCCTCCTCCCCTCACCTCATTTTTCACTTCCGCCTCACGCAAGACCACCATCTCCCGCCCTCCGTCCTCCCCCTGCCAGTGATCCCCTCGACGCCATTCCGTTCGTCGCTTAATCCCTTCTCCTCCGCCCCTCCACACAACGTCCCGCGTTTGTTGTGGTTCCCTTCTTCGCCTCTTTCCCCGACATCCGATCCTACCCAGAACCCCTCCATATTCCATCCTCCACAAGACCAACCTCCGCCTCACAACAATCCAATTACGGTATGACATAGATATTCTCCTATTGGAACTCTCAACCCTTCTCGGGTGCCCAAATATGTGCATTTGGCCCTTGCAACCTCCGCTTCGCCTTTCTTGATAGAATGCTAACATGGTGCTCGCAGAGAAAGTGACTGCTCATAGTCGCAACATAACAACTCAATTCCTCTTCCGTGTACAACCTCACATTCTACTCACGATGTCTGCTCCCCAAGATAATCGCGACCACGTCGATGAGCTTGTCGATGGCATGAACAGCCTCCATGTAGGTGGCGACGAGGGACGCGTCGGACCTGATGGTGAGCCGCTTCCCAAGACAGACGAAGAGTACGCCGAGTCACAACTCACTCTGAGGGCCATTGTTTCTTCAAAGGAAGCTGGTGTGATCATTGGTAAGGGTGGCAAGAATGTGGCAGATCTTCGTGATGAGACTGGTGTAAAGGCCGGCGTCAGCAAAGTTGTCCAAGGAGTCCATGATCGCGTGCTCACGATCGCTGGAGGATGTGAAGCCATTTCCAAGGCTTATGCAATTGTGGCAAAGGCTTTGTTGGAGGGCGCGCCGCAGATGGGCATGGGTGGAGTAGTATCAAACAATGGTACTCATCGTATGTGGCCTCCCACTCCAGCTCGAGCAATTCACTGACTTGGCTGCAGCTATCAAGTTGTTGATATCCCACAATCAGATGGGTACAATCATTGGCCGACAAGGCTTGAAGATCAAGCATATCCAGGATGTCTCCGGTGTTCGCATGGTTGCTCAGAAGGAGATGCTCCCTCAATCGACTGAGCGCATCGTCGAAGTTCAGGGGGGACCAGAGGGAATTCAGAAGGCTGTCTGGGAAATCTGCAAGTGCTTGGTCGATGACTGGCAACGAGGCACTGGAACTGTTCTATACAATCCTGTCGTACGAACCCAAACTGGTGGAGGCCAAGGCCAGGGCATGGGTCAAGGTCTTGGAGGAAATGGACGTGGCGAGTACAACAACCGCGTCACGCGAACTGGAAATGGTGCCGACTTCAGCGACGGTGCCCCTCGTCAATATAACAATCGCCGCTCGGACTCTGATGCTGCCCAACGTGGTGGTCCACCAACTCACGATGAGAATGGAGAGGAGTTGCAGACGCAAAACATCAGCATTCCTTCCGACATGGTTGGCTGTATTATTGGCCGTGCCGGCAGCAAGATCAGCGAGATTCGCAAGACTTCGGGTGCTAGAATTAGCATTGCCAAGGCTCCTCACGACGAGACCGGAGAGCGCATGTTCACAATCATGGGCAGTGCAAAGGCTAATGAGACAGCTTTGTACCTCTTGTATGAGAACCTCGAGGCAGAGAAGATGCGCCGAAGCCAGGGAAGCCCTCAGGACTAATTAATCCTTTAATTCGGAACCCAACAATTTCTTTTGCATGCGGGCAGCGTTGTCGAAGTTCTTCCAGATCTGACTTGCCGCAAGGCTGATACTGCGATGGATCTTTGGAAGTCCCGACTTTTCCCTAATTGACCGTTATTCCATTCTACAAAAGCATCTCCTGGCTCATTTTCACGACTTTACTTTCCTTTCGATACGGACTTTACGAATTTACGGTCACACGGCAGCATGGTGTACTCAGGTAGCCCATCAAACTGTCATTCCTCCTCGATACTCGAAACAGACGAATCGCCTTGACATTCAACGACTCGAGATACCGACACCCTGTCTCGATACTCTCTCTGCCAACCCGACGTCCTCCCACGAACGCACGAGAATCGCCCTAATCTCGTCTTCATGCGGCTACGACCATAAATTCCCACAAAGTCACGAATCACGACGACAATGAAGCTCTTTGCCCCAATCCAATTCCCAACACATACTGGACATTCTCGACTCTCTCGTCTTCAAACTCGCTCCCTAACTCCTACCTATACCAGCAATAGCCCTACTGGACTTGTCACTGCCAGGTCAGGCTTACCTTACAGACACTCTTGATCTTCGGAATAGGATGTACGTAGACTTAGTCTCAGGCTAGGCAAATGCGAGCATGCAAGCAATGAAACTCTGAATATATAAGGCTTGTATTCTTGACATGTGATCGGAGCCCATTTGACAAGTTGCAAATCCACATCTACTCCGGCACGCGTCCACCAAAAAATCACTGGAAAATGTCTGATCCATCTCAAAGATTCATGCCTCTTGCAGTTCACCGCCGACGCCCAGCAAATGCTTCCAAACATCCCCCTTTTAAAACGCCCATTCGTTGAAACCACTCCCTTAACCTCTTCCACCATTATAATCAGCTCCTCCAGCTTTTCTCAACCTCACGACAATCTCTTTTTCATCCAAATCCGTCTTATCTCTGGCGTCAACCTGAATACTGTGATGGCCCAAAACCTTCTTGACCGCTCCACTCTCGATACTAACTCGAGCTTTTCTCATGACCTTGGTTGATTCCCCAATCCATACTATTAGCACAAACTTCACCCGCTTGCTCTCCGTATCATTGGCGTATTCCACTCGCGCGTAGGCGTACTGGGCTTGGGAAGGGTCGAGTTTATCGGCCAATTCGGAAAGTCCTCCAGTTCCCGTCTCGGTGAGCTTTAGTTTATCTCCTACTGCTGAGGCGTAGGAGATTATAAGCCAATTAGTTTCCTCTTTATCTGATCGTACAGCATCGTACGCTTTGAGGATTTCAGGGGCGTCTGCGCCTGACATTTCGAGGGTTTGATTGGTGGGGGAAGTCGGTGAATGAATATCAAGGAGGAAGTCTTTGGTCGGATCGAGCCCGCAATCTTTCTGTGATTGAGACAATGGCTCCAGAGTAAGTGAATCTTGAGGAATGTACCAAAAATAATTTTATAACCTGAACTGGAAATATGGAGGGAATCGAATTTGTTGACGACTGGTAGTCGCAACTTGGCGTGTCAGATTCTGCCGAAGGGCTTTGCTAAATGGGGAAGCTTTCCGGGCGGTGTGAGCTGCTTCGGTCCCCTGCGTCCAAATAATTATCTGTCCAGAACCATGAGCGGCTGTAAATAACCTACAAATGTCCTTTGCGATTGCATAAACTCTCCTTTCAGCTCTCACGCTCGTCCTTGTCCAGTCATTCATTTCAGTGTACCGCAACTTAATTCGGAATGGCAAGAACCAAACAAGCCACTCCTTTGCGCCGAGAACCCTCGTCCGAGTACTACAGCAAAGCAGACCAGAATGGGACACCGACTCGAAAACCAAGGGATTTGGACAAAGAAGTTAATGGAATTATGGTTGCCAATGGATTTACAGCAGCTGAAACTGTAATTGAAACCCTTGCGCCAGGCGCAAAGAAGGAAGCTGGCGCATTGCAGTTCTTGATAGCAGTTGGTGGTATTTATGGGTCGTTGTAAGTGGCATTGAAGTCTGTGAGTGAACAACATTCTGACTATGTGAATAGCCTCACTTGGGCACTTCTTCAAGAGCGCCTAACAACAACTCCTTACGGCGATGCCAAATCCCCCGAACTCTTCAAATTCCCCGTTTTCCTCAACACCGTTCAATCGCTCTGTGCCGCCTTAATTGGCTACCTCTACCTCCGTTGGGATACCAAAGGCTCGAAACCAGCTCCTATAATACCAAATCGCCGAATTCTCATACCACTGTTCCTCGTTGCGGTAACGTCTTCGCTGGCATCTCCGTTTGGCTATGCATCTCTCGCCCATATCGACTACATAACGTTCATTCTCGCCAAGTCCTGCAAGCTCCTCCCTGTTATGTTTCTGCATATCACTCTGTTTCAAAGACGATACCCATTATACAAATATCTCGTCGTTCTAGCCGTCACCTCGGGCGTTGCGGTCTTCACTCTACACGCCGGATCCGCAAAATCACATTCTAAGCCCTCGAAAGCAGCTATCAACCCAGACAGAAACAGCGCATGGGGTCTCCTACTTCTGGGCATTAACTTGCTATTTGACGGCCTTACGAATACGACCCAGGATTACATCTTCCAAACCTACCAGCCATATAAAGGCCCCCAAATGATGTGCGCAAACAACATTATCAGCACACTCCTTACCTTCACATACCTCGCTCTCTCCCCATACCTTGTACACACCGGCATTGGCGAATATCTAGGCATGGACCTCACATCCGGAGGAGGCGGCGAGTTCGCCGCAGCCCTAGGGTTCATGGCCAGACACCCCGCAGTCTGGTACGACGTCCTCGGCTTCGCAATGTGTGGAGCCATCGGCCAAGTCTTCATCTGTTCGTTCCATCCCTCTCCCTCCCCCCTCCCCCCTCAAACTAACGAGAAACAGTCTACACACTCTCAACCTTCTCCTCTCTCCTCCTGGTCACCATAACCGTGACCCGCAAAATGCTCACCATGATCCTCTCCGTAATCTGGTTCGGGCACCACCTCGGAGGCAAGCAATGGATGGGCGTCGGGCTCGTCTTCGGCGGGATAGGCGCAGAAGGGCTAATCACTCGTCGGGAGAAGGCTGCGAAAGAGAAGGCGAAGCTGGCTGGGAAGAAAGAACTCTGATCCCTTCTTTCTCTATTCACACACACCTATTTTTATAAGTTTTAGCAGCACTTTTGCATCAAGTTCGGCGCAGGAGGAGTATTGGCATTCAGGGATAAAAGGAGTTGGTTGATGGGTCTACCTCGGGATAGAAATAGAACAATATAAAATTCGTTCAGAAAACCGAAACGTTGAAAAAATCAAAATCATTTAAGTGGTTGAGGATCGTTCTTTATAGCTGCTGAAAACCGCATCCTGTCTGCGTAGCTCCTCTCGGCAAGCGAGTGAAAACTCGTCGATGCGAACCTTGTGATCGTGGCTTTTTATCAGATGGTTATTATGCGCTGTCAATATTGTGGGGACGAACAAAATGCTCTCAACCGAGGATTATCCATGTGGTTTTATTCTCTGCTAATAGGACTCTCACCAGGTGACTACATAGGCGTCTTCCCGAAGTAGGAATTGCAGACTTCAGGGCACTCATGCCCATAGGACCAACAGCCTCCCTTAAGCACACAAGTTCACACAATCGTTTACAGGACTCTAGATAGGTCTCCTACATCAAAAGTACGCAATGAGTCACTAAAATTTACTCTTGAAGACAAATTCCCTCGGGTATTCGTTTTATTCCGAGGCCTCGGCCTCAACTCGACTCATTATATTACAACAGGGGATCGTTGACGACGAGTCACCCTGGACACTCCAAACGCCACTATGCAACGCTGTGCAGCCCTCGTCATGATGGCGTAGACTCTAACGCCATAAATTCCAACCTAGTGTCATCATCTCGTATTGTATGATGTGGTATATCATGCAGCAAAAATTCTCGTCAAACTCAATGTGCTTCGTGGCTCAGAGGAAATCATCGATGGACCGGGTGATGGGCGCTTCACCTTTGGTGGGCGGACTGCGTGGATCCTCGTCCAAATCCAAAGCTAGAGAGGCTCGCTGCGCCGGAGAGTGGAAGTAGGAAGACCGAGGAAACTCGAATATGCGAGGAGAGAAGACATTTGGTGTTGGAGGAGCTTCTGCTTGCGATCCGAAACTACGGGAGAAGCTCTGAAGCGGGTTGCTCGTCATTTCGGTCACGCGAGGTGACATCAAATCTTCCCATTCACTGCTCTTTTGCTTCGGTCGCTCGTTGCTGTTGGTCATCTCTCCGAACCCAAAATCGAAGCCCCCTAGCCTCTCTATCGCCGAGTTGGTTATGGTTGGGGGTTCAATGATCTCCTCCGGTTTCGCCAAAGCCTCATCTCGCGCCGAAGCATTTGGAGTTGAATTGCCTCTTGCTCGGGATGGAGTAGGAGGAGGATCCGCTGACACACTCGGCCTGTGCTTCACTGTCGTCTTTCGAATCGCATTGTTCTTCTCTGCCCTTTTCCTCTCGATCACTTTCTTGAAGTCATTGAGCGAGAACAGCAGTGACATGTTCGGGTTTACCCAACGAGATTTCGATTGTGCCAATGAGTACGCCTCGTTCGGTCCCAGATCCTGGTTGATGTACATCCCATAAGCAATGATCAAAGTGGCTGACCGGCTGGCACCCTGTTGGCAATGAACGAGCACCCTCTTTCCCTCTTTTGTTCTGGCTTCTATAATCTGGCACAAATCCCACAATTCATCCTTCACGTCGGTATTGTGGTCCCAGGGTACATGGATATACTCTGGGAGCTTTCTCTCGACCGAGGGTTTTGGAGTCGTGGGTGATGATTCTGTCGAGCTTGATGGTTGGACTTCGAATGCAGTACTGTAAGACATGGTCGTGGTTGCCGTATCTGGAGGTATGTCACTGGAATCCGGGACGAGTCCCGTCCTTTCTAAAAGTGCATCCTCCTTTTTCGACTCTTGTGTCTCCAGTGCTTTGAATGGATTTTTTACCTCTCGCGCTACGTTAATTATAACGTCAAACTTCATCGCTTCTTCTAGCTTTGGTTCTAGATAGAGATGAACGCTTGGTTCGTGCATCAATATTGGGCCTTCTGGATACGATGGAGATTGAGCATCCTCTCCGGAATGTGGCCGGTCGAAGGTATCACCGCCAACTGCAACTCCTGGTATTCGGGTCGCCATCTGCACTCCAGTAGGAGCTTCATGCGCGTCTTCGTTGATGGTGAAGGTGTTCGTCGCAAGGTTCAACTCCTTGAATCTTGAGGGGCCAAGAGGTTTTCTCTCTCCCAATGTCATGCCCCCACTGGGACCAAAGCTTGGGGTGGATAGCATCTGTGGCGACGAAATCGAATGCTTCAAACTCCTCCGCTGTAGCATCGTTGGCATTCCTGGAGATGCTAATGGCTGAATATTAAGAGAAAGATTGTTGGCTGCTCCCGTGTTTAGGCTAAGTAGGCTTGGTTTCCGCCTCCCTTTTAAGGTCGGAGGTTTTATAAATGATGGCGAAGAAGGCTCAGACGTTTGAAAGCCATCAACGCCTGAGTTGAGGTTAAGAGCAAGGCTTTTAGGATTTTTTGGTTTGCGCGGTGATGGGGATGTCATAGGTCGGTCATCGTTCAGCGGCAAACGGAGGGCGTTACTGTCATTCATTTTCAAATTTTGAAAAGAATCTAGACCAAATGTCGACCCAGAAAACGAGGATAGCGGTACTAAGGTAATTGGTGATTCGGGGGAAGAGCTAGGCGAGGGGTCCGATAACGAAGAAGAGTCGACTGTTGATATCGTAGTTGTGGGGGAAGAGTCGGTCGAGTCTGAAGCTTGTGTAGATGTGCTCTCTCGGTATTGGTGTGAATGTATTTGTGGGTTTTCTTTCTCGATGTCGTGTTGCTGGAGGGTGTGCTGAATCGAGCGTGTTGATCCTGACAACTTGGGAGGATTGCCCAATACCGGGCCCTCTACGGCCGCTGAGTCCATATCATACACGGACATGAACGACGGTATGTGACTCTCATAAATTCTTGGGCCAGCTGCTGACGGCATCTTTGCAGTTTGGTGATTTTGGACCCTCAAAACGATAGTCGGAATTGAAGTCCCTTTGGCCTGTTGTCTCGACCTTCTTGCCTGAGTGTCGACTGAACTCGATACCGCCGATCGTCCAGCGAGAGGAGGGGTTGATGTTGCAGCCGCAGTGAGTGATCTCTTCAAGGGTTGATTGTTAGCATTCGAAAGACTTGACAACGGAGTCATGGCAGGAGCACCCGAGGACGCAAGGACTGTGGAGGAGGACGAGTACTGAAACATCGTCACTGATCAAATTCGGGAGACATAGAAGAACAAATGCTGTGGTGTTGTCCGACAAGACAGACAGTTGCAGTACACTTTTTGGACCGATTCAGAGGTGAAGCCTCTGAGGCGGCAGGTATGAAGAAGGGAAGAACGTGAGAATGAAACGGGAGTTATTTACCAGACCGATGAGGCGCTTCCGAGCTGGCTTGCTCGATGGCAGACCCCCGTGCTTAGCGCCGCAAGATGAGGCGCCTGGGTTAATGAAAGTCGAACGAGGGGAGATATGGCTTAGAGAGGTAGCCTTCGGTCGGTTCGAATTGAAGTCGGTAAGAATATTGCTGCGCGGTCACTGCCACGAAGGATGCTTCAACAAGCAAGAATAGTCTCTCGACCACCAAACTAATCGTTCGTCGCACTCCAGCGGAGGCAAAAGTTGGCGCAGCTCTCGTCGTAGGATTGCCTGGTGGTTCCCCGTCTTCGTCGTGCTGCCTACGCCTCGCTCAGCTGTCTGAATGTCGCAGACCTCAGCACGACGATGGCAATGAGACAAAACTTCGAGTCGAAGAAGAGACAAAGAGGTTCGACGCTGTTGGCGACCAGCTCGGTTGATTATTGTTGGATCTAACTAAAGAGTGTCAGCTCGCATGTAGCCACTAAGGGCGAGGCCAGCCCGATGCGCAACCTATAAATAGGCCCCTGTTCAAAGGTGGGCGCCAACCGCGAGCGAATGAGGATCGAAAGAAATTACATACAAGAAAACTCCAGAAAGCGAGTCGAAAAGAGTCTCGAGCAAATCAGCTGCTGCACTGGGGCTTGAGGTAATCAAACGACGCCTCCCGCCTGCAACAAAGGCGTGATATTGTTGTGGCTGTGCTAGTTCGAGAGAAAGGATTCCAAGTGTGCTCTGCGCATTCCTCCAGGGACAAAGAATTATATAACTGGGACCGGAAGGGACGAATTATGCGAATCGAGAAGGAAATGCTGGCAAGCTTGGAGTAATTATCGATTAAGTGGAGGGCGGATAACCTCGTGGGCGTCGAGAGCGTTGCGCCGGATGAAAGGTCGTGAATGTTTGGCCTTTGATGAAACTCCAACCTTCTTCCCGTCCAGTTTATTAGATAAAATCTACAGTGTGGAAATGCCACAGGCGCCGCGGTCCACCAAATGATTATTTTGGGGTTGCTTCGTCGGGCGGACTGCTCACGAAGGGTTCGAATAGGGATGAAGCCAGGTATATGCGTCGCGACCGGCCGATTCGAGGTTGCAAAGAACAGAGAATTGAGAGGAGAGAAGAGAGGGCGATGGCGGTGCCGGAAGGCAAGAGCAACGGGTCAGAGAACCATCATTTGAGAGATGGAGTTGGCAAGAGCAATGGTGGAGAAGGGGTGGGAAAAAATTTAGTCGTGGAAGATCAACAGTGAGGATGAAGACGCACCCTCGAAGTCACCACACAGACAGCGCTGCCTGAGAACTGGCATAGGTACGGAAGTACTGTACTTCACGGAGAAGGTACTGCGGGCGCGATGCCAATGCCATGCCCCGCCCATGTCCCTGGTAGGTCCACAGCCAGGGCAGAGAAGGCTGCTGATTGGGAGTCTGATCGACTTGCTCCCCAATCCTGAAACAGCGAGTTGCAGGGAGAGGCATGTTTTTAGAACTGCACAGTGGCAGCGGGGCAGGCAGCTTCAGCCGAGATCGGGTTGGCCCCTTTCGGTAGGCCCCGCCCCTTTCCCCTTTTCAAGCTATCACGTGAAAGTTCTGGCAATCCACCCGCAACTTTCTGTCTTCTATTAAAAGCCTACCTAGATGCCCACCTAGATACTTCCATACATAACCTCAAGTACCTTACCTACCTAGGTTGCTAGATTATCCTCCCAGCCTACCTACTGTATAAGCATGATTCCCGAGTCTGCGTGCCTCGCCTCGCCTTCGTTTCGTCTCATCTCATCATTCATCAAAGACGCTCAGACCAGAGCGAGGCTGGGGTTTGGAAGGCCGTGGAGACCAATTATGCACGAAACATCAACCCATCTCTCTCCACTCATGCATACCTACCTACCTGACACTTCTCACGTGGTCTTCGCCAGGGCTTCAGGGGATCGGCCAAATCGTCATCTCTACAGCACCAGTGCGTGAGGCTGAAAACTAAAATCTCGAGAAGCCCAGATGCGATGATGAGAGTTCGAGTAGCCCGAGTTTTGCCCAGTAGTAGATGCAGTAGTTTCAAGCCAATGGATTCAGCCACCGCAGGACTGAAGGGAGACATAATTCGCCGCCCTCTGCCCCTGGTTCAGTTGGCATGCCCCTCTGAAACTTTCGTCTGCAGCTTGTTCAATGATATTCTGACGGTTGATGGTCAGACATTCATGGCCCGTTCGGCACGGGCTCGATTGAATTAGGCCTCTCAGGGTACGAACGAAAGGGTACATGGGCAACTTCTCGTCCAAGCTCCTCCGAAGTGCCGACGGATATTTATTGGCCAACTCGACACCACCCAGCATTGTTGAGATGTACGACTTGAAGGTCTTGCATGCAGCATTAAGACGAGGATGCGGGGCAGCTCACTTTGTCACGCATATCTGTGCAGAGGCCCCATGCTGCAGTGGTTGAAGACACAGTATTATTTCGGGGGAAAGCAAAGTGGAATGAGATACGGATGCGGTCTCATGCCACAACGGCATGCCGTTGCTCCCGCTTCGGAGGGTTGTTATGATCGAGTCTGTGAGTTCTTCGACATCCCTCCGAACTGCGCCCTCGAGGCTCATTTCGAGTATACAGACCAGGGCGAGACTTGGTCGACACTCGATAGGCGCTCGTGAAGATCTGGCTGGAGCGTATGAAGGGTGAGGCGCGTGAGGGCATAGCACACCCAGGTAGCGTCTACTTGCCCCTAATGCAGGTCGAAGTCGTCGTCACGATCAGTACCCGAGCCCCTGAGATTTTAGACTTCCATTGTGCAGATGGCTGTATGTACAGCACTTCTGATACTTGATTGATGCTCATGATATACACCAGAGGCTCATCTCAACAACGACGATCTGCAGATAATTGTAGGACGTTTCAGAAAGGAGGGGTTGGAGTTTAGTCCATAAATGCAACACCATATTCCTTAGGAACCTCGCGGTGACACGAGTAGACATATTGTATGTGGTTGAGGACCACCACAGCACAATAGTAGCACGAACTTGAAGACTGCATCTACACCAGACTTGTGCAATTGAACCCCAAATATTCCAATTCCCTTTCTTCCGTGCAAGCTACGGAGAATATCAGATGCATTATTGATCCCCGCATCTCACAACGGCGTCTCCTTCTAACTCGTGCTTCTGGAGGATCCCAGGATCCCGCCAGCCCGTTAGGTGTGATCAGTGTTAAATCCAT
The DNA here is from genome assembly GCA_002865625.1 of Hyaloscypha hepaticicola. Taxonomy (NCBI): domain Eukaryota; kingdom Fungi; phylum Ascomycota; class Leotiomycetes; order Helotiales; family Hyaloscyphaceae; genus Hyaloscypha; species Hyaloscypha hepaticicola. Next base: position 630,498 of record KZ613473.1, read on the forward strand.
GCATGGCGTTTTCGCGCTTTGGTCCCGAAGAAATAAATAACAAAATTGGCCCATCATATTGATCCGCATTCCATTCCTCTCAAAACCCCGTGAAGCCCCCCACATGCTTGCTCTCCCAAACCTCTGGCAAGGCCAATCCTCCTCGGTGCGCAATGGAGGTGCCTCCAGAAGATCTCAGGGAGCATACAGCGTCTAGGTTGCCCTCCTACCGCTTTCTGGATATCAAGACAACACTCCCGGTCGTTGCAGTCTCACCTAGAGAGATGCACGGCCACGACAAAATTCAGGTACAGGCCTCACAGGCCAGCAAGGAGCCAGCCAGCACTAGCAGCAACATCACAAAACCCTCTATTGTGAAAGATACCGTGCACAGCCGCACTCACTCCGCGAGCACCATCTCCACTCCTAAAAAGCGCGAAAACCCCAAGCCTCGACCTCAGACGCTCCCTTATCCAAGTAGTCCTGCTGCCCTCGAGTCAATTCCAACGGCAGGGAACCCTAACTCTCTCACACCCAGGGCACCAAAAGCACGAAATGTTCCAGGAAGGAACAGCAGGAACGGTGTAGAAGAGTTTGGGAAAGGACCACCCATAACTATGATTACCCAGCGATCGTACAAAGTCGAGAACTCGAATTCCAATTCATCCACAACCGACTGGGTCGCGCAACAACAGTCGATTTCCACCGGTGACGACGAACACGCGCCGTCGGCCGCTTCACAACCACAAACACCTCGACCTGCGACAGATAGTGCGCAAGGACGACCCCTCATCAAACCCATTCGTGGCTTCAAGCCTTCGTCACGCAAAAGCGTTGAGATGGCCTCGCGGCGCACCTCGATGGACCCAGACAGTACACTGAGAGCGCTGGATGGCTTCGACAACTCACCTCGCAACTCACACCAGACGGAACAAGACGAGCACAATAGCGATGACAGCGACCTGTTTCTGCGAGCAGCCAGGGAAGAGGAGTTGGCACAACAAGCCAGCAACGTGAATGGAGATGGACTGAGCCGGTCAGATAGCAGGAGGGTAAGATTCAATTTCCATAACCCATATTCAGGTCTGCATGGAGGATGATCCTTTCTTCAGCGCCCCACATGTTTCTTCTTCGAGTCTAACGTTCACAACCCTACACTTGAAGCCATGTGCATCTTGTGGCTTTATTCTCATTAACATATAATCTTTAGTCCCGAATTGGGCAGCGCGCATCTCTTCCACCATCAAGTAATGGATATCAACCCTCAATATCTCGTCGCCGTGGCTCGGATCAGGAGAGTGTGAATGGTTCTCGTCCCGGTGACGAACAAGAAGGTGTTGCTCAGGCATTGACATATCGTTCGGCTTGCAGGGATCGCCCTTCTGCGATCGATGATATCAATAGAAATCGGTACTTTGGTGCGAATTCTCGATCCAATCCCACTACTCCGAGAGGGTTGGGAAGTAGAGAAATATCTCCGGAATCACAGGGACCATATGGTGGACGCAGACCTTCGGTTTCAGACGCCACAGTACCTTCACGCACCTCCTCATACCGCCAATCGAATCTGTCTTATTCGACGCCCAGGATTTACAATTCATCACCTCTCGTTTCGCGTACAATTGATATGCCTGACACCCCTGAGAGACCCCGTGCTGCCGAAGGCACAGAATCGACTGTTTCAACAACAGCTCCCTCCACTGTCTGGGATGAGTTGGAAGATCTCAAGTCACGTATACATAGACTTGAGTTAACGGGAAAGCTGCCGGCTACATCTGGGGCTGCAATGTCTCGTGCTTCTAATGAACGACCGCCTACCGCAACTACGACCGTTACCACCATGTCCTCATCACCGAAGCGGGGACGAGGCAACAGCATATCGCCAACTGAACCCGTCGTCGCAGACAAACCCGCCGAGGCTCTCCCACTCCTTCACGCTGCTCTAGCAAAATCTAAACCGCTACTGAGCGCCGAAGTGTACAAAGCCTTAGAAGCCACCGCCTCGGATGCCCTAGCGATTGCTTCGATGATGGGAAGCTCTGGCCAGCCTGGACCGATCTCAAGCTCCCAGTCTACTATTGGAGGAATGCCTTCGGTCTCGGATCGACAGGTTCGCCGAAAAGCAGATAGCATGTGCCGAAGCTTAACGGAGCTGTGTCTTGCTTTGTCGGAGGGCAAGACCGAACACAGCCCGCCTGTAGGAAATCAAGTTGCATTGCGACCTAACAGCCGTGATAACGAACTCCATATCAACTCAGATCCTGCCAATCACCAGCGTCAGTTAATGACAACTGATCTGACGCGGGTAAAATCTAGTCCCAGAGCCCTCAGTCGCTTAGAGGCCCGACGAAGTAGCCTTCTGTCCACGAGTGTATTGCCAACCCCTCGTTACGCAGCACCAGAAGCTGCTACTCCCACTCAAGCCTCGATGGCTGGCCGTCGAACGTCGTTGCTCCTTCGAAGTCGGCGTGGCGGAACCGAGGAACCAGAGGAGGAAGACGATACTAGATTTCGGGCACCTTCCCGTGCAACAACTGAAGTTGGACGTATCAGAAACTCTCCAAGAGAATACACTTCTCAACACCTGCTTCCGGAAAAATCTGTTGCTGTTCAATCTTCTTTGCCAGTCAGGAGGCATTATGGATCGACAGGTCTTACAAACTCCGGTGTTCCCCCCATGCCACCGGTTTCGAGTTTGGGAGGCAGGAAATACTTGGACCGGTCAACACCTGAAAGAGACACAACTAGTGTCGTAGGAAGACTGGCTGAGGACCGTGGGCAGAGGAAATCTTCTATCGGTCAAGGCTTTCCACTAGGAAGAACGGGTAGTTTGACTCGCAGAAGACAGGCTACATCGAACGACTTATCTGCTGGACAGCAAAATGGTTACCAATGATATTATTGATCATCATTTCTGTATAACATCGCACTCTGGAGTTTCAGGACCGCTTTGAGGGATTGGCAGCGCCTATTTGGAAGCTTCTTTTCACTTTCTGTTTTTGCCACATCGGGAAAGGCATTTCGAGATACCCAAGACATGGTTCAACGATGGCACGATGAAACGGATCACGGCCGCAATAGCAAACACTATCATGAGAATGCTCTCGCTGTAAATATTGCTATTTGCGTGCTTTCCTTTGCATTTCGCTTGGCTTTCGTGGCCTGTACTATTACCGCTCATGAAAAGACGGATATGACTTTCCCATTGCTTGCATCGTAGCTAGATAGGGAGTTTGGGGTCGCAGCTCTGAGGAGATGAACATAAATGTAAAACAGTGTGTACACATTTGCTTCGGACCTGCCCGATTGTTAACATCTGAGCCATTAACCCATTGAATGCTCTCATTTGTCAAGTGACAATGCATTTTCATCCCAAATCTCACCTACTTCATCATTCTCTTCATGACGCCGCTGCAGGCAGAAGGGAACGCCGAGGCGTCCGGAAGCAAGTCCTCGAATGTGTACCATCTGTAACCTGAGCAGTGATCACGAGGGTGTTGACTCACTGACCGTTGGTTCCTCAAATCTTCGAGCATCTGTTTGGTTGGCCGCAGAGCACTTGCATGTTGCGAAAAGTTACTCGGTGTTGATTTGCACGAGAAGTTATTGTTGCCTGCGTGGTTGCCTGATCAGCTGATTGCAGACCTACACAGCCCATCCTGCAAGAAAAGTTGATAGGAGCATAAGTTCAGTTGAAACATTCCTTTCTTCTTTTTATTCGAAAGAGCCAGCTTTTGGCTCATTGCAATCGATTTCGTCCCAAGTTTACTCGTCAATTTCCTTTGATATTTGTACTTTACCCGGTACCCAAGACCGTCAACTCACAATGGGAACGACAAGCGAGCTCGAGCCCCCGGGAGGCCTCATTCTCGAGGCTGTAGATTTTGGTGCTTCTCTCATGCTTTCCATCACTGAGTTTCTTACGTACCGCAAAGTCCCAGGTAACAGTCTCTTGGCCCTTTATGCCACAATCTCAATTACGACGGATCTACTTCGCGAACTTGGGACTACAATTAATGAATACGAGTCGAAATTTCCTGGCAAATGCGACTTGGTAAAGCCGGTCGTGAAGACGTGCAAGGAGAATTTCGAAAGGCTGCTCGTCGTGGTTAGTGAGGGTACTATTAAAGGAATCGGTAAGTCCAACATGCTCGGAGTTCGTTTTATGGACGCTTGCTCTCTAGCAATGTTCCACAGCTTCTGGAACACCTTGATCCCTACACTCTGTTTAAGAGGTACACTAACTTCGATTCTTGGGGAAATAGGGAGAAATGATGGGACTCTGGGCGGAGCAACTGTGACTGCTAAGGTTGATCCTTGGTTTCTGTTCGACGTTGGACTGGGCGGTCGCGAAGAAGCAGAGAAGTTGTGGAGCAGCTTGGACGTTGCAAGAGACACACTTTTCATGCTGAAGGATACACTCAAGTTCACGTTTCTGAAGAATCTTAACCAGCAGTAAGTTAGGTACAAGCCGTTCCCTAAACGAGCAACTAATTTTCTTTTCAGGAATATGCTTGAGCCGGGGGAGGTAGAAGAATTGAAGGAGCTGATGGCTCTTCTTCCTCATTTGGTTCTGAAATATCAATTTATGGAAGAGAAGAAAGAAAGAATTACCGCAATGGAAGCTAGAGCTGCTGCCGAAATCACCTCCAAGAATGATGGCGGAGCATTTCCAAGCTTAAGGCGGACCGATTCCGACGGCTTCAGTGATATCACGCTGCCTGTCGACAATGAAAGAGCTGGAAGACGCGAGTTCGTGAAAGATGTTGATTGCGAGAGTTTTCACTCTGTCACATTGCCAGGCCCCAGGTAAGTCGATTCCAAAAAATACTTGGACGGAGTTCTGGACCGATTAAATTTCAATTGTTCAGAAATTTCAAGGACGACGAGGATGTTTACGAGGAATGGCTGCTTCAATATCGTGGCCGCGACCGAAGCCCCGACAGAAGCTACAGCTTCCTAGGACTCAAATTTAAGAAGTTCTTTGAGAATCCAGCGTATTGGACTACAAATGCGGAGCTCAGATCGCAATCCGAGATGAAGGAGCAATACTTGTTTGCTTCTGCTGGAATGTCTCCTGCGAAACATAAGGATGCAATGAAGAAAGCTATCCAGATGATCCCCAAGGATGGCGGACACCACATCGACACACTCATTCAAGAGCGGAACGATACTTGCTCTGATGAAAGAATCAAACGCCAGTGGTCTGTTGCTGCGGTTAGACCGCAGCAGAAGTATCCTTATAGCTCATCCAAGAAATGGGGCAAGGATCCAGAGACTACCGACTGGCTCATAACTATCAGAGGCGAGACTGTTGATACGGTTGAGAGACATCGGCCCCACAGAAGAGAAGATCCCTGGAGGCCAAGAACCTCGTACCCGTACCGAGAAAGGTCTTTCAGCCCAAGACGAAGACCTTATTATAAAGAGGATCGCTTCCTCGACGTAATTCCACGTCGTCGAAATCGATCATTTGTTCGAGAAGGTTCTCTTCCAATCGTCCCACTCCCGATTCGCCATCCTAGAGGTGATACGCTCAATGAGAGAGCTCAGACTGGCACGCTCGTGGTAGAGAAGCTTATGAGCCAAGATGAAGCAGAGAAAAAGCTGGAGGAGATTTTGGCGGAGATGAACAAGGAGGCATCCTCTGAAACTGCTTTCTGATGACTAGAACGAGTAACGAGTTTCCTTCTGCTGCTCGATACTTGTTTCTTGTTTCAAGGGTAGTCTTCTACATTGGTTTTGGCACATTCAGGCACCTTGCGATTTTTAACCAGTAGCTGCCGCTTTACCACAGAATGATGATTAATGACGTTATTCTTCTGTTTACAATAGCTTAGCAATTTCAACTTCAAGGATTTATGGCATTTAATGTCATGTCCAGAACAGACCTCCTCTCCTGTCTTTCACATATACGCTGAAATGGCTAATTATGAGAAGTGAACGCTCCACAGGACTTCTCTGGATTGAAGCTCTTCAGGCGCAAGCTTCTCAAATGTACCGATATCCAAATGTGACTTGAGACCCTAAACTTACCACGCATCAATACCCGTAATAGATATGACTAATAGGAATAATGCCTGCTTATTCGTAGATGAGGTTCCATGCTTTACGATTATGAAAGCAGTTGCGAAGTTAAACATGAGCAAGCAGTCAGTGAAAGTTGTGCGGGGTGAGATTTGATTGGTGTTTGCTCAGTTTGCTCTAGATCCCTGCCTCGTCCCTTGAAATGGTAGCCTGCTCTCCCAACCTCGTTGCACCACCATTCCGTCGCAAACTGCCCTATAAGCGCGGGGATATGACCTGAGGTATGCAAAGATGGTGGCTTGAGCGGATATTGCTTCAAAATGGAAGAGCATGATCCGGAGAAACCGATTACAAGAAGGAAGCAGCGCCCAGAAGCTGGCCCGTTCGTGTTACGGAGCCTGCTCGAAGATCTTCCATTGTCCTCCGACGGAGACAGAAATGATATTGAGATCAATTGTGTAGAGTTTCTTGGTATGTTGCGGCGTGCCAATGGTCTATGTTCTGCGCAACGAAACCAAAAACTGACAATGTCTAGACCAGAACCTCTATGTTGGTACATCTGCCTCCGAAATACTCCATTTCTTCCAAATCCCACCAGACCCTGACGATCCGTCCTCCAAACCCTCTTATATTCTAGCCTCAAGACTACCTCCAGCTTATCACGAGCCTCCAAGTTCGGCGCGGCCAGGCGTGCAGCAGATACTCCTCCTCCCGAAAGTCAACAAGGCTTGCATATTATGCAACTGGACGGTCACGTTTTACTCTCTGCCAGAACTCAGTCCAGTTTTTGGGACAACACAAATTCGACCATGCAATTGGATTGGTGGTGTAGACCTCAACCTAGACCCACGTGGAGATGGGCAGGATGGCAAAAACCCCGCTGTGACGGTGTTGGCGTCTCTGAACAAGAAGATACGGGTCATCAAGATCAGCGAAGACCCTCGTGGGCTTAGGGTGAGTACGAATAAGCCACATAACACATTTGCGCTAACTGTTTGTTAGGTAATTGACTTCCCAGGAAGTATGATATCTATTCGAAGGGATTCATTTGCTTGTGTAGCTGATTCTCGCTCCTATGCGCTTCTCGATGTCGATCGACTGCAAAAGATACCTCTATTCCCAATTTCTTCCCTAGATGACTCCCAGTCAGGCAACGTTGGTGGCCACGTCGAGGACATATCGGGAAATACTGCTGGTGGCTTGTCACGAAGCTCGTCTGCAGCTCAAGGGTATCACCCCGGGCCTACAGATGATAGAGGACATGGCCGCAGCACCAGCCTGGGTACGTTCATGAGCGGTGGATCCCGGAGGCATGGACCGCCTGGAGTTAATGAAGAAAGATCTGGCCGCGAAACCCCCGAGGGAATATTCCGAGAGCCTTCTCCATCTTCAGGTGTGGCAGCTCTGAAAGCCGCTCAATGGGATCCAAGTCATGCCCAGGGTGCCAACAAACCCCTTCCAATGCCACCAGCTGGCTCGGTATCCATTGAAGTACCGCAGCCAGATACTGTACCTGCACCCGCACCGGTGTATCTTAAACCGCATATTGTTTCCCCCACTCCTCAGGAATTCCTACTTGTCACTGGCACTGGACCACGCGATCCAGGAGTTGGGATGTTTGTCAATCTCGATGGAGATCCCACGCGATCAACGTTAGAGTTTGAGAAATATCCGGATCAGCTCGTTGTAGATGGTCGCGGCGTGGGAATTGATCCAACTCCCACGACTATGGATGCCGAGGAAGAAGGGTTTGTGCTTGCCTCTATGGCCAGGGATTTTGGCGAGGAACAGCGGTATGGTATAGAAATTCAGCGATGGGACTTGGACCCCGGTGAAGCAGAAACAGAAAAGTTTTGGCTAGAAACACCACTACCAGATAAAGGCCATGAAACCAAAACGGCTAGAATTGGACTTCGCTCTGTGGTTGATGTGGGAGACATCTACTTCGACGAAGTCGTTGACAGGTTACGCTTGAAACGCTTTCAACCTTTTGAGACTAGGTCAATGGATGCTTCCATCCTGTCACTGCACAGTGTTGACTCCCGCACTGCAATGTCATTACAGCGTGTCTCTGGCGAAAGGGAATTATTTGAGAGCGGTGATTCTCTTCCGGAAGGTTGGGAAGAACATCGAAATCAAGAAGAGTTACACTTTGCTCGAAGGTTGGGCCATTGTCGGACTCACTTAGTGGCTTGGTCTGGGAAGAGTGTTTGGTGGGTGGTTCGAAATCCTCTGGCTCTGCGTTTGGATTCGACCATCTCGGCGGTCACTGCTCCGCGAATCCAAAACGACCAAACATATCCTTCGCTTGACCGCCGGAAACTGGTGGAGTTAATCAACTCAATAAGAGGTCGTGAAGCCAAAACAGAGACAGAATTTCTAACCCTAGGGTATGTCAGACAGCGAGCTGGCTTGCTGCTTTTTTTGAGTGGTCTAGATGCGCTTGCAAGTCCTCTTGCAGAGCCAGAATATAGGATCACGGAGGATGCCCTGCTTGAAGGCGGTCTTGACCCTCGTGTCATTCTTGCCATAGTTCCATACCTTCGAAATGAGATTCTCGAAGGCAGAACTGGCATCTGGATTCATGGAGGAGTCAAGGATGTGGCAGACAGCTTCATCACTAATAGCATTTCAGCAGTCGATTCAGATGCCGCGACAGACAATGTGAAGTCTGATCATATCCTACAATTCTTACGGAGATTTCTTACTGCGTGGCGAAAGAAGAAAGGCTTTGGGAGTATCGCAAACGAAAACGAGGTGTTCAGAAGCGTAGATGCAGCCCTGCTGATCGTCCTTCTTCTGCTTGACCAACCTTCCACTATCAATGCGCCAAAAGAGATGTCGGTCAGAAATGATCTCTACGCACTCGTTGATGGTGGCGTTGACTGCTTCGAGAGAGCTGTTTCCCTTCTCGAAACCTATCACCGCCTCTACCCACTGAGCCGTCTTTACCAAAGCCGTAAAATGTTTGGAGAAGTACTGGCAACTTGGCGTCGAATAATTGAAGGGGAGACCGATGAAGCAGTGGAATTGGGCGGAGAGCAGAGAGTGCTGTCGTATCTTGTCAAAGTTCGCAATGCTGCCTTGGTCGAGGAATATGGTGTGTGGTTAGCAACTCGGAATCCTCGACTGGGCGTGCAAGTTTTCGCCGACGATCGAAGCCTAGTTAAGTTTCAACCAACCCAAGTTGTTCGGATCCTTCGCGAAGGGGCCCCTGGTGCTGTCAAAGAATACCTGGAATACCTAGTCTTCGATAAGCATCACACCGAATATATTAATGAGCTTATTGCTTACTACCTGGATGTCGTCATGAACAAGCTCGAGGAATCCAAGGAGGCGAGGGAGATCTTAGCGCAGACCTATGAATCATATCGAGCGTTGCGGCCTCCGAAACCTACGTATCGACAGTTCATAACTGACAACACGATTGATGCAGAGTGGTGGCACAGTCGCCTCCGGCTACTCCAACTGCTTGGAGGGAGTCAGGGGTCAGCCTCAGAGTACGATGTTGCTGCCATTCTCACCAGAATCGCACCTTATACCCAGGAACTTGTTCCTGAAGTCATCATTCTTGATGGTCGACAAGGCCATCACGAGGAAGCTCTAAAGCTGCTGACCCATGGTCTTGGTGATTATGATACTGCAATCAGCTACTGTTTGCGAGGCGGTTCTAGCATCTACTTCCCAATCATCACCGGATCCTTGGCACGAGAAAGTCTTCCCTCACAGGAACAGCAGGCCAAACTATTCAAATTCTTACTAGCAGAGTTCCTGCAAATCGAAGATGTTAGCAATCGAGTTGAACAAACAAGTAGCCTGCTAGAACGGTTCGGCAGCTGGTTCGACGTCGGGTACGTCCTCAGCTTAATTCCTGACAACTGGTCCGTGGAACTTGTTTCTGGCTTCTTGGTCAGCGCCCTGAGGCGGATTGTGAGAGAGCGGAGCGAAACCATGATAGCGAAAGCGCTCAGCGGGGCAGAAAATCTTAAGGTCACGGCAGACCTGATTGGGAAGATTGATGCTGCTGGGCCTTCGATCGAAGCTGAGAGTTGATCTAATCTAATTCTAAATATAGATTTAAGAATCAAAAAATGAGTGGTCATATTCTTCTACAATCTTTTCCTCGACGACCGTTATTCCAGTTTGAGAAATCTCCTGCATTTCCTGCCGTCAATTCTCGTCCTTGATATTCGGTTTACCCAGCGTGTTCTTATCCACTTCCTTCCTTGAAATCTCTTGCCGTTTCTCCAGATCAGAAGGATGGGTTGCGCTAGCCGTCCAGGCCAAGCAATGAGCACGTCTCTTGCTGAGCTCCTCCAAGTAGGAGCGCTCACGTGATCCATACATTTCTAGCCACCTCCGTTCTACGTAGTTTTAATATCACGAAAAAGCGCCACAACTTTAACATTCCAGACGAAGAACATTTTTGGATTTGGCTTTACTTGTTTACGGCTGTTCTAGTTCTTTTAGTTGTTGGGGTACTTAGTCTCGTTATCAAGTGAGAAAAGGGGGCAAATTGTTTGTCAACATTTCAAGCGAACACAGGGTGGGCTTTAGGCCGGAGGAATTCGCTTTTCTTCAATAAATCACGCAAAAAGATATGAACACACACCTGAAGCTAAGTAACACTACCGGGCGCGGAAGCTATTTTTTCATCTTCACTCGAATACGACTCGTAGTGAATGAACACTAAAGTTCAATATTTAGGGCCATTTCGTTCTAGTCTACATATGATCCGTTTTGCTCGGCATCCAGCAGGTGCAACTTAGCAGCAAGCTCCCAGAACAACACCTCTCCTAGCTTCCCATGTACTTGTGCCATCGACGGGCCTCCAGAATCAAGCTTGACCTTCCTGACCAAAGTTCTTGCCGCATCCCACTCCTCATTCTGCGCCAACGCAAACAGTAACGTCCGCATGGCCAAATACCCCAGTTTCTGATTCGCACGGTGCAGATTCCCCATAACTCTAAGAGCATGTGCGGTCTCGCCTACTTCAGCATAGCCTTCAACTACCCGATCCCAGAATACGTAGTCTGTACCACCAACTTCCATTGTCGCACGCTCAATTATAGCTCTGACGGCATCGAGGTTGGGAGGGCGCTGTCTGAAATGGTATTCAATGATCATAGTGTATATTTGTGGAGAAAGCTGCAAGCCTTGCTGAGCGATTCGCTCCATCACGGCATTGACAACTGACAAATTGCCATGAGCGTTTTGGAGCAGTTGGTAGATGATTGTACCGTAAGTAAGCAGATTGGGCTGCACACCAGCTTCTTCCATCTCAAAGAAGATAGAGTCAACAATCTCTTTCTGTTCCTCAGGGGTATGATGCTCAAAACGGCGAAACGTTTCGTCTAGAATCGTGGTGAAAGTCGCAACATCGGCTTGAATGCCGGCTTTTTGCATTTGTTGGAGAAGTGCAGTTGTTTCCTTAACGTGTCCGCTACGGATGAGGGGCCTCAACAAGGCGTTATAGGTATTGATATCAGGAGTTATGCCAAACTTGGCACCCCAAGCCAGCACATGATGTGCAGCTTCGGATTTGTGCTTACGAAGGAGACTGGCTACTGCGCCATTGATAGTCTCAATGGTGGGTTTTGCGGCACCATCGACCTCGGGCAGCAACTGCAGCTGTTCCAGTTTCATCTTTGGGTGTTGCACTTTGGCTGCCGCTAGCCAGATGCGGCCCATCTCATCCAAAGCCCGAATACCAGAATCGAATTGGTATGCCTCGATGAGTCCGCTGATCCGGGTTGTCCAACAGACGACATCGGGCTGCGCTCCCGATGCCAGCATTCTTTTCCACACGACTTCAAGAGTTTTCCAATCTCGAGAGTCCTTACAGCCAGAGAGCATAGCATTCCAAGTTTGTAAGGTAGGCTGTATGCCTGACCTCAACATGTGATTCCATACGTCGATTGCCGGGTTCGGCTGGCGAAAAGTCATATAGACCAAGATGAATAGATTGGCAAGCTCTGCTGTGAAGATTCCACGTTTCATACTGTAAGGCTGAGGTGAATTCGTCACTTTGACAGGCCATTGAACTACGTCCGACCAGATCTCGTTCACTTGTCGCAAATTGCCTCTCTTCAGTGCGTCCTGAAGCCGTTTTTGGACGAAGCTGGTTCTATACGAATCGTCCGAGCCTAGTTTCCGGTTGTCTATAAGTTGTTCCTGCTTGGTTGGGAGGTCTTCTGACATTCGAGAAGCTCGTTCCTTGATTGTTAACCAATTGCTTTTAACAAATTCCGCAACAATGGGCGAACTGTCATCTTTACCATATATATGGCCGAGAGCGATGCCAGGAGTATTAATTATTTGACTCAATAAGGAGACAAAAGGTGAGGCATGTTCTAAGTGGGTTGCACTATTCGTTAGGATGACAAAAGTTGCAAGTGCGGCCATGGGGATTGCTTGTAGATGACGAAGCTTTAAGGGAGGGGCAAGTATCCCAAAGGCTGCCTGGGCACCACGCTTCCGATACATTTGGTTCACATCCCCGGACGAGACACGAGGCACGTACGACCAGTTTAAATCCGAACCCAGGGGCGGAAAGTGGTCGTAGTCTGCTTTCTGGCGACAAACAACATTCCAAGCACCAAGGATGTCGGTAATGAGGCGCTCGTGGACATCTGCTGGTGGATTTTGCTCACTTCGGAGTATGTGCTCGAGTAGGATGAACATCATCTCACTCCAATCCAGACCAGATAGTATTCCCAATCGTAGGTAGACTTTCGAAATTTCCGTCACGCTAGGTATTCTGTCTGACAACGGATCGCGCCTTTTTGCATCGATGATCCGTCTCACCAATGTACGTGCGGCGGGTTTCAAGAACGACGGGGTTGACGTGAAGGCTGGCTTTTCAACATCAGGACCAAAATGCTCGACGAAATAATGCCACGAGTCTAATAGAGGAGCCGATCCCGACAGCATTTCTTTCAAGGTTTCAACATGCTTATATGATTCCAGGGAGGGAGCTAGCGGGGATGGCGCATCTTCGGAAACAACAGGTGGATGTAGACTCTTTTCAAAGAGGGCCTCGAGGTCGCCCTCATAGCGATTGTTTCGAGCCGGGCGAGTTACGCGCAGATTTGCCGCAGGCTTTCTGGTTGAAGGTGTGCCCTTTTGAATTCCTTCTTCCTCCCCAAGCTTCAAGAGCTTCTCCGTGGCCTTCTCATCGGTTGTGGTTGGGGTGTTGTTGCTCAGAGAGATGAACGTAGCTCGAGGTCGCCATTGGACGGGCCGCGGAGGTCGCAGTGCACCCAGTCTTCGACGACATGCTAAGCAGACATGAGAGGGATTCATTCCACTCGGTGGTGTATTGTGGTCGAGTTCATTGAGGCGATTCTATGGTAATGGATATTTTTTTTCCTTTGGCGTAGAGCTCGGATGTTGACGATGAAGGTGCACCCCTGTCCCTCATACCCCTGCCGCCGCTGACATGGGCCTCTAAAGCTTCCCCGGGGAGGCGAGGAGTTGGAGTCAATCCCCTTGCTTCAACACTCCGCATGTCAACTCGACAAGCCTTTTGCATTCAGGCTGTGTGCGGCAGTCTGTTTACAAAACAACATGACCACCCTTCAGCCTCGCCCTCCATACTCAGAGGATGAGCTACGAAAGCTCTATCCTCCCGGCCTGCAACTTCAGCTCGTCCAGGTCCTTCTGCGGCATGGCGAACGTTCTCCCGTATCAGCTCGTTTCCAGAATGCTGGGCTCGTTGCATTCTGGCCATACTGCTCCGTTGCTCGCCAGATGGTGTCTGCCACAAGAGAAGCTAACGAGAACCAATGGACACCTCTTCAATGGCGAAGACGTCTCGAGACATTTGGTAGCGATGATGGACCGGTCATTGCCTCTGGTCCCAAGGGCGAAGTGGATTCTATCTGCAACTTGGGCGAATTGACCGACAAGGGGAGGGAAACCACATACAACCTTGGACGACGGCTACGACACCTCTATGTCGATCAATTGCACTTCATGCCTCCAGTTATTAGTGACGCAGATATGATATATCTGCGAGCTACTCCGATCCCGCGAGCTCTTGAATCACTGCAGCAAGCATTTTGGGGCATGTATCCTTCCAAAACGCGGGGGAGTTCTTTCCCGGCTGTGACGATTATCACGCGAGCTCCGGCGGATGAGACGCTTTTCCCTAATGACTCTAATTGTAGAAGATTCGCTCAACTTTCGCGGGCGTTTGCTCAGCGTACCGCTGATCGGTGGAACAACACAAGCGAGATGGAGTACTTGAACAAATTGCTTAGCAAGTGGATGCCGGAATCGAGCAAGAGAGTTGCTGTCGATTCTCACCCAAGACTTTCCGGAATCATGGATACTATCAATTCAACATTAGCGCATGGCCCCGAGACGAGATTGCCCAAGGAGTTCTACGACGACAAAGGAAGAAAGATTATTGAGACGATTGGCGTGGAAGAATGGTACAGTGGCTATCAGGAATCGCAAGAGTATCGATCTCTTGGCATTGGTTCATTGATGGGGGATGTGGTTGAACGTATGGTTGGCAGTGTGCAGAGAAATCGCAACGATGGATTATATGAGATAGGCGGAAAGGATGGCTCTATGGGGAGTGGTAGGGGTGGAGAAAAATCTATTATGCTTGGCCTCAGCGGCTGTCATGACACAACTCTTGCTGGTGTTTTAGCCAGTCTCGGAACATTCCAGGGCGAGCTTTGGCCGCCTTATACATCTCGTGAGTTCCTTCTTCTCGAAGCATCATTTTCCTCTCCCGTTCTCCCGCAACTCTTGCGAGTTCTATACGACATGATGACATACTCCCCACTTGACAACACTAATCAAAGGCTTTAAAATCAGACATCGCTTTCGAGTTGTTCAAGGACTCATCAAAACAACCTCCTCCGCTTCTGGAGAGAAGCACGGTGGAAGGAACAACTCCAGCCGCTGTAGCGGGAGATTCTGCAGCTAGAAAAGGGTGGTATGAGAGGATATTTGGTGGCGGCAACTTGGCCAGCATGAAGGATGATAGAAACGCTCCAGTGGGAATTGCTCGCCAAAATATCGAGGTACTACAGGCATCGGAACGAGCAAAATTGGACGGTTACTACGTAAGGATACGGTATAATGACAAGGTTATGACTGTTCCAGGTTGCAAAGCGGCAGGAAAGCATTTGGACGGGGATGATTCGTTCTGTACGCTGGTAAGTAGTACTTCCCAATCTTCATCTACAAGACTAACGACAATCAAGGAAGCCTTTAAGGCTATCGTTGATAAGTATACCCCTTCACATTGGAAACAAGCATGTTTGTCCAATATGGAGGTACCGGCTTTTCCCGAGAAACCCGAACCGGCTGGGTTTTAGAATCGTTTATAGACTGCGCTGCGAAGCTCTCTTGGTTGAGACGGGTTTGACAGAAATTTATCACATAGTCACTTCTGAATACATGGACCTAGGTGATCTAGAAACTCATTTTTTTATGCTTCTAACGCCTCGCTGTGGGACTACTCGCCGTGAGTAGGTGGTATTCTAGTCACATCTATGAAATGCACCGCAACATGCCGCAACGCCTAATGCAGAAACACTTGAAAAGCTTTCAAGAAGAGCAGGTGCGGTGTACATTTGAAAGCTGGCGAGGTTGAGTTGAATGTGCCCATGGATGTGCAATTTGCCAGAACTTGCTCCAGCTTTAGGCGCGTCTTAGAGCTTGGATGGGTTAAGGGAACTTAGGGGGCTCTTCTTCTCGCTGAAAGGGGTGCCAGGAGCGTCAGGAGTCTTCTTCGAAAGAATTGGGCTCGTTGGGCGGCTTCCAACAACCACACCCAACTCGCCCGCATCCTGGCCCTCCGCGGCCTCCTTGTCCTTCGAGCTAATGAAAGATTCGTCGCCAGAAAAGCGCCTGGTAAAATATTACTTCAAGATTCAGTTAAATGAGAATATAAGACTTACCAGCCTCGCTCTTCACCATCTGCGAGGAAGCTGCAATCACCGTCGACAGTCATAACCCAGCCGCCACCAACACCACGGCCCTCACGCCACTTGATCTCCGGGATTTCGGTCTCAGGGCCCTCCCATTGCTTGACACTCAGGTCTTTGTTCTCCTTTGTCTTTCGGACGAAGGTGGTAAGACCACAAGTGAACGGGTTGAAGTCCTGCTCTGAAATGTCCTCAGGCATGCGACCAACCAAAGCCCTACCAATAGCGATCAACGGAGCTCCATGAGTGCAGAGAGCAATGGCTTTGACACCTTCCTTGTCGGCCTGCTCAATGATACGGTGCAAAGCGTAAGCGACGCGATTGTGGAGGTCATTGATACTTTCGCCATTGACGCTGGGGCGGATGACAGCCTTGTATTCCTCATCGAGGCAAGGGAAGAGCTTCTTCAGGAGAGACAGATCGGCCGGAGAGGGGTGATCGAAGCGAGCTAGTCCGTACCATTCGCCAAGGCCATTTTCGGCACGAATCTTCTTGGTTTCCGGGTCATCGGTGGTGACGGAGAGAGCTTTAACAGTTGGGAGGATTGTCTGGATGCAACGGTAGAAGGGGGAGCTGTAGATCCGTTGTATCGGAGGATCAAGGGCACTCAGGTGAACGGCAAGTTGGTGAGACTGTTCGACACCATGCCCTAGTCCGCGAATCTCGAATCAGTAACCAGTTCCGTCACAGAAGGTAGTATAGGAGCTGAGGCGATGTCCCATGAACAATCTACCCTAAGGACATGACGTCACGAGAGCGATTGCTCGCAATACCTTTCAAGTAGATGTTGATAATTTTGAGAATTGGACTTACCGGCGAGAGCTGGATCGCTGGCGATGCCAGTTGGTGAAGGAATGGAAGTGGAGTATTCGCCAGTCTTGTGATCAACAACCCAATTGGATCGAAACTGTAATTGTTACGTTAGATTTTATTCCTGTGAGCAAAAGAAAATGATCAAGAATATAGAGAAAGGATGATATCGAAGACTTACTCCATGGCGAGTGAGGTAAATGCACTCGAGACTCATTGTTGCTTTTCAAGGGAGATGGAAATTGAAGGCTTGAGTACTGGGGTAGTCTCTTATCATTGACGTACCTCGGCACGATAAGCATTGACGACTGTGGGGAAGATGGTGTCTATCCACATACGTTTATGGTGCAGAGTGTGTGTTTGTGAATACAGTAGAAGAAGTATAGTTGATTGAAAGAGGTTTTGCAGAGTTCAGGGTAGTCTGAATCGCATGAATAACCAATATGGGAATAGCCAACGCAAAGAAGTTCCGGTAACTATGATGTTGTACACAACCAAGTCAATTTCCGCAAGCCACAGAACATTCCCGCAACTTGTGAATGCAGCTATTGTGAAGGGGTGTGGAGAGCTTTCAACTGATTGTACTGGAGATCCATTGGAAACTGCTTCTCGATGTCCCAGAATCATGAGTACAATGGGCGAGGTTGCCGAGCGGCTTTGGAGTCCCTTGCAAGGCTTGAGAATGTTCCTTGGAACTTGGTTTCCTCCCATGATCAAGAGTTGAAGGTGATCAAAGATTAGCAATTCTCCGACAATACAGCCACGGCTAGCTTTTGAGTCTTAGGATCAAGGCATATTCCTTACAGTGATTAGCTTTCTCGCATCATATACAAGGGTGTAAACCTAGTATTATTATGTACAATAGTCTATAAGTACATTCTCATATGCCGGCTTGCTACACACGAGTTATAGTGCTAGAATCTGGCCGACAGATATACTACCATTCTGGCCAAGTAAGCTTCACTCTGAATGCAAGGGGCTTCTATCATTCAGCATCCTTCCTTGTGGTTTCATATCTCAGAAAAAAGTTAGTAGTCTCCAGAAAATTTTATACATGGGTGACTTACCTCTTGCCTCGGAATCCCCATATACCCCAATTACCACAGCTGATATCTTGGGGATCTAAGTCATTCAGGTCCCACCTAAGACTTCGGAAACGATTTTCTCCTGGCTCCATCAAAAGGTCCATCTCCCCACCCACAGTTTTCTTCACCCAGTCTATATCTCTCTCCATGTCATATTGAGTGTATCCTGTGACAAGTATTGGTACTTTCGTCTCAAGGAGCTGCGGAATTGTCTCCTCCCACTCATGTGAGCTGGCAGGATGTCCAAGACCTGGATGGAAGAGCATAAAACAATCAAAGTAAGGATCATATGGGTAGAAGTGCCCGGCCTTGTGTAGAGTATGGTAGTATTCGACAAAAGTACTGATCTTCAAATGATTGGTTATGCGATCTTCAACGATAGCCCCAAAAGGATTTTCTGGTCTCCGCTCTGGAAGTGGAAACTCGGCTTCTCTGTTTGCCATGCTCTCGGGTCCGATGAATATCAGATGGAAAGCAACTCTCGGGAATAAGTGAGCCAGCTGCACCCAAACTTCTCTTGGGAGAGACGATTCCGCTCGAGCCCCAAGAATGAATATTCTCACAGGTGGTGGAGTGGGCCTGAGTCCTTTGATATCAGGTCCACCACCAGACTTGGGTGGATGAAGAGTATATCGAAGAGCTGAGTTGCGTCAGGAAAAGTTATTTTAAAGGCGATACTTCAAGACATACCACTCAAACTTTTCAGACCCTCCACAGTCAATCGTCCTTCCTTCTTAATGCTGTAAGGACTTAACTCGTGTAAGACACTCCCTATTGTCACAGGGTATGTCAAGAGTCTTGTTGCTTGCCGGAGACTTCTTTCATCATTGATTGCCCGGAACTCTCTAGAGAATAGGAACGTGTCCCAATTTGTCATGTTGACCATAGCCTCCTCAATCTGATCTCCTGGATATTCAAATTCTGGGAAGAAGCGGCCTGACCGCAAATCATGGTCATCTTCATTGATCTCTCGGAGTGTATCGCATATTTCCAAATGTGCCTCGTAGTCATCTGCCCAATGCTCTTCAGAACACGACACTGGTATTCCACAATCAGGACATTCAAATTTAACATGCGCAGCCGGTAGCGCTCCCTTCACAGACTTGCGTGCTTCGGGATCGTCGGGATTCGTGGGTAACCTGGTTTGATGGTGATCTGGATGAGGGCAATAGGCGTTTTGCTTGATGAATGCAGCTCTTCGTCTTATTTCTGGTGACGGAGAGCTGGAGAATGGATGAAAGAGATTGTTTGGCATGAGAAGAGGTCGTCCTTCAGTCTCAGGAACTGGTGTTGATGCTAAGCCTGCAGGACTTCGAAACTCTGGGGGTTCACTCTTGACGGTTTGCCCTTGCGGACCTAGAGATGATACTGCACGTCTACCCAATGCTCTCTGGAGTTCTTGCTGCTTTGCCCGCACATTGTCAGGAACCCTTATGCTCTTTTCTGTAATAGTGGAAACGCTCCTTGCTCCCAGGGTAAGTTGTCTTGTCAGAATCGGCTGTTGTCGTACCCTGGAATTAATTTTGAGAGCGTTCAAGCACCTCTGACAGGTATATGAAGCTGGAGACCGCATTTTCGTATAAAATGAGGCTCCTCACCAGTACATGGAAGCTCTACCTAAAGAAATCATGAGGAAGTCGTACGAAGCTTAATTGAACTATCTCGCTAGTCTTAAAACAGGCAAGCGCACTTCGAGCTCGATTAATTTTTGTCCTGGAGAAATGCAACAAAACATCAGCCTCGATGTGATTTGAGCTGCGACAAGCTGCCTTGTCAGCTCTATTCGCATCCAAATACACTTGATACTGTGTCCATTAGGCTTACAACCTTGAAGAAGCTGCGCAGGCGTCCTGCGCTCCCGACCCACCATGGCAACAACCTCATCCATGTTCATGTACAGCTTGACTGTCCAGCCACCAACGGCCGTTACCCAAGCTATCCTAGGACAATTTGCTGGAACGAAAGAGCAGCAGATTATCACGGCTTCGGGCTCTCGTCTTACCCTTCATCGGCCAGATCCTTCACAAGGGAAAATTGTTACGGCTCTCTCACACGATGTTTTCGGGATTATCAGAGCGATAGCAGCATTCAGATTGGCTGGGAGCAACAAGGGTAAGTCATTCATCTTGTCTTATTGAGCTTCACTTAGTGATTTGAAGCATGGATGGCAGCTCGAATTATACCACCATGAAATCGTTTTTGGGATCGAGGGGTATGGGCAGTCGGGACCATTTGAAGAGCTCTGCTGAACAAAATTTACTAGATTACATTATCATCACTTCAGACTCCGGCCGTATTACCATCGTTGAGTTTCTTCCTACGCAGAACAAGTTTAGCCGGTTGCATCTGGAAACTTTCGGGAAATCTGGAGTACGAAGAGTAATTCCTGGCCAATACTTAGCTGTGGATCCAAAGGGCAGAGCCTGCTTGATATCGTCAGTGGAGAAGAACAAGCTTGTGTATGTTCTTAATCGAAATGCTCAAGCTGAGCTCACAATCTCTTCACCACTCGAGGCACATAAACCCCAAACTTTGGTGTTTGCACTGGTTGCGTTGGACGTAGGATACGCAAATCCGGTCTTTGCAGCTCTGGAAATTGATTATGGAGACTCGGATCAAGACCCAACAGGACAGGCCTACGAAGAAATCGAGAAGAGTCTGGTTTATTATGAGTTGGACCTCGGGCTGAACCACGTTGTGCGAAAATGGACGGATACTGTAGACCGAACTGCCACTATCCTTTTCCAAGTTCCTGGAGGTACGGATGGACCAAGTGGAGTGTTGGTCTGTGGTGAAGATAACATCACATATCGACATTCAAATCAAGAAGCTTTCCGTGTTGCTATTCCCAGGCGTCGGGGCGCTACAGAAGATCCGCAACGGAAGAGGACAATCGTGGCCGGAGTCATGCACAAGCTAAAGGGTGCAGCTGGAGCGTTCTTCTTTCTATTGCAGACCGAAGATGGAGATCTGTTCAAGGTCACAATCGAAATGGTCGAAGACGATAACGGCCAACCAACCGGTGAAGTCAGGCGTCTCAAGATCAAGTATTTTGACACCGTGCCTATTGCAACCAGCCTTTGCATCTTGAAAAGCGGTTTCCTGTTTGTTGCCAGCGAATTCGGAAATCATCAATTTTATCAGTTCGAAAAGCTCGGTGATGACGATGAGGAGATCGAATTCATCAGCGACAATTTTCCAATCGACCCTAAAGAACCTTATACTCCTGTTTACTTTCATCCTCGACCCGCTGAGAACTTGAGTCTCGTTGAGAGCATTGATTCAATGAATCCGTTGATGGACTGCAAAGTAGCCAACCTTACCGAAGAAGACGCTCCACAAATATACTCGATCTGCGGAACAGGAGCTCGCAGCACCTTTCGAACTCTGAAACACGGCTTAGAAGTCAGTGAAATTGTTGAGTCAGAGCTTCCTGGAGTGCCGTCTGCAGTTTGGACAACCAAACTTACGCGGAACGACACCTTCGATGCCTATATCATTCTATCTTTCTCGAATGGGACGCTTGTGCTTAGCATCGGCGAGACTGTCGAAGAAGTCACTGATACTGGGTTTTTATCTACGGCCTCCACCTTAGCAGTTCAACAACTTGGAGAAGATGGCTTGATCCAAGTCCATCCGAAAGGCATTCGGCACATCCGTGCAGACAGGCGTGTTAACGAATGGGCAGCTCCTCAGCACCGCTCTATTGTTGCTGCAACGACAAACGAAAGACAAGTTGCAGTTGCCTTGAGCTCCGGCGAAATTGTATACTTTGAGATGGATTCCGATGGGTCACTCGCTGAATACGACGAGAAGAGAGAAATGAGTGGAACAGTGACATGTTTAAGTTTAGGTGAGGTCCCTGAAGGACGAGTCCGAAGTCAGTTTTTGGCTGTTGGGTGTGATGACTCGACTGTTCGTATTCTAAGTCTCGACCCGGATTCGACCTTAGAAAACAAGTCAGTGCAAGCTTTGACATCGCCCCCATCGTCACTCTCGATTATGGCTATGGCCGATTCTTCCTCTGGCGGCTCCACTCTTTACCTTCATATTGGCCTCTATTCTGGAGTCTATCTGCGAACAGTTTTGGACGAAGTCACAGGAGAACTCTCGGATACGCGGACACGTTTTCTTGGGCCAAAACCTGCGAAGCTGTTCCGAGTGTCCGTTCAAGGGCAAACTGCTGTGCTTGCACTAAGCTCGAGACCATGGCTTGGATATTCAGATCCTGTCACCAAAGGTTTTATGCTCACGCCACTGAATTATCCTGGACTTGAATGGGGTTGGAATTTCAGCAGCGAGCAGTGCACTGAAGGGATGGTTGGTATCCAAGGACAGAATCTCAGGTGAGTTTCGACAATATTCCCCCTCTCTGATAGATACCATGATGATTTTCTTATCGTTAAACTATCCTATGTCCAACGTGACCTTGAGGATTTAATATTATAAATCCAATTGTTCCTTCTGATGTATCTTAATTCTTGCATAACTCGTGGGCACACTGCAGAGAATATCTTCGCTGACAGTCATTAGGATATTTTCAATCGAGAAGTTGACCGATAATCTTCTTCAAGAGTCGATACCCCTCACATATACCCCTCGTCGTTTCGTCAGACATCCAGAGCAGCCCTACTTTTACACCATAGAAGCGGACAATAATATACTCTCGCCTGCGACCAAGACAAAATTACTCGAAGATCCCGCTGTTGTGAATGGCGATGCAACTGTTCTTCCTCCGGAAGAATTCGGTTATCCTCGAGGAAGAGGCCACTGGGCTTCCTGCATCTCCGTTATTGATCCGGTCACTGAGAAGAGTGTTCTTCAAAAGATTGACCTCGAAGACAATGAAGCGGCCGTCAGCATAGCAACTGTTTCATTTGCAAGCCAGGATGACGAGGTATTCCTGGTTGTCGGAACAGGCAAAGACATAGTTGTGAGTCCGAGGACATCAACAGCTGGGTTCATCCACGTTTACCGGTTCCATGAAAATGGCAAAGAAATCGAGTTTATTCATAAGACCAAGGTCGAGGAACCACCTATGGCCCTCCTGGGATTCCAAGGAAGACTTTTGGCAGGTGTTGGGAAGGACCTGCGAATTTATGATCTCGGTATGCGACAACTTTTACGAAAGGCTCAAGCAGAGGTCGGGCCCAACTTGATTGTCGGACTCCAAACTCAAGGAAGCCGAATCGTTGTCAGTGATGTGCAGCAAAGCATCTTCATGATTGTGTACAAATTCCAGGAAAACAAGCTCATTCCATTTGTGGATGATACTGTAGCTCGCTGGACCTCTTGCACGACCATGGTTGATTATGAGACTGTAGCAGGAGGCGATAAGTTTGGCAACCTCTGGCTTCTCCGATGCCCTCCTAAGGCAAGTGAGGAGGCAGATGAAGAAGGTTCTGGCCAGCACCTCGTCCATGAACGTTCATATCTACAAGGCGCTCCGCATCGCCTGAATTTAATGGCACACTTCTTCCCACAAGACATCCCGATGGCCATTCAAAAGACAAATCTGGTTGCTGGTGGTCGTGACTGCCTGCTATGGGCTGGTTTGCAAGGTACTCTCGGCATCCTTATTCCTTTTGTCAGCCGTGAAGATGTAGATTTCTTCCAGACTCTTGAACAACACCTTCGGTCAGAAGATGCCCCATTAGCTGGCAGAGATCACTTGATTTATCGAAGCTACTATGTCCCAGTAAAGGGGGTCATTGATGGCGACTTGTGCGAACGGTATACTCTTTTACCAACGGACAAGAAACAGATGATCGCAGGCGAGCTAGATCGATCAGTTAGGGAGATCGAGCGAAAAATTTCTGTAAGCCCCCCGCCCCTCGCCTTATGCAGTTCAATACTACATACTAATAAACTTCCAGGACATTCGGACTCGGTCTGCATATTAAATGGCGTATGGAGATGGCTGGGCTTTGTGTGTGTGTGTATTACATAGGGCACGTATCATGACATCATGATCAGTCTTAAAGACTAATGACAACCAAAATAGAAAATCTCTGAAGTACCAGTCGATTTATGCTAGTTTACCATTATGAGCGTCATGGTCTTTGCCCGGTGAACCTTCGTCTACCAACATCATTTCTTGTCTTGCCTTTACCCTTCACGTTGGATTCTATTGGGTGTTCCTTCTCCCATCTCTCATCATCTTTGAAGGCCTCTATAGCAGCCTCAAGGTCGTAGTCGACCTCCTTAAGATATAATAAAGCCACATCGTATCTATATTTCGGCGAAAAGCTACGTCGTTAGCCACCGTTCTCTTCTGGTACGAGATTCGAATGGAGACGCATACTCTGAGACTTTACAAGCCACCATCCATCTCCTTACAATTGCTTTCCTCCTCTCTTCCTCTTCCCCTTCTATAGGGCGTGGGCTCAAACTTACTCCCGCTTTGTAAAACTCACCAGGTATGAGAATCGTTCGGCGAGCAAGCAGTAAATGATCTGATGTGATATTGTTTGCTCTCTTCAGCGCTGCAATAGGCACTCCGTAACGTAAGGATAACGATTGGAGGTTGTCATGCTCGTGATCTAAGAAATGGAGTACGTCTTCAGCTTGCGAACTTGATTCTTTCTCTGGTGGCGGGGTCTCTGTGTTCGCGAAGGAAGAATAGGAAGGCGGCTCGTCGAGATATCCTGGCGGATCTTGGGATGGAGGTGAGGATTTCAAGGACGAAGAGGGAGTATATGAAGGTGGGTCTCGGAGGCCTTGAGGTAAAGGAGTCGGAGTAGTAGAGACTTGACAGAAAGGGCCTAAATTGTTGTCAGTCGTGGTGGGCGTTTCGGAACAGAGAACTTCGTACAGTAGGTTGCAAATCGCCGGTTACTAGCGATACAATTCCCGCATATCACTCGACCGCAACAGTCTAATCTGCGGTCAATAGCCTTCGGTTTCTCACTCTTTTCGTCGTATTGTAATAATATGTTCTTAAGGAGCGTTGCACATGTGCAGCAGCACTCTTCCATGTTTTCGAAGGCGTGTTGGTGGAAGCTTCGAGGAGTGGTTGGAAAGGGCGGCCCTTCGTCAAGGGCATATGAACAGAGGAGATGTATTTTTGGCTGAATATATTTGGATGCCGCTGCGTCCAATCGACTGCATAAGTGTCTGCATCAATGACGATGGATGCCTGCTCTTATCTAAGATCACGTGGATGCCGATAACGTGAACCCCTCCTTGACCCCTCCTGCGAGGGGCCCGTGCCCTGGAGATATATCATGACGATGCGAGTTCATCTTCCCAATTCTAAAGACTTGTTGTTCACGAAACCACTATAAATTGATGGTCACTTCCACCAATTCTAAATACTGAGACATCTACGAAATGGATTCGAGCTCAGATGATGTTGCACCTGCGTTTCCATTCATTCAACTGCCGAAGGAGATCCGTCTGCTAGTATGGGAAGCTACATTTGAACCACAATATATCCTCCTTAGATTTGTCGAAGGCCGTCGGCCTACCTCTAACATACCCGTCTACGCATTTAAGCCGTACGATGATCCAAAAACCCCCATAGCTCTGCAAGTATGTCGCGAGTCACGGAATATCAGTCTTCAGCGCTACAGGCCGTGGAATTTCCGGTGGTATCTTCATGATCGGGTGGAGAGATCCAAGGTGGTATGTAGACTTTCGGGGGAATCCTCCCCCGAAATTTGATTATATTTCGAACTTGTTCGATTTTCAATCTCCATCGCTCCCGATTCTTCCGCAGCTTAGGAGCAAATCCTATTCCTTTCATTGACCAGCGCATTTGTTGTACCTTTAAACTTCTTTATCATAGCACTGCTGACTCGGGGTTTATCTAGGTCATGTGGGATCCTGCTCGTGACACTGTCGTTCTCCCCAAACAATTTCACAAATACCAATTGGATGTCCTCAAAGTCTCATGCTACTTTCAGTTGAAGGTTGTCAAGAGTCTTGCTGTACCTACCTGTGTCTGGCTCACAGATCATGGCAGCCAGGAGCCATTCAGTATTATGGCGGTCATTGCTAAGGCATTTCCAGCCTTAAAAGAGTTAGTCATTTGCTTGGGAGGAGAAGCTGAACGTAAAACGTGGGATCTCTCCGAAATGACGTTCCATCCCCCTTTACCCCGTCTTAGTCCTTCTAGTTTTGTCACACAGAATATTGACAAGGGATTGGACTGCATCAGAAGGAATTTTCCAGAATGGCCTTTATCAACAATCAAAGTATGGGAATCGCAAGACAACAACGACATGCTTCACGGAGAAGTTTTTCGAGTGACGGTAGGGCCGGATAAACAGCCTGTCTATAAATGTTGGTGCAGACCTTCTCGTTGGGATACTTCTATTCATGATCGTCATGCTCCAGAAGGTTAGTATCATAAGGGACTGAGAGCTTTTGGGCAAGAGATTGATAGCAGAAACAGCACGGGCTTCTACAAAGGAATCACCACAGCCCGTCGTAGTATGGAGGCGGCCGAGGTATGGAAACCGTATGCACTTCACAAATCGGTACAAAGTGTCTGGAAATTCAGATGTCAAGGTTGTCTAGGTATAATTCAGAAGGGTCGAAGAGACTGAGCAATGTTCGATCATGAAATTGGTATTCCTTGGCGACCTCCACAAACAGAATGGATGGGCAGAATATATGGCCCACGGATGAAGGGAGCATAAGAGAGCTACTATTACAAAGGGCATAAATCGATCGAACTCCAACTCCATCCTCCCAAAAACCAATCGAGTCCAAAAATTCACACGCATTAAGGGCACCAAGTCCCATTGTCAGTATCTCCCCCCTGACTGCCATCCATTGGTCTTTCTCCAACATCCGAGGGTGGTCTTTGGTCACTGGCTGTGACTGCAGCTACATTGTCCCACGAGCTTTGCTGCTGAGTCTCCATTCTCCAACGCTCCATTGGAGTCAGATGGCTGTTTGAGCTCCCGAAGGTAGCCGTGTTTATATTGGCAGCCTTCTGTGTCAGAGACTCGAGACTAGGCCAAATTTGCCATTCCCGTCTCACATCGAACTGAGCTTGTGAATTTGCCGCTTGAGTACCCTAAGACGGAAGCAATTAGCTCAGCTGTGGAAATAGAAGTCGGGATGAGATCTTACCTCCTTAGTCTCGATCTGGTCTGTGCCAGCACTGGGAATATCTAAAGTGCTTGGATACTTTGGTGGGTTCTGAGAGCCATGGCTAGCACGCTTCTGCTTCTTTGAAGCCGGTGGTGCCATTTGGTGTCGACTCTATATATTCCTGATGAAAAATAAATGAGTCGGAGAAATCTTCCTTCACATTAGCACTCTGTCATCCCAGGGTGACTGTACTCACAAATGATTGCCGTGTACCGACTTCTAAGGAGTATTCTGTCACGTGAATCCGATTGAGTCTTGCCAACTTGAGTCTTGCCAACTTGAGTCTTGCCAACTTGAGTCTTGCCAACTTAACTTGAGTCGTGAGTTCCATGGTCACCGTTGGGAGCTTTTCCAGATTTTATAGATGGCTATTGAGCCTCATGGAGGCAGTTGTACCAGCGCGGATGGTACTTTTGGAATTTGGTCCTTTTGCAAATATGGATGAGTCGGTATGAAAGCTGGTCAGACATTGCTGTTTTCTTTCGCCTCACCTACGTCCTTGCCATCCTGGAAGAATGGTACTTTTGGTGGGCGCTGTTTGAGCGGTTGAGTATACGCAGCGTAACCAATACCGTGGGGGTCAAGGACGAGGTCGGTCATTGGACATCTTGGAAAGACTAAGGCTACGACTCATGCTTTCCCGTCTGGATGTTCGGGCTGATTTTGGGTACTTTTGTCGAGGCGGATCGGCAGTGGCTCAGCCAAACCTTCTCCCCCCCTGGTCTCAAAAGGGTCCTTTTGTCAAGCGAGATTCTCGTGATTCTTGGTCTGTACTTGAAGTATGCCGCACGACAGGGGTTGACAGTCGAATCCCGTCAGTACATTTACGCCACGCAAACGTATTACGACAGGGGGATGAGCCAGCCTGGTGCCCATCCCATTCAGCAACAACCTCAAATCAAAACCCCAGCATGCAAAACCCACCTACTTTCATCTGACAATTCGTCTCCACATAAACTTAACTTGGTCCTTTTCCCATCTGCTTCAGACACCGGTTCGATCAGCTGAAGGAGTGGGACAAAATGGACCACCTCGAAGCTCCAGCCTCGTCGATGTTGTCGCCTCCACAACACAACGAAACAATCCGATACAGCAAGGAAGAATGGGAACAGCATCGACCCCTTATTGAGGGCATGTACCCACTGAAAGGGATGGGCCTCAAAGCAATTATAGCTTGCTTGAAGGAAGAGCGAGGCTTTGTAGCGAAGTCAGATATCCGATCCATGTTGATGAACAATTCCTGCAAAGACTGATTATTTTTAGCGAGAGACAGCTGAAACGAAAGATCAAAGATTGGAAATTGGGGAAAAATGTGAAGTCGGATGAGATGAATGTAATCGTGCGGAAGATACAGCAGCGAGCCGCCATAGGCAAGAACACGGCTTTTCGTGTAAGAGGCCAGCCTGTAGACCCATCGAAAATCGAACGATGGCAGAACAGGTATGGAGAGGTGGATTTAAAGGGTATTCCACCGTCCTCATGTAAGTTTCAGTTAATGAGCTTTTACTCGCTATAACTCACTTTATCACAGCTAGCCGATCAACTCCCTCCGATATCAGCTACAACACAGACCATGATTTACGATCTCCTTCGCCATATGGAAGGAATATCTTAGCCAATGGCATAGATCATAAAACCGCGGGAAACCCACTTCCGCCACTAACCTCCCCGTTGCCTGATATTGGACACACCAGCTCTCTGATTGTTTTCGGTGAAGATGCCCTCAGTAATGAGGGAGGCGCAGAGCTGTTTGACGGGAGAAGTCCATCTCCTTTTACAGCTCCCCCTTCGCCTGCGCCAACCCTAAGGAAAATAGCCACGGTTTCTTCCAATCTGCCCAGAGACTCCCAAATTACCGTTACAGGTGAGAGCCTAATAGTCGGGGATGGTGTTGCTCTGGCAATGTTTCGGCTACCACAAACAATTCCGAAGAAACGGTACAGACAAACAGAAGAGCTTGAGCTCACCCAGAGATTGGATGACTTCCGATCTCAATATGGCATATCTCATCCAGCAACAATAGATACCGCTAGCCGTCTTGCTGTTGTGCTGAGCCAGCAGGGTAGATTCCGGGCTGCTGAGCTTCTCTTCAACCAATGTGCTAATTACCTCGACACAAACTTTGGAGAAAACGATCCAAGAACCATCAGAGCATTCACGAACCTCGCTTTTTGCTATGTTCAACAAGATCGACTGTCAAAAGCAGAAAAACTATTTGGCATGGTGTATTCGAAGGCGTCCCAGATTTTTCATTCATCTGATTTGACATTCTTAGCGATAAAAGCCCAGTTTGGACACTTCAAATCTCAGTTGAGCGACTATGTAGCCGCTGAGCAGACATATCGCGAAGTATTGGCAATTGGTTCGCAGTCCCTTCCTCCGAACAATTCTCTTATGCGTACATGCATGAGGAACCTGGCAACAACACTTATGTCCCAAGGCCAATTGAGTGAAGCAGAAAAGCTCTTATCGGATGTTATGGAAATATGCGTGTTATGTGAGAATGTCATTCCTGAGATTTTGCTTGATCGAGCGATATTTGCGGAAATCTGCCGTCTCCAAGGAAGGCACCATCTGGCAGAGCAGGTCTTGAGGGAGGTCCGCGAAACCCAAATCCTAACCTTGGGCAGAGGACATGATCATACCTTGGCCACAACAAGGGCACTAGTGGAAACGTTGAAAGACCTTGGAAGATTGATCGAAGGGGAAGAATTGCTTCGCGACGCAACTAGAATATCTACCAAGATACTAGGAGAGAAGCACTGGCAAGTAAGTCAACCTGTAGAGGAAGTGTCTCTGCACTCTTGCAGCCTTAATATTCACCCATAAAACTATACCGCATTCCTCCCTAAGGAATACACACGAGACATTGTTGACTTTCCCTTAACCCAGACCCTAGATATGGATGCCAGTCTGGCCGATCTGCTCTGCGAACAAGAAAAATACGTGGAGGCGGAGA
This sequence comes from Hyaloscypha hepaticicola, assembly GCA_002865625.1. Taxonomy (NCBI): domain Eukaryota; kingdom Fungi; phylum Ascomycota; class Leotiomycetes; order Helotiales; family Hyaloscyphaceae; genus Hyaloscypha; species Hyaloscypha hepaticicola. The sequence continues at coordinate 660,413 of KZ613473.1, forward strand.
ACATTGCTATGCAAGTATTTAGAAGGTGTGAGGACGTGTATGCGCCGAAACATGGAATACGCCGCCTCGCTGCTATGGTTCTCAGTCGCTCATACCATGCTCAAGGACGACTGGAAGAGGCCCTGGAAGCAACCAAAATGGCTTCAGAGTCAAATGCCAGAATGCGGGGCCCTAATTACGCAGTGATACAAGAATGTGAGAGAAGATTTAAAGACATTAATCGAGAGATGAACCAGCTTCGCAAACCTGGGGACGAAGATTATCAACGTATGAACTCTCCGCAACGAGGTCTTACTGAGGTTAGGGGCCATGTGGATTCTGATCTTGATCTCTTGAGCAACGATGAAGTCTCGAATTTCCCGAACTCTTGGCCTTGATTATCTTGACCATAAGTAAGCTCTACATGCTTGTCTCTTCTTTTCAAGATTCCAATGGCTGAATGATCCAGGAAGAGCAGTGTTTGGTGCTTGAAATGTGTCTCATGCGTACTACAGATGGAGAAAAGCTTGGGCTTAATATAGCTGAAATATAGAAATACAAATAATATACCCACTATTAATCACACTCGCCTTTACCAACTTCACTGATCCCTGTGAGCTCAGCCATATCCTTTGCTACATCTGTACAACGCTCATTATCCACGAATGTTGTAAAAAGTCGAGTTCGAATTGCTTCAATCTCAATGATCTTCATCACCTAATAACATTCAAGTTAAAGAAATAAATGAACTTAAGAGAGTTAAACTAAACGCAAGAGCCCATAAGCCCCACCTCCGAAGAAATTACAGACTCCCGGCTTAGGAACAGCCCGTTTGCTTGCATTGGCTCAGCTGACATTGATAGTTCTTCTTTGGTAGAGAGAATCCCATATTGCGGGGGAAATGAGGTTGGCAAAACTACTGCAACCGCCATTCGAAGCAGATCAAGCCTCAGAATCTCCTGCTATAGGTGTGAACAGCCCTTTCTCCGACACAGTCCACGCAACCTGCATGGTAAGGGTTATCGAAAACCATGTTTTCTAAAACAAACACTACTTATCGTCTGACCCTTCCTCCCTCCAAAACTGAAGCTCTTGTACTTGATCGTATCCATATACTCCAGTTGTCCTCCCTGAAACCAAGCAACAAGTTCTTCCTCCGTCCAATTGCAGCTCGTGACTAGCAAGATACCTCCCTCCCTAACGAGCGGCACAACCCTCTCTTTATACCCCTCACAAATCCTCCTTCCACTCTCATTCTTCTCCTCAGACAAACTAATAGCATCAAAAGTTCCTTTATCAAGCACGACATCCCATCCCTTCTTATTCCTCCCCTCAAGCACAACCCCCATCGGATCCTGGCTCATAAGATCCCACCACCTGAACTCGACCTCCCTCTCCCCTGCCCCTGGCCCAACGCCATTATCCCCCGCAATCCTCATCGCAAACTCAATACTCTTTTCCGAATAATCAACACCTAGCACCCTCCCTCCCCAACTAGCCTGTTCCTCATCCCCATCCTCCCCATCATCATCACCCTCCCTCAACCTGAACAAAAAATGGCCATTCCCCGTTCCCAAATCCAGGAACGAGCAATTCTCCCTCGTCACGCCTTCCCCTAGTATCTTCTCACCCACAATCTTCTCCTCGAGGAACGCAAGGATTTTATCTTCGGCGGCCGAGTCGTCGAACCAGATTGTTCCTTCGTCTGAGGAATCGAGGGAGTGGTTTGTGATCTCGGTTGTATAAAGATTGTCCCAGCTGTTTGGAAGATTTAGCCCTACTTTGGATCTCTTGTGGGAGTTAGGGGAGGGAGGTATCGCAAACGTACTATTCTTTTGTACCCAGTTGGGAAGGCTGGAGATGATTTGGTTTCTCAGGCGCGCCGGTTGCCATTCTTTTTTTCGCGTAAAATAAGGTGAAGGTCAATCGAAAGAACTTCTCGGTCTGGGGGATGGGAAGGTGTTCCACACTCTGGGCTCGTGCAAAGCTTGGAAGAGCGTCACTTAAAAATGTGTGAAGTTGTGCCAAGATGGCAGAAAGTGCCCCTCGTACCCAAAGTGCGGGCGGTGAAGAATCGCCACGTGCACGAATAGCTTGCACGGGTTTTAACTTAATTTACTTTTCCATCTCCATTTCACGCATGATGTACAGAAGGAGGCGATCCTCAAATAAATAGACTGCTCTGCTGGTATTCTGCTCCCGATCTAGAACGACAAACAGCAAGGCCTCATTTCAGGCACAACCCAGTTGTATGCATTTTCCCCGACGAATTGCTTTCTTTATTATCTCATCTATGGTGATGTATTCATTGGCTCGCCTGAGATCGAAGACGCTGCTGTAGTAGCAAAGAAACGAACGTCAACATCATCATCCTTCTGCAGCTTTTCCAAGTTGGGTAGAATTCTTTCTTGAATGAGCATTTGACCTCTCGCCGATGGTGGTGCCGAGCTTCCGGACTTCTCGAGCGAGTATATGGTGCCTTCATCTGGAAGACGTTTCAGGACTGTGATGAGCTCCGAATATGACTTGGCAACGTTGAAGCGGATGTTCGGGATATCATCAGCCACAAGCTTATCCATCATTGGAAGAATTGACTTTGATACAACATCCAAACTGACGACTGGCGCAAGGGTCTTAAAAAAAGTAAGCATAAAAGTCCGTAGTAAATAAGGAGGGTTACTTACTGTAATCGCAAAGCAAGTTGTCATTCTGTAGAGGTAATTTGGATGCGCTCCCATCGCCATTACCTTTGGAATAATGGCTTCGTTGGCCCACTCAACGCCGAAAACTTCTGTAAGCTTCTTAAGGTTGTGTGTCGCCGCTTCACGGATGGAGAAAACAGTGTCGCCCAGCCACCCCATGCAGAGAGCTGAGAGCTTTTCGTCGAAGAACTTGACACCTAATTGGCTTGCCAATAGGGGAATGTATTCGATTATGGCTAATCGAACACGCCATTGCTTGTCCTCTGCGAGTTGAACGATGGCGGGAAGCAGGGATTGGGAGAGAAGCTCAATACCGATGACTATTATCCTATTAACTGAATTCATGATGTATACAACAAGAATTGCTTACCTTGGTTTACAAGCTCTAGCTTTGAAATGATGTGAAGTCTAACATCAGGGAATTCATCCTTGAGCATTTGTAGGAACATGGGAAGAAGATGGTCGATGGTCCTAGTACCTTTTTAGTAAATTCAAACCAACCGAAGCCGATATACATACTCTTGCTTGCCAAGAATAGGGGCCAATCCACTAATCTGGGTACCCAGAGCCGCCCGAACATGTTGCGAGGTGTCAGACACCAAGTCCTCCACAGTAGTCATGATGTCGTTGAGCAGAGTCGTTCTATCCACAAGTTTACAGAAGCCAGGGATCTGTCCGGCAATAGCAGTCCGGACCTCCGCCTCGGTGTCCTTCAGAAGCTTCACAAAAGCCGGTACAAGGTCTCTTGTTACGACCTCATCATCTACTGCTTTTGCGATCTGCAGAACGTCAGCTAATATTCATGCCTCTGCATATTCTACCAACCTTTTCAAATCTGTCGGCCACCATGTATCTGACACGCCAGCTCTTGTCTTCAATCAAACTCCTCAACGCTGTAAGAAGGACACCATGACTCGACTGCTGCTCTTTTGGCACAACTTCTGCAATGGCGATCAATATTTCCACCGTCAGTAACCGCACGCTATCCTGGTCATCGCCTGCGAGATGTTGGAAAAGGGGTATCATTTCCTCGACGACGATCGTAGCCGGCATTTCCTTCACGAATTTGGCCAGGTTATTCGCAGCCTGTCTCCGGACCATTGGTGTTTCGTCGTGAACGAGAAGTCCAAATTGTTGTCGGAGTTGTTCCTGCATTGGCGGTGAGGCTTTCTTGTATGGCACATTGTAGAGACCTGTTGCAGAAACCTTCGACGTGAACCAGTCTGCCTTCGAAAGTCGGATCGTGAGAGGAATGAAGTATTCTTCGACTTGTTGCGGGGAGAGCTCTTCGCAGATTTTGTTCAAGGATTCCACCGCCTTGGAAGCATTAGCAAATGGTTTCAGACACGTGTATGAAAATCAGGCTTACCTTCTCTCGAACTAAGAGTTCTTCAATAGCAGCAAGATTCTCGAGTGGGGACAAGAGAACATGGCCATATTCGGGACCCCCAACGTACTCAACAAAGTTTCCGAGCTCTTCGCTCAGAGCAGTAAGAACCTCATCTTCGTCTTCCACGGACTCTGTGGACAGCCGTTAGCAGCTTCAACAGTGCGGCTTCTGCACGTTGAGCTTACCATCTAAGAATGGAATCAATTCGTCTCTGGTACGCTCAGCTCCCAGCGCGAGTGCAATCGTTGACAGGCGGTGAATGGCATTTAATCGTAAGAGAACATCATCATGCTACACATCAAGTAAGTCTGTGCCAGTTCAAATACGCCTTACGGTCAAGACGTTATTCGGTGCGCCAGTACCTTTAATTCATCAATGAGAACGGCTATTGGGTAGAGCTCATCCGTCTTGTCCGCGCCGTCAGACATTTTGAAGGTATTCGAATGGTTGTGAGGGATTCGGAGAGGTTCGCAGGACGGTCAAGTCAGCCGGCCTTGGACCTGTTTACCTTCTAGGCGTATGCAGAAGGGTGATCGCGTGTCGATCTGCCTTGCTGCAGAAGCTGTTTTCAGGTCGATGAAGCACAGTTGAGTGATCTGGGGAGCGCAAATTCGTGAATGCTAGATCCGCGAATCGTTAGCAAGGACAGGAAGGTGCGTGAGGGAGGGAGCTGGTCAAGGTTGGAGATGTGGTGGGGGCATAAAGTTGGGCAATGACGGAGCTATCTCAAGGCTGGCTTCGCCGCACGCAGGCGATGGCCTCAATTGCACGTACCTGCACAGCAAGATATGGTCAGGTAGAGGGGTTTGCGAGAGATGCAGGCCGTTGCTGAGCAGGAGAGTCAGTTCGCTGAGGGGAAAGTACGGGTTGTCATTCAAGAAATGCTTCATCCGCCGGTGTGCACGAATTGATCGCAGGTCCGAATCTGGTCTAGGGCAAATTTAGGCCAGCAGGGGATCAACCTTCGAAAACAACTTATCTTGAAAGCTCTGCAAGGAGCAGCCTAAATTCGAAGCTTCAAAAACGGATACTAAACTGATGAATACATTCTGGAATTCACTCTAAAAGTTTTTAAGTTTGATTTCCAATTTTTAAGTCCTTTTGCATGGATGTACGAAACCAGTAGATTGACCTCGCTTTTTCCGTGACTCCAAATAATTTTCGAACACCAAAGCAGAGTCATATTGTACTTTGCGCCAACCCCCACGACACCTAAACAAGAACATCCCAAGCTTGAGATATACTCCAGAAACCTGCTGCATAGGTGGCAGAGCCCCCAAGACTGTGAAAATGCCTACAATCAGCGTAGACAAAGCCGAGCTTTACAAAGCTCTTGGGCAAGAGTGAGTTTCGATTTACAAAGTACAGGACAGCTCTGACTTTTGAGAAAGATACACCACCGAAGAATTCGAGACACTATGCTTCGAATTCGGCATCGAACTGGACGAAGACACCTCGAATTCGGAACGGCCGGTGGTCAACGGCAAACAAGAACCCCCACAACTCAAGATTGAGATTCCTGCCAACCGATATGACATGCTCTGTTTCGAGGGCATAGCTCTGATGCTCAACATTTTCAGGGAGAAGACGCCCCTGCCAAACTACAGACTGGTTACCCCCAAGAGCGGAAAATTACAGACGATCACCGTTCACCCTGAGACTATGAAAGTACGGCCGTACGTGTCTGGAGCTATTCTACGGAATATCACTTTCACGCAAGAGACGTACGACTCCTTTATCGGCCTTCAAGATAAACTCCATCAGAACCTCGCTAGGCAACGGACATTGGTTTCAATTGGTACACATGACCTGGATACGCTTAAAGGACCTTTCACCTATGAAGCCCTACCACCAAAGGACATCAATTTCATACCTTTGAATCAGACAAAAAAGATGAATGGAGAAGAGCTGATGCAGTTCTACGAGAACGACAAGCACCTTGGAAAATATCTTCATATCATTCGAGATAGCCCAGTCTACCCAGTCATCTACGACTCACAGCGGACTGTCTGCTCCCTTCCTCCTATCATCAATGGCGATCATTCGAAGATCACTCTGAATACTAGAAATGCCTTCATGGAAATCACCGCCACGGATCGAACAAAGCTCGAGATCGTTAACAACATCATGGTTTCTATGTTCTCGCAATACTGTGCTGAACCTTTCACTATCGAGCCCATCGAGATCATATCCGGACATAACAAGGAAACCAGACAAACCCCTGATCTGAAACCTCGTCTGGCTGAAGTGGAAGTCGACTATGTCAACAGCTGCTGCGGACTCGAAGCCAAACCACAACAAATATGTGACTGGCTCACCAAGATGTGCTACACCGCCAAACCATCCTCAAAAGATGCGAACATAATCGAAGTCTCCGTACCACCTACACGTGCTGATGTTCTTCACCAATGCGACATCATGGAGGACGTAGCAATTGCTTATGGATTCAACAGACTTCCCCGAACACAACCCAATAAAGCTTCTACCATTGCCCAGCCTCTTATGATCAATAAACTTGGTGATATTGTCAGAATGGAATCAGCAATGGCGGGCTGGAGTGAAGTCATGCCTCTAATCCTGTGTTCACACGACGAGAATTTTGCTTGGTTGAACCGTACAGATGACGGAAATACCGCTGTCAAGCTCGCAAACCCCAAGACTGCAGAGTACCAAGTCGTACGGACGTCACTATTGCCAGGTCTGCTAAAGACCATTCGAGAAAACAAGAAGCACAGTGTTCCCATCAAGGTTTTCGAAGTCTCGGATGTGGCTTTCAAGGACTTGACGCTAGAGCGGAAGAGCAGGAATGAGAGGCATTTCGCAGCTGCCTGGTATGGCAAGACCAGTGGTTTCGAGGTTGTCCATGGCCTGTTGGACCGGGTTCTATTGATGCTTAAGACTGCCTTCTTAACGCACGAAGAGGGTCTTGAAGGCAAGAAGATGGATTACGAAGTTAGAGAAGACCCGTCGAAACCCGATGGCTACTGGATTGAGGAGATCAACGAGCCTACTTTCTTCCCTGGTCATGCTGCGGCGATTCATTTGCGACTCAATGGCAAGCAAGTCCGTATCGGCGAGTTCGGGATTCTGCATCCTACCGTTCTCGATAAATTTGAACTGAGGTACGTGTCAAGCTCTGTTCTGAGAAACAAAATGTGCTAATTCTGGTTAGATATCCTGTCAGCACTTTAGAGATTAACCTGGAAGTCTTCTTATAGTTGATCATGAGTTCAAAATGAGAGAAGAGTCAGCGTGCTCTCGCTTCCCAAAAGCATAGATTGCATGAATAATGATCCTCTTACACTAAGACATAACAACATAATTCATCTGACCGTGAAGCGCTTTCTATGGTGACGCCAAGCTCCTGCAATGTGTGCGCCCCGCCCTGGCCCAACGCCTGTGCCACAAGACTATTCAAGCCTACTGCATTTCAACCTCCATGGCTTCTCCTGTTGGATTGTTGGGACTCTTGGTTCCTGGTGAAGCCCTTCCAATCCCGATACCAAGTCCAGCAATTCCATCTCTGAGACTCGCAATTCTTCCTGCGTTTCCGTTCGAATCCTGCCTCGTGGGTCCAGCTCCCACAATTGTTTTCGCAGTCTCAATCCCAGTGAGAACACCGTGCCCAACACCAAGGCTATCTTCTCTAAGGCCCAAGTATTTGTCTGTGGCTGTATTCGTGGGTCCATTCATATCTGCATCATTCCTATTGAAGACCTCGCTCCACCATCTCGTTTTATCTAATCGAGGGAATATCAATCGCTCCTTGCCCTTGACGTGGTCATCGAGTTCTCCGCCGTCCCATTCCTTGTTGGTAAATTCTGATCTACGTGACAGAAAGTAGGACCAAACACTTGCTGTTCTCTCTTGAACTCGTGCGTCAAGCCGAGACTTCTCATTATTGTACAAGAAGGTACCGTATTGGCAAGAGTAGAGGTGGTAGAGAAGTCTCCGCAAGAACCGTTCATTGAATTCGAATCGAGTCGGGAACTGATAGAGAAGTTGATATGTAGCGTCTAAGAATTGGTGGAAGACAGGACTCGTCTCTTTGGGTTTCGTAGCCTCCTTATCTGCTTGACTGTCTTTGGTAACAGACTTCTTGACTTTTGGCGAATCCTCGAATGAGAAAGTCTCACCATCAGACTCGATGGTGTCCTGACTCTGATTGCTCTTATTGAAGAACCGTTTGGCGCTAAGTAAAGCATTTTCGATCGCGTCACCTCGTCCATCTCCGTTCCCGCCTGGCTGAATGGCGGAGCCAGCAAGGGCATCGTTCTGCACAGAGAACCATTTCTCGCTGCCAAGAAACCCTGACCGATGCTGGAACATATGACCAAATGCAAGCCAATCTTTCTCCACAAGAACAATGAATCCTTCGATCGTCCGGTAGTAAGGATCGAGTAATAATTGTGAGAGAGCGCTCAGTTGGCTGGTTCGGTCCCAACCATCTGAACAGTGGATTAGTACATGTGAGTGTTGGATTCCCACCTGCCTGGCGATTAGAGCAGCACCATCAAGCAATCCTGTAATATGTTTGAGCCATCCACTTTTAGCAAGTAGTTCCCGATTTGGTGGTAGTTTCGAAATGTCAGAATCCTTGAGAGCTTCAACAACTTTTGCAAGGGAGTCTCTCATCACATGTATGTTGTCAATTCCCAGGTAAGCTTTGGTTGCAAACTTGTAGTGATCCATGTTCTCTGAGCCTAAGCCAACAGCTTGCATTGCCAATGCGTTGACGGTAGGTCTTGCATCAACTATAAGGTTGTGCTGCTGCGCGCCATACACGTGTTGTTTGTCTGAGACGATCTCTAGTGTTGAAGAAGATAATAGTTCATCCTCCAAGCGCTCCGTTTCTGAAAGCTCACCCTCAGTGCTCGATAATCCGAGATCGGGCTGACTTGAGGATGGACTTGCCCTCGATTGCGTTGAAGATGGGTAGTCACTGTCATCTGTTTGCGCTGGTGCTGAGAAGCATGCACTGACAAGCTTTTCATCCTGGATGCTTCGGTTTCCTCTCAAGCCAGCCAGTGGTTGTGAGCTTCTGGTGATTGAACAGTTGTTCACTGGATGGAGATAAGTGAGGACTGGTATCCGGACCCTCGAACGATATCTTCCAGCATAGTTGAGGGTATTGTCGGAAATAGAGGAAGGTACTGGGAGCAACGCAGGATATGTCGGTGAGAATGCATAGTCTATGTTGATCTTTGAGATCCTCCATCCTCTGTCCAAGCCCTTGTCACTTATGCCCTGTCGTTTCCATTCTGCCTTTGCGTCGTATATCTCCCACCCAGAAATCTTCTTCTCCGGGGGTGGCGGGTCGTAAACAAAAGCATGAAGCTTTTCAATACTGCCCAGCTTGCACGTTGCGCCCTTGATGCTCTCGTAAGCGTCCCTAGCCTTTTTGTCGTCTTCGATGTTGAGGGTTATGAATTTAAAGTCCCGACCTCGTATACGTAGCGAAGACCATATTCCTGAGCCATGTGGAGTAGGGCGGAAGGTGCAGAAAGCTATCATGGGGTATGCGATCCATGATTCTTGTGGTCGTGGCTTTGTGGATGCCTTCTTCGGGGAATGCTGCGAGGATGGCGGGGCAGCGGCTCTGACAAGAATAAGATGGTGAGGCGTCAAGTGTAGAGTTACCAGAGAGACCTCTCCTCCTGCAAGTACCTGCACTTGTTCGACCTGAGAGTATCAGAATTGGGAGGCTTAGGTAGACCTGAAACCTGCTACTGACCTTTGTTACTCGTAGCTTGTCAGCCATGCTGCCAGCTTCGGATGAAGTTACACTGTAAAATCAGAATGAATACCGAAAAGAATATTCATGACATAGCAGGACCAGCCAAGAAAGAAATAAAGTCTAGCATCGACGAGTCTCCGAAGTACTGCATGGAATAGTTGTGTTCAATGTTCGTTCGCTGTCTTGGAATTTACTCCGACGCTGCCACCAGTTGAGGTCCCGATTAGCTCGAGGCCCCTGTGACGCATAATAGAATGCCTGCACCTCCGTCTTTTACAACTTTTGGAGGAAAACAATTCAAGCATGGAGTTTCGTCGTTTGCCCGAGATGTCGTGATATCTCTGCTGGGTTCTTCTAGAGAACTTAAATATTGCAAATCTGGGAGAAGGTGATGAAAGTGAGCTGCACTTCAAAGGAGTCTTCCCTAACACGTGATAGTTGACCAGGGTGCCCATCCTATAGGCAATCTAAGCGAGCCCCTCCATTTCACACCACACAAAAATAAGTACGAGATATTTCGACAACTTCAATCTCGAAGTGCCATCCACGACGCCGAATCTCCCCGTGCAACGCCAACTCCCACTACGAGACCGCAATCATGGCTTCCGGAGTTCCAGGTGCTGCTATGTAAGCATTATCAATTTTTGTCAAGAGGAGCAAAGACTGACTTATATCCCCCAGCTCAAAGCGAAGAAAGTTCGTCGCCGATGGTGTCTTCTACGCAGAATTGAACGAATTCTTCCAACGCGAGCTGGCTGAGGAGGGATACTCTGGCGTCGAAGTCCGAGTTACACCCACCGTCACCGATATCATCATCCGCGCAACCCACACACAAGAAGTTCTCGGCGAGCAAGGACGACGAATCCGCGAGCTCACCTCCCTCATCCAAAAGCGATTCAAGTTCCCCGAGAACTCCGTCTCCCTTTACGCCGCCAAGGTCCAAAATCGTGGTCTCTCCGCCGTCGCACAATGCGAGTCCCTCCGATACAAGCTTCTCAACGGTCTGGCAGTTCGTAGAGCATGCTATGGTGTCCTTAGATTCATCATGGAGAGCGGAGCTAAGGGTTGTGAGGTTGTCGTCTCCGGAAAGCTTCGTGCTGCTCGTGCCAAGAGCATGAAGTTCACTGATGGTTTCATGATCCACTCCGGTCAGCCAGCAAAGGACTTCATCGACCACGCTACCCGCCACGTTCTCCTCAGACAAGGTGTGCTTGGTATCAAGGTCAAGATCATGCGTGGTTCGGATCCAGAAGGAAAGTCAGGCCCTCAAAAGTCATTGCCGGACTCTGTCACTGTTATTGAGCCAAAGGAGGAGCAAAGTGTGGTTCAACCTATGAGCCAAGATTATGGCGCGAAAGCTGCTGCAGCTCAGGCGGCCGCTGAGGCTCAACGTGCGACGGAGCAGGCTGAGGAGGCACCAGCAGAGGAATAAATGACATGGATTCTTTGACAACATTGTCTGGCGCATTGCAGTTCGGGCTTGTAATTAGGGCCAAGCTCAATTGAGATTTCCACACCACATGATGAAAATCTATTTGTGAACTGACGATTTCAAGGATGCCCCAAAATCGTGGCCCTGCAATGTTGTGCACACCTAACTGTGTGCGGATATATCATACAAGATGTCTCTCCTTATAGTACAGACCAGAACGCCGATCCTTCATGTAGTCATGCTAAAACCCCCAAATGCAGGCCATGCTGCAACCACTTGAAATGGCTTGCCCAAACTTTCCATCCGTAAGAACCATATACAATGTTGGAAAATGCAAAAAGAGAATTCAGAAACATCACCGTCACCGTGATGATGACTTCCTTGTCCGTTCCTGTTCTAGCGGCTCATTGAAATTCCTCTTGTTTTCGTGTCCATTCATCTTGCCATTTGCCACCTCTTTGGGCGGATTATCTTCGTCGCTGTTTTCCGACAAGTCTGCTAAGCCGAATCCCATATTCTCTTCCTCGTCGTAGGCGTGGATCAGCCCTTCTCGATCACTGCCCCTCACATAGCCATTACTCCCCATGCTTGCCCTGGTCGGATCCAGGCTTCTTCTAGCCTGCATGCTTCTTCTTGTCTGAATACTCGAAATGATGTCCGTAGCAATTCCATCATTATTGGCGCCGTTGATCATCCTGTGGCCATCAGGATCGGATCGTGAGATGTTGAGAAGATAAACCCCTGTAAATATAACCAAGAAACCACTAAGAAGTGATAATGTATTAACAGCATCGGATGTGTTGAAGCCGCCGTATAAGATGAACGAAGCGCAGAGAGTAGCGGTAGTAAAAGTAACGTAGTAAAGGGGGTTGACTCTGAGCAAAAATTAGTAAAGTAAGTTGGGTTCGAGCACTCCCATCTCTTACATTGATGTGGGAAACTGGCTCAGAGCCTTGTTGAAATAGTTCATCTGGGTCAAGATACAGACCGCAGTCAAGATGATGAACACATACGTTGATGGATGCGTGAACTGGTTGTTGCCCGCCAGCGTCAACTTCACAGCAATTCCAAAAGCCTTGACCGACATGACGGAGACAGAACCGACTGTTGAACAAATCGACAAGTAGATGAGGGGATTCTTCTTCCCATACTTCGGAGCCACTCGGTATATCATAATCACAGCGAACACCATTACCATTAGACAGAAGATGAGGAACCCTAGGGAACGAGTTAGCGGTGACTTTCTGAAATATTCTGTGAGGCAAAATACCGGGCTGGATTGCATAATTCAAAATTTCATCGATGGTCTTAATCTCCTGGTCCGGTGGCGCATGAAGCACAATTATCACGGATCCAATGAGGCAGATGGCACATCCAAGCTTTCCCAATGTCCCCAATTCCTCCTTCAAGAAATACGATCCCAACACGGCACCTATTAGGACACTCAACGCCCCAAGCGGTGTGACTAGAATTGCGGGGGCGAACGCGTAAGCGGCAAAGTTTGCTACTTCTCCGACAATTACTGTAGGCCGTTAGAAGACCACTTGGATGGGATGTGAAAGGCGCGGAACTCGTACGTGCTACAATGCCAGCCCACCATATTGGACTTTTCAGATATGTGAATCCATCTCCCTCAAAGCCATGTCGTTCTTCCGCATCCATCAGTCCCTATACGTAAACCCGTCAGCAAAAAGCCTGATCATACTCTGTAAGACCATGGCAGAATTTCTCATGATTCGAAGGAGGTCCATGATTCGCCGTACCTTCTTCGTGATGACAAAACTCGTCCCTATAATCTCGAGTCAGTGCTTTTCCAAGCAGAAGACAACTGGGCACCCACCTATTGCCATGGTGGAGGTGACGGCCAACGCCAGGCCTATGTATCTGCACACCTCTTTATCAGCGATCTATTCCAGCGCAAAAGCGCATCTGTGCGACCAAGGCTTCTGCCATTGACGTACTTGTCTTCTAACATCTTCACGCAGATGTCGGGATCCCCCCTCGTATCGAGTCCAATATGTATGTGTCCTGAGCTTGCGCTCGCGATCGACTTCGAATCGGCCAGAGGAACAAAAAATGCAGATGTGCACCGCGTAGGATTGTACTGTGGGGCTCCCGCCCTTAGGATCTCCTCTCGTCTATACGCCGCTGCCGCAATATTGTGGTGGTCGCGAGTTGAAGGGATGGTCATAGGAGGGTTTCAGAACCCTGGCTGGATGTGAAATCAAAGCCTAGGCGTGGCCGCGTTGAGGGAAACTGGAAGGCAGCACATTCAAAAGATGCAGGACTACAGTTCGAGGTTTGGCCGGTGTCGTGGCCACAAGTGCTCGCGCTTGATGAGAAATGCGGCTCTCGAAACATGAAACTTTTGGCAACGTTGATAAAAATTGGCCTCGTCTCCCTTGTGTTGTCCAGACTCGCTAGGTATTTTTAGCCAGGTAGCCCGCTCCGCCCACCTCTCACATACGAAGTAGCTTTACCCCTTTTGTGAGGGGCTTTGTAAGGACGCGCAGCGGGTGGGTCTTGACAGCGATGTTTCAGCCACCTGAGTCCTTTGGCGGGGGTAAAAAGCTCGACTGTTAATCGAGCTTTGTGTATTTGGGACACTTTTATAGGGTTGGGTCACGTTTAAAGGGGCTAAGCATATCTTGAAAGGTTGCTTTTGAAATTGCTGTACGATGACGGCTTTGCCGTTGCCTGTGCGTACGCAGCACTCATTGGCAATAGTCCTACAACATTAGAAGCACATTCGGACATCCATTCCACCACGAATAACTGAGAAATATCCTGCTTGCCCGCCCATTTTTGGAATACATAGTTGCAAGCTCTGCGTGGTGAAAGCACGAGAAGCACGCTGCAAGGTGTCTTGCTCCCAACCAAAACGCCGCCAACCCCGCTTTCCCAGTCCGTCGCGAGAGAACAAAGAAATTGACGTCACGCTATGCGGAATTGCCAGTTGCTAGAATATCCGGAGTGTGAAGAGTTTTGGATCACGGGGTATCATATGCTTTTGAAGGAGAGAAAATGGAAAAAGATGGGAGTATTCGGGTATACTTGTTAGACTTACCGTCCGTCGTTCCTATGTGGGAGTTAGTGGTCGGACACGAGTGGATCGTCGGGTTTGGTTGCAAAGAAATGACGTGAGTTCGTCCGCGCTTCGGTACAGCAGGCGAAATTGGTCGGATGGGCCAGATCAAGTGAGGCCGGCTAGATGGTACGACCCAGAGGAGCAATGTGGCGGGCGCTGAGGCCAATATAGCCATCATATGACAACTTGAACGAAGAAAGGGATGTTCACGAGCGAGGGCGCTTTGCTTCTGTAAAATTGTCAGATGCGTCTCCGTTTGAGGTTCGACAGCCAGTACGCACCCTTACTTCTCACGTTCAAAGCATCGTCGGGTTCACCATCTGTTCTGGGTCGCTTCCCGTTCGAAGATGGCAATACTGGGGGGGGCGTAAGTGGTGTTGCAGCCTCCGGACGTTTCTCCTTATCGATCTCGTCCTCATCTTCGTAGCCAATCTCATCTTCATGCTCGACTCCAACCTGAGGCTCGGAAATGGATTTGGACTTATCGAGGCCTTCGCCGTTTGCCTCATCCTCGTCTTCGTATTGTATCTCGTCGGCGTCCACGGTTACGCTAGATTCGGCGGTATCGATATGTTCGGGTTTGTCCTCCATGACTTCTGCTCCTTGAAAGCTGACTTCAACGTCGGCTTGGTCTTGCTGGATATTACGGCTAATACCATCATCTTCAGTTGTACCTTCTTCACCGTAATTGTACTCTTGTGGGTCTGTCCCAAACACGTCAAAGGTACCCTCATCCGTGAATTCTCCCTCTCCACCAAAATCGTGAGCTAATACATCGACACCCTCGTATTGTTCCAGAGATTCGGAGGGATCGAAGTTCCCAATTGTGAAATCTTCATATCCCCCATCCAAAATCCCATTTGGAAATGGGTCCTGGTCTTGATTCTTCTCGTCGTATTCGAGTACATTTTCGATAAGAGCGCCTCTATGGTCGTCTTCAGTAGCAGGGTCTTCTTGTTTGTTGGATTGCTGAGATATTTTGTCGTCGGAGGTCCGTGAAAGAGACCGTCGACGAAGGTCTTCATTGATCGCTTCGTATTCTGCAAGAAGAAGGACAGAACATTTAGAACAAAAACATGTACTGGGTTTGAGACATGGTGGAAAGAGATTAAATATACCCTGGTTTGTTCTGTTTTCATGATTAGAGGGTGACTTAGCATGACCCTGAACAGCAGCCAGGTTATCTCCTTCCTCCTCAGAGTAATCGATCAAATCATCTTCACCGTAGTCGTTCTCTTTGGCAGCTTTCATGCTAGATTGATTCGCATCTGGAGTGGCATGCTGAATTGAACCGTCTCCAGAGGATAGTCCAGTAGGGGCAAGCTGTGAATCGTCGGTAGTTTCAGCTTCGGGTTCCTCATGCTCCTCCTCACTCTCGCGTACTAATTCCTCTGGGGTGTGATCTTCAATTCCGTGCGTGGCTTGATGTTCATCTGAGCCTTGCTCAGCGTGCTCAGCGTCAGAGGCATTCTGTAGCTCTGGATTTTCCAAGTCCGGCACAATACCATTATTGCTTGCATCAACGTCCTCTAAATCATCAAGGCTCTCGCTGTGTTCATCCCAGGCAATAAATTGTGACAAACCTTTTCCTCCGGCAGCTCCTGCACCGAGCTTTTGGAGTCTTTTAGAGAAATTGATCCGGGTGCCAAGAAGAATGCGCGGGGGTGGGGATGATTCAACGCCATCATTTCTTAGCAACTTCTCACGTAGATTCAAGATTTGTGTTAGTGTGACGTCGTGAAGGAGAGCAGAACTCTGCTTGCTGGGCGTTAGCGTTGAGTCTAATGTTTCTATTTGGAGACAACTTGCCTCTTCTGCTTGAATACCCAGATCTTCCACAGCCATACAAAGCTCATCCTCGTCGCCGAGATCTTCCTGGATGACCTGCCGAATTGCCTTGAACAAATCTGCCAGCGGCTTCTCGGCAATGGACATGTCCGAAAGAAAGAAAGAATCTGTATCATCAAGTTCGGAAGATGAGAATAATGCATACTCGACAGACTGATAAACAACCATGACTTCTTGATGGGAAGGAACAACGGTTGTTTCATCCAAAGATGTGTTTTTGACGGTCGTGATACCATCTCCAGATACGGATTGGGAGGTTAGATTAGTCTCATGGTATTCTGTTGTAGGATCAGGGGAAGTGGATTCATGTTTTCGACTGGGAGCTAGAGGACTTTTTTGGCCTTGGGCGATTACTGTACTTTTGGGGCTCCCTTGTACCGGTGATGCAGTCCGAGATTCATGTTCTGAGAACTCCGCGGCTAAGTTCTCAGTATCTGGTATTGGTGCTACTTCGGCAGGCTGCAAATCTTCTTGTTGTAAATCCTTTTGATGGTGAATATCCCGAGAGTTTCCTTCAGGGGTATCATTCCCTGCAACCTGGACCTCTAAAGATTCCTGGTGCGCATACATATAATCAGTTGCGCTATTCAAATTATTTGCTCCGAACTGCAAACCAAGGTTTGGATCTTCCACGGCATGAAAGGGGCCTTCAATATCGAGAGGCAAGGCTTCGTGGTCGATCGAATGCCCTTCCTCACCATGCAATACGTCTGCGTCACCCATCGAATAAGAATCCACATCCTCATCGATCATTAAATCGTCGTTACCGAAGGCGGGAGAAGGCTGTGGGCCAGGATCTCCTCCAGCGTCGGCAGTCAAGGTAGCATCTTCTATAACGTAATCTTCATCTACCTGTGCAGTTGTAAAATCGAAGTCTATGTCGATATCGCCATCGCCATCGCCATCATTGTGACCAATCTCCGACGAGATCTCCATACTGTCATCGGCCATGGCGAAACCTGATATTCGGATTGTACCAGGAGAGTTCAGTATAGGTGGGCGTTCGTGACGTTGCTTGCGTAGGAGAAGCCGAGAAGCCAAAAGAGAGAACGCCCGGGGAGTCGAGACCGCGATTGAATTTCAATGATTAGTAGTCCTGTGGACCGAGAGTTTGCCTGTTCTTCAGTGGCCTGTTTCGTAGGTGGCACTTTCGACGCGTCAAAGATGCAAGGACGGATCTCGATATGAGGGGGTGTCAAGTAGGTCAAGCTTGAGAAAGAACGGCGAGAGTTCAGGAGGAGGAACAGGATGTACTGAGGAAAGTAGCATCGGAGTCATGGAGAAACGACATGTACGTGTTGTCAGTTGTGAATGGCAGATGTCGGTGGTTACATTTTGCCGAAAGCTGTTCGATTGCCACTACCTAAATTCTGGCGCCTGTCCGTTTTCGGAAAGCACGTGATCGCACTGTATCGGGAGCTGGAAAGGTGCCAGATTGAAGGTGACGGTCAAGTCGCACTTTCAAACAACCACAACTTTTCGATAGGACGAATTTTACTTTCGCAACTATGGTACGCATATCTATGGACTGTCTCCTCCCAAATGCCCTCTAATCCAAAAGTCTAGGTCGTCCTTGCCGCCTCAATATGCACGCGGGGTGGAAAAGCTGTCCTCTCGAGGCAGTTTCGAGAGATGCAGCGCTCAAGAATTGAAGCTCTTTTAGCATCGTTTCCCAAGCTGGCAGATACCGGAACTCAACATACAACAGTCGAGCAAGATAACGTTCGCTTTGTGTACCAGCCGTTGGACGAATTGTACATGGTTCTCATCACCAACCGCCAATCCAATATCCTACAAGACATCGATTCCCTACATCTTTTTGCACAAGTTGTTACAAGCACATGCAAGACTTTGGATGAGAGAGAGATATTGAAGAATGCCTACGAGCTGCTCAGCGCGTTCGATGAGCTCGTCACCCTCGGATACCGGGAGAACTTGACAATTGGTCAGATCAAAACGTTCCTAGAGATGGAAAGTCACGAAGAGAGAATACAAGAAATCATTTCAAGGGTATGGCTCCTCTTCCCAACTGGTTACGGTGCTGAATTTTGCAGAATAAAGAGCTGGAGGCCACGGAAGAGCGAAAACGAAAGGCCAAGCAACTGGAAATGCAGCGCAAGGAGGTTTCAAGAAGTGGCAGAAACGCCGTACCACGGGCGCCGGTATATCCAACATATACTCCACCGGCACGGTCCAACGTTACAGACACATATGATTCGTACGAGGCCGAGAAGAATAAATCCTTCAAGTATATCTCTGAACGTGGTAGTTTGGGTTCTTGAGCTAACAATTCGCTAGGACGACCGCGCCAAAGGGTAAAGGAATGCAACTGGGCAAAAAATCGAAGACTACAGATATGTTCGAGCGTGTTAGAGGAGATTTGGGTGCCCAAGCAGAGGAGACCGCATCATCTCCTTTGGTACCGAACCATCCAGCAGCGCCTGCCGAACACACTCAACCACAAACATCCCGAGTTTCGTCATCCTTGGATCGAGATGCGATACATGTCACAATTGCAGAAACGATAAACGCAAAGCTTTCTCGAGAAGGGTCCTTGAATTCCATAGAGGTCAAGGGAGATCTGCAACTGCGAATATCAGATCCGACTTTGACCAAAGTCAAACTTGACCTTGTGGCCAATTCCAGTCACGGCGTTCAATTCCGCACACATCCCAACGTGGACCGGGGTCTTTTCAACAGCTCTAAAGCGGTTCAAATGAGCAATACCACGAAAGGCTTCCCTGTAAACAATTCGGTGGGAGTCTTGCGATGGAGAGCGACTCCCAAGACAGATGATACGAGCGCTGTTCCAATCACATTTACAGTGTGGGTAAACAAGGGATCGGACGACACTTACAATATCACAGTAGAGTACGAATTGACTGGAGGGGATCCTCTGAAAGATGTGACCGTCATAATTCCTTACGCCACCAGTGAGCCTGCTGTCTCCAGCTTCGATGCTACGTATGAAGTTTCCGGCGACAGCCTTGAATGGACGATCGGCCTAGTGGATGACTCCAATGCCACCGGATCCTTTGAGTTCGAGGCACAAGCTGGAGATGAGAACGAGTTCTTCCCGATGCAAGTGAAATTTGGGAAGACAAAACCATTCATTGATGTTGATGTAAGTTCTTACAATATACTCCTCTCAAGCACAACTGACCATCTTGCAGGTCACTGATGTCACCCTTCTTGAGATGAACGAGCCTGTGACATTCTCGAAAGAGATCAAATCAGTCACAGATTCGTACCTAATCGAATAACTGGATTGGGCAGGAGGAAAAGATTGTGTGATTTGAGCATGGCGTAGGATGGGGGGCTCTCATAGCCTTGGACCGAGCTATATTGGCAATAGAGAATCATAAAACAGACTCCAAATCATACTTTAAATATTTTACCACATGTTCGGTTGAAAGTTGTGTCGCATCTTCCACAATAACTTAGAACCTCCCGCTAAATTGTATTCTCGCTTAAAACGAGGTCCATCGTAACGCGCCTTCCGTGCTCTCACGCGATTCTGAATCTTATGAACAAGTACTTTACATTTTTGCCCAAGGCTGAGGCATGTGGCAACGTTCAAAACCACCGAGCATATCAATGAGAAATTCCACTTACCTAAGTCCAACATGGAAGGTTCTTCAGTACTTCAAATCCTGAGCGAGAAGGCTCTCCATCAACCGGCAGATCCTGACCTCATCACCTACTGCCCGTCCATGGATTTGGTTGCTCTTGTTACCCAAGACCAACACGTTTTCATCTACCGACTTAATGGTCAACGAGTATATGGTGCCACTCAGAAGGCTGGGAAGCCAAGAGTTGAGAGCATTCGGTGGAAACCAAACGGCTCGTCGATCCCCAGTCGATGTTTCCGTTACCAAAAGACTAACATATGAATAGGCCAATTGCTGGCTATTGCTTGGACTGACGGATCTGTTCGTCTTGTCGGCGCTGAAAGCAGCAAAGTTGTACACCAATTCACCGTTGGTGATAATGTGTCTGGAGTCACGTGCTTAGGTTGGGCTACAAATTTCACCAGGAAGAGCGCCAGTTCTGCGAGTGCCAACCAAGAGTCGGGGTCTTGGGGCACATTTTTGGCAGGAGATGGAATCTTCTCAGCTGAAAAGACACCGTTGGACTTACCCAGAGACCTATCTCTCATCGACATTGAAACTAGTCTGCCAAAGCTGAGTGTCCTCGCTGCAGCAGGCAGCTCGTAAGTCAAAGTGGTTCTCTCGAGAGCGCTATCCTGATATGAGTACAGAGACGATGTTTTCAGTTCGAGGCCATCCTTGGATGCTATTTTCCGCCCATTTGATCCAAAAGACAACAAAGCCGTCGATGTCATGGTCGTCGGCACAAGAGAAGGAACAATCCATCTCAGCATATATGATTCGTTTGTCATTGGCTCTTTCATATCTCCAGTGGTTGTCGACCATATTCCAGCTCATCTAATTCGCCATGCGTCTCATCCAAATTATTCAACACATTCTTTGTTGATGAAATCTTCTGCTTCCGACCATCTCTTCATCGTCCCCATGGATCTTCGATTTGTTTCAGCATCGAGCGAGTACCTGTCTTTACTTGCATCAAGGTCTACAGCGTTTCAGAATCTACTGAGATACATTCATCAGGTCCAGCTCTCCTTGGTTAGTGAATACAAAGCTACGCAGGAGCTTCCAAGCAGATTCCTGCGGAACATCAATGAAACGCTCGGAGAAAAGGGCAACGGCGATATCGTCCAAGCATTATATCACTCTGTAGCCACAGGCCATACTTTCCCTGCCGTTCGAGAATGGCTTGTGGATGAGCTCTCTGAGAGGGTGAGATTACCATCTCGTTTGTGACCAAGAAGCTAACTGTCGCCAGGGTCATAAACGATGGGATAAGGCTGTCACCACTGGCCTGGAAAACCTGCGGCGACTTGCTCACGAAAATCTGCTCCCGGCTTTAGATCGTTGTTCCGTGATTTTGAGCCGGTTCGCTGGGATTGCTAAATTTCAAGGCACGAACGAGACTAGAGGGTTCACCATTTCACAGATCAATCTTATTATGGATACAATCGCTTGCCTTCACCTTGTTTCGTCCAAAATTTTGATCCAGGTCATCGACGAGCTTGATCTCTTCACTGCTTTCTCAAACTGGGTCCGCTATGAGATAGACAGGCTTGCATCAGATTCTGCAGCTTCTCCAGATGATGACAAAATTGAAAAAGAGGCCTCGATAGATCACAGCAAGGTGCTACAGTATCTTCAAACGGCAATGACGACCAATTCCCTGGCGATGTACTTGGATGACTCTGTAACCGAAGACAATGACAATAGTTGGAAGAATGCCGAGCAGGGGCTGCCGATATATGATCTTCTTGACAAACAGCTACAGAAGCAAGAGCGAGGGGCTCCATATCTGAAAGCGCTCCCCCGCGTCGACCTTCTTTGCAAGCTCTTAGCTGCTCAGGCAAGTACCATCTTCAGTCAGATTGCGGAAGCAGAGAAACGAAACGTGCTATTCGGAAAAGTACATGAAATCGGGGTAACAGAGACTACTGGACCGGTAGCCATGAGAATGAGCGCAGTTGTAAGTCTGCAACGGTTCTTCTCAAACTTAGCTGACATGCTCAGGATACTTCTTGGTGTCGGACTCATGCTGCTTTTGTGCCAAAAGACTTCCCAAATACTGGTATGCAAACTTTTAAGCATAGTAGAATCAAAATTAAGTGTCTATTTAGTTCAGATCATTCGTCTCAGACTCTTCATCGAGAATGGTATCAGTCAAGTTCAAAGTGTTGATACGGCTTTAGTGCAGCTTGGAGATGGCCGAATCAAAGATGTGAAATTCATGGATGATAAGGTCCTATTAGTCCTCTGGGAGTCGAGTGGTACAGTCTCTTTGAAATTGGTCAATCTACACCGATGTTGACTGTATAACAGGGACACGAAGTCTACTAAGCTTGATCTATGACACCAATGCAAGCGACCTAAGCTCAGCTCATCTAACATACTCGGTGTACAAGCAAAACGGAGGCCTCTATAGCCCAACGATCTTCAGTAATGAGGAAATCAAAAGTCGGTTGTCCAAATATCAAATTCCTAACTCAGGCTCTTTTGGTCCAGAGAGAATGGAGGTTCGAGAGCGAACTCAGCGGCAGGAGAAGGACGACACACGCAGAATAGTGCTCCTGAGAGATGACAAGACACAATACAAAGTCTTCAAATTCGCGGAAGCCAATGGAATAGATGGGGATGTTCTCATGTCATGAGCTATTCGGTTGCCATAGACACTGGACCAGTACTATGAGAGTATGTACCCTTCATTCATTACCTCCCACCACGGGACATGAAATAGAACCCTGCCCCTCGATAATTTTTTACCCATTACCTTTTGTGTTAGAACGCCTCGCAAATGACAGTTTTGGCAAGAACCTGTCAATAAAAAGCTAAGATATAGCCAAGGCTCTGGTCTACTGCGGCTGACGGTAGCCTGCTCGTACTTGCCTTAACGCGGAGCGTATACGGAGACCAATCACAATGCGCATCAATTGCAGGGCAAGACATTTATTTGTTTGTGTAAATCTGCACCTACCAGACAGGTTTCTGATAATGGAATTGACAGACGCCTCTGGGAAGACGGGTTGTTAAATTTTGTCTTAACTGTCTTCAATAGACATCCAGATATCAAGATTAACTATAACCCGTGCTCAATTTTCCGTTTTCTTGTATATTGTGTACGTC
Source organism: Hyaloscypha hepaticicola (assembly GCA_002865625.1). Taxonomy (NCBI): domain Eukaryota; kingdom Fungi; phylum Ascomycota; class Leotiomycetes; order Helotiales; family Hyaloscyphaceae; genus Hyaloscypha; species Hyaloscypha hepaticicola. Next base: position 683,317 of record KZ613473.1, read on the forward strand.
ACTGATACCCAGCATAACAGCCATGGCCTCCCAGGAAATTCAAGTTGTTGCTATGCGGGCGAAGTATGAGACCTCTTCAGTGGAAATAAAGTCAATCCGGAAATTAGATCAATTAGTGACAAGTTTCATGGCAGAGACATGAAGGTTGACATGGCTGACATACAGCGATCGGGAAAGAAGCAGGATGCGAAGTACGGCACCGCACCCTTGGACCCTACTATAGAGAAACTACAGCTTGCTGTCTAGGTTGGCGTTTATTTCCTTTTGTCCGACAACTTGGGATCTCGGAAGTCATTTTTCTCTTCTCTAAGAGCCAATTGCTTCTTCCATATCTCCCACTCGCATGAAGTTCTCTACCACAGAAAATAACCTTTGAGTAAGAACTAGGCAAAGTTGAAATTCCGATCAATGCTTTTGCTTTCTTCTATTCTGGATTTGTAGCTTTTTGCTACTTCCCGGCTGCGGTGCCCGTGACATTGATGACTGCAAGTTGGGCCCCAAAGTTTGGTTGGCGTTATGCTACTGGTTGTTGTTATCTATGCGGTGCAGGGGATGAGATATTATACTTCTCCTCTGATGTTTCTTGAGGGGGAAGAGAGGTGGAGATATTGAGTTGCAAGCTGTCGACTGAAGGGCTATTGATATCCTCATTTTCAACATCTGGGAAAGATATTGATCAAAAGTTGCAGCTGCTAACATATGGGGATGTGAGTGGTCAAAGAACGTTCTTGGCATGCAACTTTGGTTGCCTTTTGCCGCCTCGCCATCTGATTTGCTCGAGTAAGGTTAGCAACTTTGTGTTACAACACATCGTGCATGTATGCTACTGTGTAAGATCCTATCAGGTACCTGCAGAGGCTAAATTCCCGCCCGTGACTTTATTTTTGCACTACTCACAGCAGTAGTTGCGCGAGGCTCAAGAGAGCGAAATCGTAGGGGCGGAGAAGTTAAACGAGCTAGACCTCGATTATACTTTCTGCTATCTAGGTACTGAAGGCCAACTTCGAGTTGACCATCAACACGATAAATGTTCTTCCAGCAGTGGGTGGATGCCAGCGGGTCATCCAGCACGTGGGATATGCAGAACCAAAAAGTCTTCAAGCAACGCTGGTGAGCTGGCAATATTAGAATATTCAAAGTAAACTTTGAGATGTCATTGATCTGATTCATCGCAGGCTGTCATGGGCGTTGATCTGAGTGTCAGGGCTGCTTCTTTTAGCCAAGTACGTAGGCGTACGTACCAAAAAACCCGCGAAGAATTATTCTCCGAGGCTGTCCAATCAGGATTCATGTTTTCCTATATCCATGTTCTAGCGTGTCCAGTGCCCGGTACAGTAAGTGCTTGCATGGTGGGTGTACTTGACATCTTGTGCTCGAGCCTGGGCAGCGCGCATATATGCAAGCACTTTACTCGAGGCCAGTGATTAGCCACTGGCCCTGGTGACAGCCATGGCTTAGCAAGCCACAAGACTTACCATTCGTTACGCATCGAGGAAAAGCCCATCGCCCTGCGATTCTCCAATCCGCGCAAAGTGCCTCCTTCAGGCATCGGCCATCCCTGGGCCTCTGCCCCTCCATCCTGGTCAATACACCCTTCCCGGTTGGGCGGCGTGCAGCACTGCGTCCTATCCCAAATTCTACTCCGCTGGGTTTTCCATGTGCAGGGTCTTGACTTATTTCAAACAACTCGGACAGACTGTCGATAACATCATTAACAAGCCGTGACTCACATTTGCATTCCATGCTACCATGAAATGAGGAGGAGAGGTAAAAAAGTGGTGAGACTTCATTATTTGTTCCATGGTTGGATGGATACTTACAACGTTACGACAATAAAGCTTACAGAAACACAATACCCAAACTCGCAACATTCACTTCCCTTCGTGCTTATCCATTTGATATTCTTCCATTTTCAGATGCACAAGCTCTGAATAGTTGCATATTCAGGTTCATCAGGGCACCATTACTAGTTCTCTAAATGAACTCTAATGTAAGACAATACGGTGGCTAATTGATACAGCAGATTCAGTCCAACTGAACATCCTGAACCCGAGAGTATACTCATTCAAACCTTGAATCGAAAGCCGTCATATGCCACAAAAACTATTCTGTCCTCGGGAAAGGAACTGCAATCTACAATTTAGAAGTACACAACATTCAGCACCTCCTTTCGAAAGTCAGCTTTACTTCGAAAGCATCGTTGATAGAAGTATTATTACTCGGCAGTTGCTTCCGATATTAAATATTCAAAACTCAAACCTTAATCATAGCAGACATCAAGAACACTCGAACGTTTCTGCAAATCTGGAAAAGATGGGTCCGTTTGATCAAAATGTTTTCACTACTCAGTACTCTTCCGCATCTCCTTGGCAGATAAGGCTCTTTACAACCTTCGGCAAGCATCCCTTCGAATCAAAAAGCGGTGGATACTGAATCCCAGCATGCACTTCCGGGACAAGTGAAAGAGGGAGAAGTTTGGTGTGCCGTCCACAGAGATACAGACTTGCTGGAATGTATGGGGACCTCTCCGGACTCTGTATTGTTCTCGAGAGCTCGTTGGAGGAAACGCTGATTTCATGCAGTGTCCATAGATAGCTCACTCGCAATTGGTTTTGGTGTTACTGCAACGCTCTTTGCCCTCTGTGGTTTGGTGATCGCGTACCGCTGAGGGTCATGAACCAAGCAACACAAGGTAGTGAGTCCTCAATTATTTGGCCACCAACTCTAGCAACCGCTGACTAGTTACGCAGATGGTTCGAATTTTCATCTAGACGAATTGCCTCAGTATCATCTCCGCCTCGAGCACACATTTGCATCTGATTCGGCTGAGAGATCGAGATATCAAGCCTCCGGCCGCTCGAGGAGGCTTGGACTTCGACGGTTGGGTCATAGGGAAGCATAACGCGAAGAGAGTGATTGAGTTGCATGATAGATGCAGAGAAGGGACACTATACCCCTTCTAAAGTCCATTTTGAGGTAGGGGAACGTAGGTGGTGTTCATCTGCAGGGCATTGACTGACTTACTTGCCGATCAAAATTCAGTATATGCGTCTTTGGAGCGTTCCCCTTATCTTGGAAGAGCTTCAAACTATGGCATCGTGTGCAGATACTTCTCCCAATACCAGTTAACAAAAATCAAATGTTCTGTTCAGTTGAGCCACATTTTGAGGCGCATAGGCCAAAGAACCTCCAAATCATCGTTGCGTTGAATTATTTCTGCTCAAAATTGACATGTGATGCTTCTCATGATGTAGAAACTCGGGGCATTTTCAGGGACTTTCTGACTCCTGGTTTTGAGATTTCGAGGTCGAGGATATATTTTGAGCCGCAATTCGAGCCGCATCACTTGAAAAGCCCCTGCCAAACATCGATTCTTTGATAAAATGATTTCGAAAATTGGTAGAGAGGTTCCGGGGAAGAGGTTCTAGTTGATTTTGACATAACATCCTAGATCATAATTGTTTTATTAACAAAATCGAATTAAGAGGATGAGTGCGACTCAAGAGTTTACTAGGGGTGAGGTCAAGAGTTTACTGGGGTTAAGGTCAAGAGTTACAGGGGGTGAGGCCATTTCCCCCACGGGCAAAGCCGCAACAGCACACTCAATAGGGGCTCATCAAAAATGGCAGGCATATTTTGTGCCCTACTCTCTAGGATTTGGCTGGCGTGGCCGCCTTCAAACACCGATGTGGCCGTGCACTGGGCGTTTAGGTTTCCAGTACCGGTACACCAGGTCCACCAGGTCCTATTCGACAAACTATCACCAGGGGGAAGCCTCAGAAACAACGATCAGCCAGCTACTAACCTAGCATAAGGTAGAACAATAGCGACTTTCTGAGTGCTCGGCCTAGTAAACCAAAGCGAACCCAAAAAGTACCTTATGGAATAAGTAATTGCCCCATGGAGCTTGGAACCAGGGAATAAAAGCACTAGAAGAATTCCAAAACATCTAGAAAACGTGAAGAAGGTCTTTGGAGAGGATCAACCCCGCGCTCTGCTCAATATTCCGGGTCAAAGTTCGCGATACATGGCGATTACTGGAATACCGGGATTGTATTAGTCCCTCGAGGCTGAGGCCTTACTCGGCTCACTGGGCTGAACCCCTCACCTGGCAAGCCTCGATCCAGTAATGGTAGCGCCTCCATTCAGATGCATGCAGAACAAAGCAGGGGATGATCTCACTCTCTACCCTGCTCGAAGGATCCAATCTATAAGACCCCGGATATTCTTCAACATATACTTAGCATTCTTGACTCCTCTTCAAGATGTCCATTACCTTCACACGAAACTCGAGACAGTATTCGCTCCAGAGCAATCTACCACTGCTTTGGAATAGAGAACCAACTGCATTCTGACTACTGAAAGATGGGTAAGCTTATCCAATACCAAGTCTCTCTCCATTTATCTCCAAATGACGGTGTATTTCCTTGCGACCAAGAATAACTAGTCAATTGAAAAACGGTGATCTCCATACGCCTTCAATTAACTCGAGAAGTCTCCATAGATAGCACAATTACGATTGCATTCGGTATCATCGGAACGCTCCTCGCCATATACGGGATTTTCATTGCATACAAGCAGCTAAAGATGATGCGTTTCGCATCTCGAAGAAGTGAGCCTCCTGATGTGTTTGCTTCGCATCGGATGCAACTGAAGGATTCTAGATCGCCTGCGCCGAGACGGCAGCGAATTGCCACAATTTCATGTCCGCCTTGAACACATATTCGTTGCCGATAGTTCACGAACATTTGAGAGACCGCATGAGGGAGGAACCATACGCAAAGAACCTTCCAGGCTTGAGTAGGGTGGTTCGGGGTGTTGATTTGATCATTGAGCGGGATTTTTGATGTAGCAGAACTCCGGTCTCAATTTTGTGTTTCTTGGAGGGTGCCTTCGTGGCCATTAGCCCTCGGATAGGGTCGCTGATGTTCCCTTTCCTCAACCATCAAAAAATCATCAACTCGTAGTTTCAATCATATCTTTGAAACCCAGTCCAGGTCTACATGCCCACTCAGGTCCAGAAAAGCATCAAGTCTTCGAACTTCTTCAACATCTCGGTCCTCTTGTACCACTCGGTCGATAGCCCCGTTGTCAAAGGCAATTCCATGCCAAAGCAAAACTCCAAGATCTCTTGCAAGCTTCACAGCATCGAGCGCTGACTTTTGCTCCAACTCTGGAAGATGTCTTTGGAGCTCAGCCCAAAACAGAGCTCGCAGTTCTTCAGCATCTCCAGAATATTGGAAGCCAGATGGGGTCATTTCTCCGAGAATCTCTTCCAGACCATACAAGCAGGTCCCGAAAGGTAGGCGTTCCGCTTCGGCCCAATCCACCAGTCCTGTCAACTTCCCTGAAGATGGGTGGACCATGATGTTCGCAGCCACGATATCACCGTGTGTTAGGACCCACGGTAGAGCCTCGATTTGATGTAGATTTCTGAGCACCTTCCTAACCGCTGGGAGGAATCGCGATGGAAGACCTTCTGCGAGGGATTTGAGGCGAGTGATGATGCTCTTTCCAACTCGACCAAGTGGCAGTTCCTCAACGTTGTTATTATTCCATGATTTGGCCAGGAAGGCGGCGAAATCTTTGCAAAGCTCCATGCGGTAGTATGTAGATCTAGCGATGAAAGCGTCATTCGCACGGAATAGCTTGAAAGAGATACCTTCAATCCTTCTCATGCTATAAACAACCAGCCCAGACTCTGGTAACGTTGCCAGGTACTTCGTTTCTGGAGCGAATGCCCGATAAACTTCTCGAGCAGCGTCCGTGATTTGGAGGTTCAGGCGATAGCTTTCAGGACGGAATTGGATAACCAAGTCATCGCCAACAAAGATTGTCATGGAACAATATCCCTGACATATTGCTGGAGAAATTGGTCTTCCGGGATAGAGATTCTCGACGAAATTGTAGCAGTCGAGTCGATCTCGAGATGTCAGGCCTGAACGGTGGAAGAAGTCGTTGATCGAAGCCTCGAGCGCCAGCTGCTCGTCAGCCATAGCGAGTATTTGCAAGCTTCAACAGCCTCCGCATTGCAAGACCAAAGAGTTGTGAGGTTTTTTTTTAGAGACATGGTGGTGGTGCTGATGCTTCTTGTTGTACAAAGAGGGGTTGCGAAAGCTACCCCACGCTTGCACTGGCTGGCGGCCCTATGACCAGTGGCAGATAAGACATGTGCTTCGATTGAATTGTGTAATAGCGCCATCGTACACTTATGATTGGCTTCTTCTGAGAGGAATTCATCGTAGAATAGGTTGCAAGTAAGAGACACTGTCTCTTTTCGTCGCCCAGTATGAGGCAGTTGATGAGGAAGGTGGGAGGTTGGGAGATGTCGTTGGAAGCCCTCGGCTCAACCCCGGGGCTAGCCTGTAGATCTTGGCAAAGCCCCTTTGTCCCTTCTACCTTAATACTCAAGTAATTCTTCGAACCTTTCATTCAGAAGGGTTTTATGAAAGCAAACTAATCTTCCTTTAGTCCTTGTGATGATTTCGTCATAGTTTCGGTGCTTAGTTAGGGGCTGTTGCTAAAAAGTAGGACGAGTGTTGGTGGAGAAATTGCCCAAACCAAGAGGCTTCAGGCCAACGCGATTGGGAGATCTAAAGAAGTCCAAAGGCTAGTCAGAAGATGTGAAATGCAAAGATGAACGAGTATTCGAAACTTTCGATTAGGTTTTGTCACTTGAGATAAGGAGTATAGTCTTTCGAAGTATCAGCCTTTATTGGCACGAAAATTGATATCGAGATTGAAATATGGTATCATGTGATATTTGAATGATGGACAATTTCGAGGCGGAGTTCGTGGCGCGATGTGTTTGGCTGGATTGACAGCGGGTTGAGCGTGCCCAATGGGGCTCGCAGGGGCAAATGTTCCAGGTGGACTTGGGCTCAATGGCGGCCGGGATATCACGCCAATCACAGCCAATCACGGGCAACCCCAGCCACCCCAAAGGACATCCCAAGTAAGGCTGCGATGAGAAATTAGAACAACGCTGAATCTCAGAAATTTCTCACCTCCTTCGCCCTGACTTCTGTTCAACATCAACTCCGTGGTTCAATCTCATCATGCTCCCTCTCACATGATTTGTGCTCTTGCTGGAGCGATATGATACGTGCAACGACGCCCAAGGACATCGTGTGACGAGCCTCGCCATGTTTTCATCCTAATGTTGTACCACAAACTACATGGTTACGTCCGAATCTCTACCTAGGATTCAGGCAATTGTGTCGCTTCAGACACGTTCGAGAATAGCACAGAATCACAAAATTGCACAGAGGGAAGGAGGCATGGCTGCATTGGTTCCTGCCATAAGAGTCGGCACCGCGCCAAAATCTGTACACCCAGATCGTCACACTCGCAGTGACACGGAGCCTTACCAAGTTTAAGATCATTTCACCAACCATCAATTCTGTGCTGGTGAACCACACAAGCTGTGGGTCTTTTATCCTAAGTATCAATATCTTGATTTACTCACCCACCCTTCTAGAAGCCTTGCTTCCCTCGAGCGATCAAGAACACTTACTCTTTCCAAACCTGCTCTTATCCAAGCTTCGTCTTTCGCTCTTAACAAGGAATTCTCTTTCGCCACCAAGACTCTCAGATCCAAAATTGAAACGCCATGTCTTCTTCACCTGCCCATGTGAAGAAGCGCCTCCTGCTTTGCTGCGATGGAACCTGGATGGACGCGTACGTAGAGCATTTCATCTATCGGTTCTCCTCTTTTGAAGCCTCATATTTGATCTTCTTGCTATCACTTGAATTTTTCCCTAGCTGGAACCTTGAAATGACTTTGGCGTCTCTTCACTAAGTCTAAGCAGTGATGATGGCTACAATAAACCTACCTTGATTCCGTATGTGCCAACAGGCACGCTTCAAGTTCCATCGAACGTCACACGAATCTCTCGCGGTCTCAAGAGGGTGGGCTTCGACGGAACACCTCAGATCATCTATGTAAGTGTTCCCTAGGCAAACATCCTCCAGTCTTAAAAACGTTTGGGTCATAAGGACTTCAATTGCTAATTCAATATCTTGCAGTATCACTCTGGTGTCGGAACAGGACCGGGAATTGTGGACGCTATAGGTGGTGGCCTTCTTGGGACCGGCATCTCTGAAGTAAGTGCTGCTTCTGTTTAGGTTCATACTTGACTCTAACTTCCTTCCAGAACATCCGTGAAGTTTACAGCTTCATAGCTGCCAATTACACCCCTGGAGATGATATTGTTCTTATTGGGTTCAGCCGAGGAGCCTTTACTTCTCGGAGTGTGGCAGCAATGATAGGGGATATCGGGTTATTGACCAGGTAAGCCTTTTCCTATTTGCTGGTTTTATTTTTCCAGAAATCACGTCCCAGGAGCTCTTGGGTTTTGCTATGCTCGTTTCACTCCTCAACTTCACCCCTCATCTCCTAAGCCCGCCCTAAATATCATGAAAGCTGCATACTAAATCGAGCGTCAGAAATGGCATGAATCAGTTCTACCCCATCTTCAAGGATTGGGAAAATTTTCGGAACCCTGATTACAAGGACATTTTTCCAACCATCCCCTTTCCAAACAAGCCCAAAGGGTCGAACGCAGCCCACGAATACAGACGAAGACTTGAACAGGTAATTGCATGCTACGGGAGAAGAGCTTGATCTTGAAAAGACTGACAAGTTGTAGGAAAATCAGACCAGGGTGTACGATCCTGACGGAGTTAAGATTCAGATACAAGCCGTTGCTGTTTGGGATACAGTTGGCGCTCTCGGGATCCCTCAAATTTCCTGGCTCGCCAAATTTGGGCTGCCACATTCTACCAAAGAATACAGATTCAGTGACACAAATCTCGATGGAAACGTTCGGCATGCATTTCAAGCGTTAGCTCTAGATGAGCATCGAGCTCCCTTTAGTCCTGCTGTTTGGGAGAGGATGAATATGCGCAAGACTACCGTCGACTTGCGGCAAGTCTGGTTCCCTGGAGCACACTCAAATGTAGGTGGCGGCTATGACGATCAAGAGATAGCCAATATCTCATTAGCTTGGATGATGGACCAACTCGCATCAATTGGAGTTGCATTCCAGGAGAATTACATTGAGCGTATTTTTGCCGACAACGTTCGATATTACTATTCCGATCCAAAGCCAGCCCCAACAAGACTCTCAAACATCTTCTCTCGTCCACCTTCGAAGCAGTGGGCCATTGAGCCGGTCTACGAGAAGCACAAGCCAGTCCGACCTTGGGGACTTGGTGAGGTATATGAATCTGAGACTGGTCTCGTATGGATTCTTCCTAATATCCATTCAACTTAGCAGTGACTAATAAACTGCATCTAGTATAAGATATCGGGCAAAATGATTCGCACCCCGGGGATGTATACTCGTGCAGATCCAGATACCGGCGTCCCAACAGACGAATATATGACACATACGAATGAGCGCATTCACCGCTGCGTTCGTATTCGGCTTGAGCTAGAGGGTCTCGATCTCGATGATCGTGGTACTTACAAGGCTACAGCTCTTCTCCGCAAAGGCCTTTGGCGTCTCGTGCAAACTAGAAGCAGGATCGAGGATCCGATTCCATGGAATGCGAGTTGGGGACCTGAAGCACCTGCACCAGCGGTAAGCACCCTCCTATTTATTTGGTATCTTGCGGATCTAATTGTATTGGTAGGGTCCGCCAGAAGAGCGTCGTTGGGTGTGGCAGTATAATGGCCCCGAAGAAGATGCTCCGCCTGAGCGGATCCTGGTTGAGGAGCCCCTTGGTCCCTATGAGAGGCAGTTGATCTTGCTGAATAAAGGTGAGCTTGCGACTTTGGCACATTGAAGACCGATCGAGGAGCGTGATTGGAGGATTGCACCGAACTCCCTAAGAACTTCATCCAGCCACCCTAAAGCACTCATGATCTTCTTGTCTTCCGACCGCAACTTGATCTTCCATCCCACACTCACTCAGCAATCCCCAGCTTGTAGACCATGGCTCAAGATTCTAAGACTCTCATTACAACCATAATTTTCTTGGGACTACATAAAGAGTGCGTACCAATTCACTATACACACCAGCTAACTTTCCCGTGTGTCACTCAGACAGGTCCTTCTACCGCCGCTTCTTGCCCGGCAAACGCCGCAAGCGGAAATCCTACAGGACAGACACGCGCAGTCCCGAAGACGATAGTCTTATCGATACCCCTATACGCGAAAAACGCGAGAGCGAGAAGCATAGAGAGCGAAGACACACGAGGGGTGATGATAGTGGTGTGGAATTCGTTGTTGTGAGGGATCGGCCTAAATCTACAGTGAGAGAGAATGGTGGAGGATTAAGGAGGGATAGGGAGAAGAGTCGGTATAGAAGAGAGGAGGATGAAGAGAGTTTAGTGGATAGTGTTGACAGGAATGAAGCTGAGAAGATTGTTAGGCGGAGGGAGAGAGCCAGGATGGAGAATGGAGGGGGCGGAGATGAGAGGTATAGAGTTAGGGAGAAGAGGAGAGAGTATTATGAACGAGATGAGAAAAGATGACGGAGAGACGCGGGGTATTAGGTCAGCTGTGCTGCATGAGGGGGGTTTTTGGGGCTTCTAGAAGGTGGGCCAGGTGTTACGAGGGCTGTACGAGGTAGGACAGAGAGGGGGGAGATCTGCGTCACGTGTGACATGGGAAAGGGGTAAAGCTTGTTTGAATATTTAGATGCATGGAGGGAAGGGAATTAGGGCATTTCTAAAAAGCGGCATTTTTTGGTAAAGGTGTATGGGCTTAATAGATGGGCACACCATAGTGCGGAGCTTGAATTTGGATGACACGAGAGGTCATCCCTTCCCTTTTGTTGTGTATGAGATTCTACACCTGGCGAGTTAGCTTTCCTTGCTGCGATGATATCCAATTAAGTTCAAAAAGCCCCTCAACCAACCTCAGTGAAATTATGATAGCAAAAGAAGGAGGGAAGTCGATTTCCCACTTGACCCGCTTTCACAGTATGGGATCATCAGTAGTTACCCCATATCAAGTCTCCACTGGACGACTTCCGTTTGCAGAATAGGGGGGTCTCAGTTCAGAATCGATTCCCTGCTGGCTCTGAAACTGTTCAGAAACTTCTTTGTCTAAGTTCTCTGAGCACCAAGCAACCAAGACACTCTAAACCAGGGCATTGTGCTCGTCAAAAATGTGCTTCATCTTCCACCAAGAACAAAGAGCAGAAGCATGCACTGTAAGACAACCATAAAGAGAGAAATTCTAGAAGCTAAATTTGAACTCCTTATTCGCTCTTTCAAAAAGAGCCTTCTAGACCAGAACTGGAACAGACGTGAAAATTGACACAAATTCAGAGCTCCTCATCACCAATATGGTCCTCCTTTCAAGGTCAGAACTAAGTACTGGATATTCTGAAAACGCTTCCCAGCACGACTTACAAAAGAGCATCAAAATGCCCAAACCTTCTGTACGCTATATCGAGGATCTCTCGGGGAGAGACACGGAAAAGTTGACTACACTTCTCACTCTAGGCTGGCGAATCAAACCAACCTTACAATGGCTTTCCGAGCAAAAACTTGCCATCGATAATCTCCCATCCAGTCTCCAAAAGCCAGGACTGTTCTTAAAACTAGCCATGTCCCTACCCAAGACCCCAGAGAAAGCCGTTCTCTGCCAGAGTCATAAAGGACTCAATCCCTTCCTAATCCACCGTCTCTTCTTCCAGCTCTCAGCTGAATGCACAACTCGCCTCACACGCCTCGAGGAGAATCCACTTCTTGCCCCAAACTTAAGTGTCTTTTTAAAGAGGATACATGGGATCAATAGTCTCTGGTTATCACCATATGTCTACGAACAACTTTTCAATATTCCTGAGGAAGATGAATGTCCCTTTGAGATGGTGCATGGAGGCTGCGAAGCTTGCATCCTTTCAGTTGTTGGCGCGAATCAGCAGATGTTGAGTGACCTAAGAGCATCGATGCTCGGAAGGAGAAAGAAAGGTCTTCCGCGTCCGAGGCTCCTGAAAATCGTAGACGCTTGGATTGATGGCACGGGCCATGGTCTCGATATTCGACGGGATAGTGATGAGCTGGAGAAAGAGATTAGGGAGTGTAGACGACAGATGCAGAAGGCGAGACGGCAGAGAAGACGGAATATCAAAGAAGGGATCGTCGAGAATGAAATTCTTGAAGAGGAACAGCCGCTGCTAAGCCAGATTTATGAGGAAGAAGCGATGCCGGAAGATGTATTTGATATAGACGGAAAGGAGAAGGACAAAAAAGCTGAAGAGGACTTCGAGAGCTCGGTTCTGGATTATTACACCGGTGGTCTCAACTCGAGCGCCAAAGCCGCTTCCCGAACCCGCGCACCAACTCCACTGTCAGAAGATAGTGTCCACCCCGCCTTCAGGGACTCCTTGATGACTTTTGATAACAACACCGGGACGTTTCATCTTCGTGGCACCTCACCTCCTCCTCCACCGGAGTCTGCTGCTTGCGGCATATGGACGAGCAGCGTCCCGCCTTCAACGGCGAGACAGTCTTCTACTCGTCGGGGTACTTGGTCCACTTGGACAATGCAGGTACCATCTTCTCACAATGCTCGTGTTCCTCCCCAAGAGCCCCACCCACTTCCATCAACACCTAAAAGGGCTCCAACGATATACTCTGCAAGTGTATATAGCAGAAACCAATTTGGTGATCCTAATTTTGCCCCGAGCCCAGTTCCCGAAGTTCCTAGGATCCCAGATACAGAGCAACGAGAAAGAGAATATAGAAGGATGATGGGTATCGGTGACAAAGAAAAGGAGAACGAAGAAATTGATCAGCGACGAAGCCGTGACTCGAAGCTCTCGAACGAGAGAGTCGCCGAATGGGTGAACCAACAATCTGGAAATTTGTGAATGCTTGTGCTGAATCCCGTGCTTAGACTTTTGGTTAGAGGATTCTTGTGTGGTATCATCTAGTAGAATACAATATCGTACAAAATCGTGACCTTTATGCTATGCAATGGCACGAAACCTTGCCCATGCTTTCCAATGCTAACCACTTTCCCACCCACCAAGTCTAAGTAATCACAAGAAGTGAAATTGATCCTTATGAACAGAGCCTACGCATCTTCCTCAACTTCGTAGAGCTTCATCAGTGCTGGCTTGAAGGCTTCCAGCTTGGCAAAGTCTCCTACCTTCACTTTCATGTAATCAAAGGCCACAATGGCGACTTGATCCTTGCCACCATGGCTGTCCATAATGGGAATCTTTTGGTAACGTTGCGAGAAGTGAGTCAAAAGGATTCGTCTGGCGTTCATCCTCTTGCCGACTCCCAATGCCTCCGAAGTAGTTGAATGCTTCTTTGCGTAGGCATCGCCTTTAAGTTCGTCATCAAATGTAGCTTCGTGGATCAAGAGAGTTGCTCCTTGCCCGATTTTGACGAAGTCATTGGACGGCCGACAGTCGCCTGAGTATGCAACTTTGAATCCATTGGGGAAATTGAAGACGACAGCAAGGGCGCCGTGACAGTGCTCTACCGGGCATGCCTGAATAGAAGAAAGACCAACTGTTTGCGTTCCCTCGGGGCTGAACTGATGGTCGTAGCCGCTTGCGGGATTCAGAATGATGTGCTCAACTCGATCTTGGCCATAGTTCGCAACTTCGCAGTACTCTTTAAGCCAGTTGATCATGCCATCATCAGACGCTACAATGAGCTTGTTGCTTTTGGTGAAGTCTTCCTTCGAGGTTTCCTGTGCCCATGCTTTGATAACTGATGCTGTTCCGAGATGATGGTCGGCGTGGAGATGGCTGATCCAGATGGCCTTCAGATCACGCAGAACCTCAGGTAACTCGGTGCCAAAGACTCTTTTGAGTTGACCCAGTGTGTTCTCTCCACAATCGAAGAGATAGTTACCATAACCAGGGACTCGAAGTAGTGTGGCTGATACGTTCCGATACTTTGATGGTAATGCGGAACCAGTGCCAAGTGTAATCACCTCGGCGTCCTTGCTGGGAATATCCTTCTGGTTCTCGTCTAGCTTAGCTTCGAAGTCAGCACTCGTGATTTCTTCACGCGCTGCATTTGCCAGTCTAAGCACTTTTTTCGGCATTTCTTTTATAACAGTAGCAGTATCAAGATGTTGAATTATCGTTTCTTCTTGGAGCTCGAGCTTGGGCTCGAGCTGCAAGGTTAGGCCGGCTCTTGCCTTCGTGTAAGGACGTGGACCTTCGGTCTTTGGTAAAGGGATATCATTGCTGTGCACTGGGATCGGGAAGCGCTCGGAGTCAAGGAGATGCAATCGAATAGCCGCGGCGGCAGGTGACTCCAGGGCGAGATAGTTAGAGCAGCAGTCCTTAGAAGAGACAATGTGCTGCAACTCGGTGTGTTCCTTCATGAAATTTTGCAGTCTCGGATCTTCAGTCAAATTTGGTCCAAGAATCCATATGACAGCTCCAACACCACCCATGACTTCCTTCGATAACCATTCTTCACGGGCAAGTAACGGTCCAACGTATGACTCGTCCGGTAACTCGATAATTGCAAATCCGCCACCTTCCTTGCCTGGTGCAAGAACTTGATCAGGGGTAACAACCTTACCGTCAGGTGTGGTCACACTTTTCCCTTCGGTCAATGCCCTGAAGTCCTTGCCAGGTTGGACTCCTAACTCTTTAGCCACCTTGGGATTGAACTTCCCTCTCTGTGGATAGTTCTTGATAATATAGCATACGGAGCTTGTGGATGGTGTGGTAGGTGGCAGCGTTTCGATCAGCGCTCCAGGCCACGGATTGCGGACAAGTACATCGATATCCGGAACAGACGGATCTTCGTCTACCATCGCGCCAGTATATCTTTGGACGCTGCCGTTGCCATCCCTGTAAAATATTGCAGCAGGTCTCTTCACCTCAGAAAGTTTCCTCTGGATAAGAGCATCCAGCCGCCAGTCAGAGTCGAACATATTCGACACAACAGAGTTGCGCATCTGGTGGTGTCGGTCTTCTTGCTCTTCCAGGGTCTCCTGCTTCCCATCTGTAGATTCAAGAAGGGTTGACTCCGTAAATTCCTCATGACTTCTCTTCCTCGAACTGCTCCGACTTTCAGGCTTTATGACCATAGACCAAACCTTGATCCTGTCATCCTTCCAAGTCGCTTCCCAGTCCTTCCTTTGTGAATCCGCCCTCTCACTGAGCTCATTAATGTTCAGCGGCATTCCCTTCCTAAATATGAACCGTCTAGCTGTGGCGAGCAAATGTGTCAAGTTCTTCCCACCGTGTAGATTCAACCAGACCTTTTCCGCCCGCACAGTCTCCTCGATTCCCTTCTTCTTCTGGTAGGCCTCGCGCTCCTGCCTTTTGCCCTCATTGGAAGTCGAAACAGAGTCCGCAAGAGTGAGAATCATCCCAAAAAGCCCACCCGCGTTCTCCCATCCTACTGTGCCCGTCAGAAATATATCCCCAACCCGCATCAACCCTATCTTCCTCTGTACCGACGCTCGTTGTGTCCCCTCCGCCACATTGCCGATCAGATACCTCTTGCTGTCGAAATGTAAGAGCAGTGTGGTGCCAGGTGTGTCCGCCGTGGGAGTGCTGAGAAACTGCACCCAGCACTTCATCTTACTGTACCCTGAGAAGGAATGATGCTCGGGCGGCAGTTTGGTACCATCCACCCCACTGGGACTGTTGTTGTTTGGATTTTGAAAGGCAATAAAGTAGTTATTATTGATGTTTTTCCCGAGGAGACGCGGGCCGCGGAAGACTCGGTGCAAAGGTACAGGTCGACGTTGTTGGTGCCTGTCTGGGGGTGATGGAGCTGATGGGGGATTTTGGGACAAGAGGTGAACGCGATTGTTAGCAGACTTGTTAATTTGGTACTGCTTTAGTCGCGGAATCTTCGCGGCTGGAAGAATTCTTTTCATGGAGTGAATTGGATAGGCATTGTTGAAATAATTATTTGAGTGCAGTCATTAAGAAAAGTTGAAGCAGCTGACTCATCATGTTGTAAGGCTGGCTTATCGAGGATCTGATATCAAGGATGGACTACACACAAGGAAGGTTTGTAGAATTTTGCATTCAGTTGGATTTTCTAAAAGCTCACTGCTCCCAGTATACCATAGACCATGGCTATAAGCTCATAGCTGTAAACTCATCGCTGTGAAGGTCTCGCAATGTCTGAAAAATCCCGAGTCTCTATTGTTGGTATCCACAACGTCTGTCTAGAAGTGGTTCTAGAGCCATAGTCATGACCAACAGTCATAATAAACACATTATCCACTCCTTACGCATTGAACCAACATTTGGTGATCCAAGTGTTAAGAATGCCCCTTAATTGCCGTTGCTCCCCAGTTTCCTAACGCCGTTGTTTTCATGTATCATATTCACTTAATGGCGGTACCTTGAGGGCGCAGCAAGTTGAGGAGCGAGTGCTGCTTCCTCAGCTTGCATCTGTCTCTGTAATCGAATTTTAGTGGCTTCAGTCCCATCATCTGGTGTTGCTGCCTCCTTGAACCAAGGATGCTGAAGCGCTTGCTTGGCAGTAATTCTTTCTGCGGGATCATAAACGAAGATTTTCCGAAGTAGGTCGAGGAAATTCCTGCAGAATTTGTTGTTGTCTGGTATGATTTCCTGTTACTTGTTAGCGTCTATAGCCAATAATGCGATATATCGTAACATACATCCAACCGCTTCATAGCTTTTACAAATCGCCTCGAAGCTCTGGTAGTATCTGGTTGAGGGTAGTCAAGTTTTAACCGTTTGAAAAACCTAGACTCTATTAGTAGATGAACATAGGACGCTTTTGGGATACTTACTTTGCTGCGGGATTTCCACCATTTCGCTTTGCCATAGTGTTGACTTGCTGAATTAGATGGCTATCGAGCTTGCTCCCACAAACGCTCTCCATCATTGCCAGGTGCTCCAGATTGTCGTGCGTTTGAAACAGAGCATCGCCTGTAAAGAACTCGACAAGAATGCACCCAATACTCCAAATATCACAGGGAAAGGACCAACCCAGACCAAGAATAATCTCTGGAGCGCGGTAATGGCGAGTAGAGACAACCGATGAGTGGTACTCGTCTTGGAATGTAGCAGAACCAAAGTCGATAAGTCGGATCTCGGTATCGAGCAGGACTTTCCGTTGAGCAGCTTGTCGATTGACTGTTGTAGATGATGATGGGATTCTGCGACTGTATGTGAATGCTTGGTACGCACTATCACATAGAAGGATATTCTCCGGTTTGAGATCGGTATGGATCAGGTTGAGATCGTGTAAGACTGTAATCCGTCAGCTCCGGTATACCACGTAAAGTGAATACTTACATGCAACACTGGTGAAGAGCTGTCTCGCAAAGCTCTGAATTTGACTATTCGGGAATGGGACGAAGGCATTGCCCTTCAGGAAATCGAAAACACTCTGTCCGAGTAGATCCATGACAATACAGATGTGTCCGCGGTAATCGAAACAATCCCTAAGATGTATACATCGGTTCCGGTTTTCGTGGTCATTGGCCTTGAGAGTTGACAAGACTCGAAGTTCTATACGTGAAGCATCTCGATATTTTTGGACTGATCTGATGATCTTGATTGCAACGTGCTTATTCCGCTTCTTGTCTCTGGCTTGCACGACTTTGCCGAATGTTCCTTGGCCGAGGAGCTTTGTTACTTGGTCTAATGAATGTCAGTATCAAAACTCGGTATATGCCCGTAACACTCACATCGGTCTGTCAGATCAGTGTCTGGTACGACAATGTAGTGCCCGTCATCATCGTCGACCTTGCTGTTCTTGGTATATGAGTTCTAAATCTTTGTTAAAGTGAAATCCTCCGATACAGGGCTCGAGTACTCACATCCGCCACTTGCTTCACCTGGACATCGGGAGCCTTGATAGGCGGCCTCGGCGGAGGTTTATAGTTGGTGAAAGCATCACCGTTAGTTTCTAGTTCTTTCCGCTTTGCCTCGTTGGCAATCTGGAGTCGGGTATTAGTGCGCTTTCTCTTCTGGCCCGCTTGGACTTCTTCGGCCTCATATCCATTCTGCCCATTTGACGAGTGAGAGCCTAGCGAAGTTGCTGCAGTTGTATGGATAGCCGAGGTGGTTCGGTCTGTTGATATGGTGGATCCAGATGAGTCTTTGTATGCAGGGCTCTGATTGAGAGAGTGGGAGGGCTCGTTATGATAGACAGGATCATAGGCAACGTCATCCCGTCTTCTCTTCTTTGCAGCATGTCGGCTACTTCCGCCAACTGCTGAATTCAATGCTTGAGTATTTGATAAGACAGATGCTGATGGCTCTGGGGTGGGAGAGTCATCGATGACGATGACCTCCTTGGGCAGGCCATTTTTGTAGAATTTGTGCCAATCAGGCTCGCGGGGTTCTCTGGAGCGTTGTCTTTTCTTCGGATTTGGCTTTGATACTGAGGTCGACGAGGAGATAGGCATGGCTGCTGGTTTCGTTTCGGGTCTGGAGGACGAATGTGCCGTGTTTTGACTTGTTCGTGAGGGGTCGGCTACACCGACGCTGTTCGATGAAGTGCCGTTACTCGAAGGAGTCGGGAAGTTGTAAGGCGCTCCCAACCGGCTGCCGCCGTTCAAGAGGGTGTTGTTTGTTCGATAACCGCCGTTCGATTGATAGTTATGGTGATGAGAATATCCGTAGTTCGGGTGGTGTGGGGGAGGTAGGGTTGAGGGAGTCGACATTTCACAACGTGCCAATGTATGGTTTTCGAACCCCGAGAAGGGCTCAGGCGACAACACCGAGATTGCTGTCGTGGACTCGCCGGCAGGCTGTGATATGGTGAAGATGTCTACAGCATCGACTCTGCAGTGCTGGAGACTGGATTGACGGTCGCTGTCTCGCGTTGCTGTGGGATATAGTGGTCGGGAGTGAGGCCAGGACTAGCGCGTGAGAATGGTGATGGAGTTAGACTCGAAGCATTTCAAATTTATCTGTGGGAGAAATCGTTGTGGGTATTGTGACAATGACAATAGCAGAGCACAATAGCGTCATCCGAGCCCGACAATAGAATGGTTGACGGCGGAGGTCAAGACGAAGGTTTTCCGAAGACTGATGGCAAGTTCGACCCGCCCAAATCGTTAGGCGAGGCCAGGCAGGGCAGGCACATTCAGTGTTTCTCCCCCGTAGCGCGACTTCCAGTGCTATCGCCGCCGTCACCAACAAAAGGGTGAATCGCTGCATTCAACCAGACCAGACCAGACAATCTGTCTATGAGAAGAGACCTTGTTCACCTATCTATGACTACAAAATTGTTGTCTTCTCACTGTCTGATATTGTGATGCATTGGAGACAGACGTTCCACCTTCCATATCTTGCGCGGCGAGCATACTTTTTGTCCTCTGGGCAACCCAGCCTACAGACAGCAACTTCACGAATCGCAGCCCATGCTCGTAAGCTCAGCAGGACAAGCCGCTGCTCCGCATTGCAGCCTCTCCTCTAATTCGATTAACAAATTTGCCGGCTTTGCGGCGTTGGACCACTTTCAGGAGCGAACGTCCTGAAGAAACCAAGCAAATCACGCCAACATGACAGCTTTTGAGCCTTTTAATTTTTAATGCAAAGTCCACTCATCTCATCCGTACATCTAATATCACGTCAACGATATTTTCCAAATCACACAAAGGTTGTGAGTCTTGGCCATCACTCAAGCGTTTTGACGCGTTCAACCTGACCCCTCTCTCTTCCTCGAATAGGAACTTCAGTTTCTGGAGTGGCAAATTCATCACAAACGAGATGCGAAGGATCCGACGTAGCCCCTCCTCGAAACTCGTGATAATGTCCTTTGTACTTCACAAATATACTGAAACTACAAATAAATCAAATATTTCTATGAAAAGCTTAGATTGGCCGTGCGTGAAGTGTGATCGCCTTGATCGCGCGCATCATTGTCGATGCGGAGTTTTATATGCCGGGGAATTGTGAGGATGGAATGTGCAGACACGTGATCAAGTATTTTAGGACCCTGATATCTTGAATCAGAGTCGGTGTGCCTCTTGAAGAAAGTTTCCATGTATGATTTCTATCTATCTGCTGTGAATCTACAGCGAGCCTCCCATTTATCTAAACGCCATGCTCGAAAATGCTGTTTTGTGGTGAAAATGCCTAAACTACCGCCATCTATTCGTTGCCGGTTGAATGTATTTGGAGAAATTCAATGAATTGGCCTTCCGAAATTGTTGCTTTGGAGATCTGTTCAGAATCTGATACACAGGCTCATATGCCTCTATTGAACACGACCTTTCCGTTCTCACCACCCTTGTCCCAGAACACCTTCTCTAGACTTGAGGCATCAACACTCTGTCTTTGAGGAAATGCTGCCAATGCCAAGGGCAGTGCAAGCAGACTCGTGGTTAAAATCAACCCCAGATTGACAGGTAATGTAAGTCTTGGGTTTTTCTTCAGCCATTCTTGCTTTTGCAATCGAACCAGAATCAGGGGAGGGATAACCATGATTGGAGAACTATTCAACACTCGGCTGAGAGCAGTTTCTGACACAGCCAGAGTTGCTGCCTTTTTGCTCTTCCCCAGAGATGGAACTGAAGATTCGGATTTTCCTTCCTCTGCGAGTTTGGCCTTGTCGGAATCGGAAAGAACTGGGTAGACGTCGATTCCTTGTCTAATCTCTTCTCCCCGCATTAAGAAGACATTTAGTGCTCCAGCACTTGCAACAGCCGCGAATGGCACTAATCTTGAAAGAATTATCTTTGTGGCGGGGGTGACCTTTTTCAGCCGTGGAACAAGAGCATTCAGCCCCAGTGCTACAGAACACGAAGCTCCAACAGCCAGAAAGTATGATTGTGTAATCTTCGAGACGGATAGTAGGGTAGACTTGTTGGCATTTGCATTGTTAATTGCAACATTGAGAGATTGGTTGGTAATTTGCCAGAGTAGTGTGCCAGTAGTCTGCCATAGAATTAATCCTGAACTCTCAAAATTTGGAGGGCAGCAACTCACTCCAAGTCCAGGTGTGAGCATTCCAGCTGTAACAACCAGATTCGATAGAACGAAGCATGACATTCGAAAGGGGAGGAAGACTGGTTCACCGGTATCTACAACAATCAGCATCTGCTGGTACTCGCGCGCCAGCAGCACGAACCTGGATGTAAAGTCGAATCGACAATCTTCTTTGCCTGCCATAGTTCTGTATTCATTTCTCCAATCTTCCCCTGCTTGTATCCCGCGATCAGACTCTTCGCATGCTCCAGACCCGCTTTATTGACCAACAGTGTTCTGTCAGAATGTTAGAATTCGTCCTGGAGGCAGGTTGCTAACTAAACAGAACCACCTTTAAAGAAACAAAGCTTCCTCCTCACCTAGGATCTGAAATATTCGCAGAGTGCATCACACGTCCCCAGTATGTGCTGAGATCATATTGAGAAGCTGGGAGCTCCCGATTGCCTGGTATCGAGGCGGACATCTTGCTTCGACGGTAAATAGGAGCTCTAGAGTGGGTTTCGAGGCGCGATTGAGGACCTTCGATCAAGCGAAAAACACGCTGGTCCTCATTAGCGTGAGAGAAGTGCTATAATTGTCTGTATGATGACAGCAGGAAGCGGTGTGGGATGGTGTTGAAGCTCACTGACACAGCCAAAATTAAAGCTGGGAATCTTGAATTGGTTACTCCGATTTCGCGTGGCTTAGGTAGTACAAGATAAGCTATGCCTGTTGTGGCTGACGTTACTTGTCGGCATTCCTCGCAGTGTTCCGACTTGTGTTACAGCGCGAGCTGGCCCGAACCGGGTGCGGAAATGCCTGCGAGTAGAGCTGCAGCAATATCACAACATCCTGGTTTCTCAATGCCAAATTTCTGGGCCTTTCAAGATGTTCAACGCCTCTTTCGTTGTAATCTTGGTTCAGACTTATTTATCATTGAAAAAGGGGTTGATTCCAACCCCGTCTTCATTTACTCTGGATTGAGCCAAACCCTAGAACACTCAAGTGCGTTCGTTCAACTGCAATACTTAATTTCTCAAGAACATTGTTACCCCTTGTAATATGCTCTTGTCGAGAGTCACTATTGAGGGCTCATCATAGCATTTCTCCCGTGATGGCCTCCAAGAATAGCTTTGAACGCTACCGTATGTACCAAATCTTGAATCCTTCCCTCCGAATACGGTATAGTACGCGAACGAGACGAAAGCCCGGCTAAGTACTGTCTTTACAATTGGGTTGTATATACTCAAATAAGCGAATTTTGTTTCAACATCTCAGCCGGAGACATCCGGCCTAGTGGCCTAATGGTTAAGGCGCCAGATTTCGGTGTATCGTCATCCTCTGGAGATTGGGAGTTCGAATCTTCCCTGGGTCGTTAATAATCTCTATGAAGCATAGCTTCAACCTTCGCTTTTTGCTCTTTTTTGGCGCTTTTTTGGCGTATGAAATATTCAAATATTGGTGTTGAGTTAGCCGAGCTGCTTTTTTAACTACTTGTAAGTGTCTCGGTAGATACAAGAAGTAGCACTACTGGTGATGTTATCACTTAACGGGAAATATTCGTTTGAACTTGCAGGGGCTCGAGCTAGAACTTTTTTTGTTCTCTGCCAGGTGAAGTTCTGGTAAACGCTTCTGCTATTTGGGATAGAAAGCAACCGGGCATTCTACCAGTGATATCCCTCTTTGTTCCAAGGATAAGCAATATCAGACTGGTGTCAGTGTAACATTTAAAAGCGCTTGCGCAGTACAACTCTTGCTGTATAAAACAATTGGGAAGATACGCGAAGGCCACTGAATATCTCCTAAGCTCCCGCCAGGCTGTGGCGTTCTAGAGCAGCACCCTGTGACCCCACCGAGGCTTCCCTGAACCCCCACTAAAACCAGACGTCACCGGACCGCGACATCTTACACCTGCGATCAACCATGCCGGACTTCAAAGAACTGGCCAAGGGTGGCTGGCACCCGAAAGGGAAAGATGGGAAGTCAAGGGAATCATGGAGAGGCGATAATAAGGGGATCAATCAAGTGGCGGGATGGATAGGCAAAGGGAAAGATCCCAGTACCAAAGCTCATGACCATGTCTCACGACCGCTGTCGACTCTTAAGGATCCTGCAGCTTTCGGTCCGCCTCCAAAAAATGTCAACTATCATGGCGGCGCAGCTCTTCCAAATCAAATAACGCCGGACACTCAAGGTTTGGGAGCACCATTATCAAGCGACGAGATATATGCGAAGCAACGAGCAGAAGAGGAGGAGGCACAACGAGAAGCAGAGGAGACAGCCAAGCTAAAGGGTCCTTCACTTCCATTTCGAGCAGATACCACTGGACTATCAACGGCAAATCTGCCACCACCCCCAGGACGGAGGGACGGCGCTGATGGAAAAACTCCTTCATTTGCAACGAAACCAAAACCGGGTCTTCCACCAAGGCTGCCACCTAGGGTGAACTCAAATCCAACATCTCCACCCTCTGTATATAGTTCAACAATCTCTGAACCGGGGTCTCATAAAGGAATACTCAACCAAGGATCAATGAGTAGATTGAGTGCCGCAGGCGTCTCTGTTCCCGAGTTTGGTATTGTTGGGAAAGGTAGACAACCTTTGCCTCCCCCAGGGCCAGCAACTCCTTCACGAACTTCAGCAGCTTCGCCAGTCAATTCTACGCAACTGAATGAACTGCAATCTCGCTTTTCCCGTTTATCATCTTCAGCAGCTCCCAAGCCCGAAAGTCCCAGCGAGGGAACAACATTTGCTCAGAAGCAGGCAGCTTTCAAGACAGCATCTGCTTTTCGAGAAGATCCGTCCTCTGTGTCTCTTAGTGATGCTAAGGCAGCAGCAAGCACAGCCAACAATTTTCGAGAACGTCATGGGGAGCAAGTTAAATCAGGATTTCAAACGGCGAACAAGTTGAACAGCAGATATGGGATTGCGGATAAGGTTGGGGCTTATGGGGGAATCACAAATACGCAGAGACCGGAACCAACCAATCCACAAATCGAGATGAGGGACAACACTACTCATGGAAACGCAAACGGTGGGCCGGAATTGGGTGTTTTGGGGAAGAAAAAGCCACCACCACGTCCTATGAAAAAGGCAGCATTGGCAGGTGCCACTGCTTCGCCGGAACCAGTTCCTCCACCTATCCCTCTAAGCAGCAAGCCAAAGCCTCCAGTAGGTGTTCTTCATTAGCATCGACCCACCTCACTCTTAGTTCTTCCGGAATAGTAGTCCTATATGTATATGCATTGAGATTCCTTGATATTATATATAATCTTTTACTTTCCAAGATTGGTTATGACTCAACCCGACTTTACGAGTTTGTTATTCTCAGAAGATGTTTGCGTGACTCAGGCATGTCCTTTAGGGTGCAGTATAAAAGGTCGAACAGTGTCTCTTCTCATCATGAGACTGTACTCCCAAAATTCTATATTAGTATGTTCAAGCACTTGGAAGCAATTTGGGCAGAGTTTGCCCGAGAATTCATAGCAGGAACTGCTCCTCCCCAAAGAAGACGATCCACAAACCATAACCATGAAAGTTCATACACGTAATCCCATTCTCATCCCCAGAGACCGCGTTCGCGTACTTCTGGTCGCAACCAAGGTCATAGATATCAGGGTCGTCCGCTGACTTCTCAGCCGGCTAGTTCTCATAATGCGAAAGACTACGATCTTGATCTGAAGTCCTTATGGTTCGCTAAATCGCCTGTTTCTTTTCCGCCACCATCCATGAATCGAGACGGGAAGTTGATGGTTGCCTATTCCCAAGGATGGTCTAGTTCTGGAGTCCGAAGAACACATACATTCACAGCCCATGTTCGAAACACCACAACTCTGGCTGGCACCAAGATCCATTTGACCTGGGATGCTAGTAATCCAGGGCTTACTGTCAAAGCCGAACAGAGACATGAACCTCCTCCGCGGAAGCTCAGCCCAGGCGAGCTCGAATCTTGTAGAGAGAAGTATGTAAGCAGGTTCGTACATTAAGCGTATGCTAACACAAGCAGATATTCTGGTGCAGTTGCGGAATGGAGTGAATCACAAATGGGCTCCCAAGTAGGCAATGGTGAGTGTTGGACTCTAGCGAATAATGCTCTTAAGGCCGTTGCCGCAAAATGTTCTTCACGTGGCCTAGAGCCGTGTATGGCATCGCAAAGCTATATCCATGGCTATCTCATTTACTCTTTTGTACAATCTGCCTCAAGGCCGGAACCACAAGGAAAAGTAAAAGATGCTGGAGTGGCTAGAGGTGATGTAATACAGCTTTATAAGGCACACTTCAAGTATCCAGGAGGAGAGGCGTGGGCTGGTGCTCCGGATCATACCGCTGTCATCACTGGTGTCGATTCAGATGGGGTTTTGAGAGTAGTGGAACAGAACGTTGGTGGCAAGAAACGAGTCCAGCCGGGAAAGTATAATCTTGCTCAGATGGTGAGCGGAGAGGTGAGGATTTACAGGGCTGTGGGGGAGAGTTGGATTGGGAAGTTAGATCCGAAGTGGTAACGCCTTTGCTGGCTCAGAAGTGGTGGCATTTCGTAGGCTTTCTGGGAAATATCCATAAGCATGGTTTCATATCATTGTCCATTATACCTGTGACTCTATGAATAAGCATTGCTTTTGCAATCCGTAGTCTGCTCAATTCTTTGTAACCTCGTAAAGAGCCTTGGTTGACACTTCCTTACAGGAGTCTCTCTCTCTCTCTCTTGCTTGCTGCTCTCTTGCATATACAGCAACCATTAAGTGCGGTCGATTGTTAAGGAGGCCACATCGGCCGAGCCTTGACAAATTTGTCCCAAAAGCCCCGTACTCGGCAATACTCAGAGGTTGCGAGCTGCGAGCATCATAGAACGTACATTGAAGATCGGAAAGCATTTCTTCAGAAGAGGAAAACATTCATGGCAAACCCTGCAGACAGAATTTGCTCTTTGTGCATCTTGGCCAAGTCTTTTCCTCCCTTCATAAGCGAATTTTTCCATGAACAATCATCGTAACTTGCTATCTGCGGCCGTGTTCTAACAGATAGGATCCGATTCAACGAAGTAGTGCCCCTTTCCGGTTTGATTGACAATTCCAATCATGGATTATGCAAGTTAGAGACCAATATCGTAATGTTGAAGGTTACGTTGTTGAAGTCTTTGAAGAGATACCCACACAATTAGTCTTGACAAAGAAAAAAAAATCATTTCTTTGGGGTGGTATCTGGAAATTCAGAGTAGGTAGAACCAAGTATATGACGAAGACTATAGGCTTGGGGGCGTCTTTGAAACAAATTGAAAGCGCATGGATATCTGAGAGACATTTTCCAGTTCCGAAAGCTTGAGGTCAATCAGGCATCTAGAACTTTAGACAAAACTGAACCATTTACAAAGCTTGCGGGAATCCGAAGTAAGACTCCTCTCTTGATTGAGTGCATTAAAGGCATATAGGGAGTCTTTCATACTAAGAGACAACACATCAGATAGACACTAACTGTCCAAACTGAGAAACAATTCCATAATGTTAATGAAGCTAGTCTGTTTAAAAACTGCCTCAGATACCCATGAAACCCTCGAGTGAACAGTATAGTCCTTTGAATGCATTTTGTATCTATATCCTTGACGATATCTGGCCCAGCAATACGTGGGATGTGTGATCCATTTGCCTCTGAGATTGCTAATGGACATTCACTCCACAGCAGTACACAACGATATCCGATATCCCCCGACTTAAGTTCGCTAGAGTAAGCTTTTAAAAGCGGCCTTCGGCGCTAGGGAAAATATATTCTTGGGCTTTTGAATTTTGTTTAATTTTAAAGTCCGCAACTCTTCTGAAGTATCGAACCACCAGCGCGTTGTCAACAACAAGAGGAGTTCGACAACTGCTTGACCTTGCAAATATTGTACCATAACCGCTTTGTATTTCAAAACATTCGAATCACTTCAAGCAAAAAAAAAGACGTAAGTTGGTCCCAAAGTCACACATCGTCCCAACTAAAAGTTACAGGCGACCCGCAAACGTCGCCTCTGAAGCGCTTGAACACCATGCCGGCCAGAACACCCCCAAAGAGACCCTCTGGACAAGAGAGAGTCGAGTAAGTGGAAACTCCAGTTATCTTTAGATTTTTTTCCTTACAATTTGACTAGATTAATGTCTGGACCTCGGGTTGATATCTACGTCGGCCCACAGAAGACTCATTTTTCTCTCCCGAAGAAGCTCCTATGTTTTTACTCGGAGTACTTTCAGCGATGCCTTAATAGCAACTTCATCGAGGGCCGAACCCAGAGGATCGACCTAGACCAAGACAATCTTGACTATTTCCACGTTCTAGTTGAGTACATGTCATCTGGTTTCATCATGGCGAATGCATTGATCCTTTATCAAGACGGCCCTGCTGGTATGCAGGCGTGTATGGACTTTCTCGACTACGTCGACAAGTATGGTATGGGAGATGCTGCATTTGCCGTCCAGGAGTCTCTCGAAAGAGTGATCTGCAGCTTGTACACTTTTTGCAATGGCTACAAGCTCGGAGTCCGGATTCAACCTTGCAATGTGGAGACCGTCTTCAGGGTTACGCCCCCAGGCCACCCGCTTCGAAGCTTGATCACAAAGGCAGCCTTGTCAACCGCGGGCATGACCGGTGCTATGTTCGAAAAACAAGAAAATGAGGTTGAAGGGTTTGCTGCCGAGCTATTGAAACAGACCAGAATGGCTATGTTGGCATCTGGTCAAGGCATGTTGGGATGGATGGATCCTTTCACTGGATCAATCAGAAGAAATTAGAGCTTTCGGGGAGGTTTTTCTGCTCTTGCCTTTGAACTGCCTGTGCCCTGGTGGCCAGTTGGTGGATACATATCGACTTGCAGCGCTTGCGAAGATGAGTTCCCACTCAGCTATTCTGGAGTTCTCAATTGGAGTTGAAGGTGCATATTGAGTTGGAATGTGCGAAGATGTGTTCCTACCCAGCGATTCCGAAGTTTTCAATTGGAGTTGATGGTGGATATTGAGTTGGAAATCTGCGAAAGATGTGTTTGCAGACTTCTTTTCTGGAGTACTGGAGTGCTCGCTGGTTTTGGAAGAATGCTTGGTTGCTGGTCAGCTAAAAATGTATCTGATGATGAGGCCAAACTGTTCTGCTGACTGGTCAGGGACAATAAATAGTCAACGCAGAAGGAGATACCGAATGACAAAAACCTATGAAGAAGCCTTGGAAAGTTCATCCGCAGCCTTTCAAGTGCCTCCATCTTCCATTGAACGAGCGTGGGTAAAGTTACCTATATTCAAGAGGTCTTCCTCGAACCTTGTATATTTTCAAGCCTTGCTTCTTCACTCTATATATACTTTAGAGACTCACTTCCGAAGGCAAGCACATCCCACCTTATACTTAGTAGCACATCCGCAATTCACCAGCGTGTTTCGTGCCGCTTAGGTAGGTAGCTAACTTTCACCTACCGACCCTCATACCAAAACGTCTCAGGCCTTCCCAAAACACTCTCCTACCCAACTCAACTAAAAAGCAAGAACGTCCCTTGTACGCTCTTTCCAGCCTTCCATACATCAAACCAAACCTGGACAACCTTCCTACACTATCAAAGCCATGCCTCGTCGAGGTGCCGCAAGTACTCCAGATGCGATGGAGTTTCACGCGTAAGTTACGCCCTCCTCACTTTCCACACACCCGCATGATCCACGGAGTACCCAATGTGGAATAATGAAAGGCAAATGCAATTCCAGCACACATGACCATCAGAATTGACATCAGACAGGATGATCTCCGGTCCAAAGGTGGATGTCTATGTGGGCCCAAATAAGAAGCATTACAACCTCCCCAAGCTCCTCTTGTGTCACTATTCCGACTTCTTTGATGTTTGCTTCAACGGTAACTTCGCCGAAGCCCAGTCGCAAAAGCTCGAGCTCCCAGAGGATCAGGTGGAAGAGTTCGAGATCTTGCTTGAATACATGTTGAGTGGCAGCTCTATGAAAAGCATCAAGTTCACTGAGGTACTGGATGACCCCTTTCCACGATGTCGCATGGACTTGTGGAATAATCTTCGAAAATGCGCTAACTCCTTAATCTAGACAAGTGGTGCGGCAGTTCAACGCTGTATGAACTTCATCAGATACGCAGATAAATACAATCTTGCTCAAGCCGCCGAAGTTGTCTATGAGCCACTCAAGAAAGCACTCCAGCACTCTTACAGAGATGGCAAGCCTATCAAATTGGTCTGCGAGCCACGAGCTCCAAGAATTTCCCCCAGCGATATTGAACTGATATTCGGCGTCATGCCGGCTGGTAGTCGACTCAGAAGCCTTGCCGCACAGGGTGCTCTCTCCAACAATGGCATGCTGGTAGGTTATCTCAAGCAAGAAGAAGAGGTCGACGGATATGCTGCAGAGCTACTCGTGCAAATCAGAGCTAGTATCAAATCCGATGGCAAGTGGACCGATCCAATAGTTGGAGTACAGAGAAAGTGATGCTTTGAAAATCGAGAGACGCGTTCCGACCTGTTCCAATACCGCATAAATCGAATGTCTGGGTTTCAGATTTCACCCATGGAATAAGGGCACTTGTCACTGGGGCTCATAGGAATAGATCGTGGGAATGTTTTTCATTTACTGGAACAAACGTTCATAGTCAGGATGCTTCAAATGCCTTGGGAACACTTGTCAATTGGGCGCATGGAATAGATCAGGGAATGCTTTTCATTTGTTGGAGTTATATCGTCGAGATCGGGGGGAAGGACGCATGGACATGCCTCTAGAGGGTATGGCAATGCAGTAAGGGAATGAGAAACACCGCAAACAAATCCGTCTAGACCTTCATCTCAGTGAGACCGTGCTTCCAGACCGTAACGAATGGTGTGGTGCCATCCTCGCGATAGTTCATGAGAATGACCCTGGATGAGTTAGTTACTGCTTCCAGCAGACCGAAAATATACTTACATTCCGTCGGGATCCATTGACTCGCCAATGTAGAAATCGTAGTCCTTGAAGTTGCCAACAATCTTCTTGGCATATGATTGGGCACCCTTCTCGAACTCGGAGATCGTCTCCTCTGAGGCTCCCTTCTCCTTCAATGCCTCCTTGACCTTCTTCATGTACGCTGTAACCAGATCAGAATATATCCGAGTGACCAAAGCTCTCTCACGTACTCTTGAGATGGCTAAGATAGGACTTCTTATCGAACGAAGTTTGATTCAGACGGAACGAGTTGACGACGTTGTTGACTTGAACGGCTCCATCCTCAACACCCTCCTCGGCCTCCTCAGCAGATGCGTTGGCACCAGTGTCTGCCATCTTATGTCAATATGATTGATTCTGTCTCGAGGGTGGATTGTACTGACTGACTTCGACCGCACCAAGGGTAATCATGGCACAATCGACTTCGTAGACTACATTGTCGACCTCCTTCAGATCGTAGGAGTCGGAGATGATCTCATCACCGGTGATAATGTCCTACATCAAAGAATAACGTTAGTTCTCGATTCCCCCACAATTTGTACACTCGGACGAAGATGGTTTCAGCCTCGAGGAACAGAAGCGGGATCGCTTCGCATAAAGCATTGGACACCGACCTTGTAAATAATCATGATGGCGGAAAGTTTGGAAGAAGAATTAACGGAGATCGAGGTGGTAAGTAGGGTCGAGGTAGATGGGGCTTGGTGTGGACAAAGATTGATCTTGATCGGCCGTAAATTTCATGAAGTTAGTGGGCTGGACTTGTGGAGGGGCAACGGTCTAACGCAAAAAGGAAAGAGCTGGCGGGTCAGGATATATTAGTCAGCATGTTTTCCTCTTGCACCAGTTGCATGGAAGCAGATGCCACAGCTGGCCATCCTTCAGTGAACTGGTATAAACAAGTCAACGTCCATTTTTATCAGTGATCTCCAACCAAGCTGCTAGAGCAACTTTTACATCTCATGACTCTTGGTGAGCTCCGATAGGGAGACTTTTGTGCTTACAAAACCCTCCTTACAGAGTCAGGCGGCAGATCTGCTGTCCGGAGGGAACGGCAACGGCTAAGCTAGGAGTCTAAGCGAAATTTGGCTGGGCTGATCGAAGTGTGGCGTGCGCTCAAGATTTCCCATGTCATGACTCTATACGAAACCGCTTCCTTCTTCCTTTTGTTCCTCTCATCCCAACGTCTTACACTCCTTCGTGCGCACCACGATAACTGCCATACAATCGCACGATGTCTAACATGACCATCCTTTCAAATGCTTCCACGATGTCAGATCTACCACCCTTGCCGTCCTACACCCTCACCCCTTTGAAGTCCCTCGTGCCCTTTATCCCGGATGTCTGGCTTTCCTTGATCCTTACATTCGTCGCGTACTGGGCTGTTTCTATGTTTTTCCACTTCATAGACGTCTACGACATATTTCCACAATACCGATTGCACACTCCCGCTGAGATCACAAGCCGGAATCACGTCTCGAGGTACGAAGTTGCGCGAGATGTCATAATACAGCAGGTTATCCAAACGGTGGTTGGAGTGGGACTTGGACTTACAGAACCACCGGATATGGTTGGAAAAGAGAACTATGACATTGCGGTTTGGGCTACGAGGTTGAGGATTGCACAGAGGGCTCTGCCGCAGCTCTTGGGCCTCGTCGGACTCAATGCGGCAGCAATCTCCAAGAATCTGTCAGCGGCACACCCGATGTTGGCTGGAGTTTTGGCTGGTGGAAGATATCCTTCTTTGACTGTAGGGTTGGATGTTGTCAGCGGGTCTCCGGTTCCAGCTTTTGCAGCATGGGAGATGATTGCTGCATCAGCTATTTACTGGTACATTGTGCCATTTATTCAGTTCGCGGTTGCCGTTATATTTGTGGATACATGGCAATACTTTCTTCATCGTGCCATGCACATGAATAAGTGGCTTTACAGTAAGTCAAGCCTTGGCTTTTCCCTGTGCATCCGGTCTAACAAAGTCAGCAACCTTCCATTCCCGACACCACCGCCTCTACGTTCCTTACGCTTACGGGGCGCTCTACAACCACCCATTTGAAGGTTTTCTCCTTGATACACTGGGAGCAGGAATTGCATATAAGGTAGCAGGCATGTCGGTCAGGCAAGGAATGTGCTTCTTCGTGGGATCAACATGCAAGACCGTGGACGACCACTGCGGATACGCACTACCCTGGGATCCATTGCAACACCTCACAGGCAATAATGCCGGGTACCATGATATCCATCACCAGAGCTGGGGCATCAAGACCAACTTCTCGCAGCCCTTCTTCACATTCTGGGATCGGATATTGGGCACAATATGGAGCGGAGACACGACGGCGAAGTATGAGCGATCGAAGAAATCAGCGCAGTTCAAGCTGGATGCGGAGAAGGTTCAATTGTGACGAACGTTAATGGCAGGGGGGTTGTATCATATGAGGATGGGATTGAATTCAAACGATGGGGACTGAACTTTTCTTTTTTGCATTCTGCGCATGTGTTGGTGTTGGGAAAGGGCGGTCTTTGGATTCACAGGAGGGCAGTTTCATGGCATTGGCGTTCAATGGTGGCGGTGTAAATGTTGTACTTGGTCTTGTACATTATGGAGATATCGAGCGGTTTCGGGAGCTGGAGAGTGGAGGTGCAGGATACCTTAATAGTAATAATGA
Organism: Hyaloscypha hepaticicola; assembly: GCA_002865625.1. Taxonomy (NCBI): domain Eukaryota; kingdom Fungi; phylum Ascomycota; class Leotiomycetes; order Helotiales; family Hyaloscyphaceae; genus Hyaloscypha; species Hyaloscypha hepaticicola. The sequence continues at coordinate 715,769 of KZ613473.1, forward strand.
TCTCTTTTCTCAGCAAGAGGGTCCATCCCGGCTCCTACGCAACTGCTTGGATTCTTTTGGGACCTCAAAGGGAGGAGCCGAGAGCTCGGACGGAACGGTGGGGGGGTTGTTCATCGCCGATCTGGGCAGTCTTCCGGGCTGGTTACGAACTGCAGCCCAGTTTCCTAAATTCGCATGCTTTTTCCCAATCAGATTTCCAGTTGTTATCATTTGAAGTGGCGTGTTCAACACATGTTGCGCCCGCTTAGCTTGCGGTCCCGAAAATGTGCGTCTAGCCGTCACTTCTAAAGCTCTGCGGTCCCGAACCACGTGTGTGATGTTCTCGCGGTCCCGAGACGATATGCAACAAAACGATTCTGTGGGATGTCACATTTCTTGGCTCTTTTGCTCATTCGTGGCTCATCAAGTCAGATGAGGGTTGAAGTGGATATTGATGTTGCTTCGGACGAGCATGTGGAGGTGGAGCGAGGTTTCCAGGATCGAGAACTGTTCTATGGAGCGAGACGAAATCCTCTCTGATTCCAAGGTCATCTGGAATATTGGATGAAGGCGCGATATGCGACGGTTATTTGTGGTCAAGGTCGCTTGTACGTATCTTCTGAGCTGGAAAGTTTGGATACTTTGAAGCATATGCAACATTTAGTTGATATAGTGATAATGACTTCTAAGAGATACCACTCCGCCCACCTCTGCCTCTCTTCCTCCCATCTCTCCCTCTCCTCCCTCCTCTCCCTGTCCCACCTCTTCCTCTCACTTCTCCCTCCCTCTCTCCCTCCCTGTCCCACCTCTCCCACATCCTCTCCCTCTCTCTCTCCTCCCTCCTCTCCCTGTCCCGCCTCTCCCATATCCTCTCCTACTGCTCCCTCGCCCTCTCCGTTTCTGTCTGGGTGGCGAGAATATAAAAGTAAGGGATCTGTAACAGTAATCATAAGTATTAAGAATTCTGAGACAGATTTTAAAGGCCAGGGAAATGAAGCGTCTAAGGGCAGCGTTGAACGTGTGTTTGCTGGCTAACCTCTCGGAGGGGAAGGATTCGGGCTCGAGAGGCGTACGTAATCTGCTTGATTGACCCGAGCGTGATGAAGACGAAGGTGTAGTGTTCCTCGGCGGCTGTTGGCGTAGAATTATCTGAATGACCTTGCGAGATTCAGAGCCGATAGAATTTGCAAGCTTCAGTTTCTTGACAATGAGGCTGTTGAGCTGGTGGGCGAGTTCAAGGTTTCTGGATCAAACCGTTGGCTCATCGAAGACGTTGCTGAGAGCGGAATTTTGGTGTCGACTGGCTGGAAGTCGACTTGGATCGTATCGCAAGCTTGTCTAAAGCCTGTGATAATGGTAAACAAGGCAATAATGACCTGTAGACTCTCTTTATCCATCGAACAACCCAGAAAATAAATGAGGACCAAAATGGTCCCAACACTGTAAGCCCGAGGGCTGCAATTGTCATCAGCCACCCCGAGAGAGTTAAGTAATGGTCTGAAAGACGTATAGTAGTGGTGGTGGTGGGTATAAAGGGAAAAGAGAAAAGAAAAAGGAAACGACATGGAAGGGTGGGCGGTTGTACCCTTCTACTGCAAAAAGCATGAGGTCGAGATTGGATTCACTTCTGAGTGTTGAAATGGTTTCAATGTACGAGCAGGTCTTCGAATATTCGTGCGAAGTGCAACAGACTTAGAGTAGAGGTATGGGATTCACTTTTGGTTGGCCCGAAGCTCTCGTTGTACCGAACTTCATTGTGCAAAAGTACTTTTGAACATTGAAGCGATGTGCAACAAAACTCAAGCTCAATATTCACCTCTAGCAAATCGAAACTTCGTTCATTGTTCAAGAGCAACTGGTACATTCAATGAGGTTTTGGAAAACCGTCGACCACAGGATTTTAAATGAAGCAAAAGAGAGCCCGGCTGGAAGTAAAAGAATTTTACCTTGGTTGGAACCTCTATTTTGTCTTGGGCAATTTCATTGTACCAGGCCTACTCCGTACATTGAGTGCGATATGCAGGAAACTAGTTGAGCTCTGCGGTATAGATTCACCTTAGGTATCTACTCAATTTTCATTGATTGTACCAGAGCATGTGGTACATTGAGTCCCGATTTGCAACAAGTCTTCCAGTAGAAGGATGCACAGGAAGCTGGGGACAACCCTACTAGATTGAGTAATTTCTCTCCCTAACGGCAAATCTCTTGCTTCGACAAGCTTAAATGTAATCTTACCAGACTAACTTCGTACATTGAAGCGATTTGGAACAAAAACCCAGTAATACTTACTCTGGGCCCGAATACGGGGAGCTCCATTGTACAAAAGTACTTTGGGACATCGAGTGCGAAATAATTCACTTGAATGATTCCTCAAAATTCGGAGAATAAACGCAAGATCTTACCCGAGAAAGGAGAAACAGCATCTCTCGGCCTCCATCCAAGTTTGCATGAGCTTTCTATCATTTCATCCTTCGAGATTCCTAAAAAACCATTTACAGATTTCCATCTCTTCTCAAAGCCACCTATCGAAACCAGAAACCTCATCCGTGGATACGCTGCCCTCGAACGAAACGTCCGTCTTCCTCGATCACAGATCATTCGTACACGCCTATTGAGTATCGAAGTGAGTCCGGGTAAAAGATCTACATATTTGTGTACTAGATGAACTCATAGCATAAGTAGAAGCATTGAGAAGATCCTGAGCTTACTCGCAAGAAGGAGCTCTCAGAGTCACTGCATTGCTTCCGGGATTGTACCATGGCTTGTATATCCATGGAGCGCCAATAGCATAACTCACACAAACTTTCTCCTCCAACAACTAAAGACCTTTTATTCTCAACTTTACCTGCTTCTGAGTATGTGAAAGTGAAAGTGAAGATACCAGTAAAACATCAATTATGCGTTGGAGAGCGTTCACCCCTAACTTCACATCAATGACCTAGAATCACCCGGTGCAGCTATGCTTCACATCTCTTTCAATATCACGTGTTTTCGATGTTTTGTTGCACATCGTATCCCACTGCCATTGCTTCCACGAATTGAAATGGTAGGCGAAGAGCGAAGGCTCTTCGCTTTTCGCCTGACAGTCTGACTTGCCGAAACGGCTCAACAAAAGAACTCACCACCACAACCTGAGCCCTAATTCTTACTTATCGAACAATTACATTTGCGTCTCAAACATCTATATATCTAATTCTAGTTTTTAAGATATCAGCTTCAACTGAACCGGGCGATTACAACAGGGTATTACAGTAGCTGTCAAGTTGATACCTATCTACTGAGATGAAAACGAAGAAGAAACGAACGCAAGAGCTCGCCTCAAAGTATATACCCTTAAACCTAACCCACAAACACTTTCAGCATTATCAATTCAGTCACATCAAGAATTCGCGCAACAAACTGAAATCTAGCACAACAGCCACTCATTCATTCATTCATCTATCTACAACCTCTCTTCTTCTCATCACTCACACAAGTCCTCGTACTCAATATCTACAACTCCCCGAACTCCCCCATCCCATCCGCCTCAATATCTCAATGTTCATAGCAGAGCAAAATTCCAGCTCAAGGGTATCTATCACGCAACCAAGCCAGCCAATGAACCATCCATCAATTGATTCATGTGTCAAGCCACCCATCCCAAAAGATGGCCTTTCCTTTCTTTTTTGTAATTTCCATAAACTCCCGCTAAATCCAGACCAAAAACAAGCAATTCAATTCAACTCAGCTAAACTCTGACACAATCATAATAACTACAAAGGAAAAACATGGGTCCAAAATGCTCAACATAGCGAGCCATTTCCAGCCGAATGTTGGAGAAATTAATACAGAATGTACAGTTCTTCAGTTCTCTTTGGAGAGGAAGGTGATAGTGTGAAGTTATTTCCCGACAATCACCTCGCTGAGGTATCCCATGTCGTGCAGGAGTTGCTCGAGCGTGCTCATGCTATCCGCGTCTGGCACGGGATTGGGAAGGAATGGAGGTGCAGCTCCGAAGGTCGCCCGGTTTGCTGTCTGCGTCAAGAGCGAGACCGAGGAGTTTTTCTGGATGGTTTGCTCGGAGGTATATGTGTCTTCCGGCAAGCTGTAGGGGCTGAATCCCTTGGCAGGAGACTCGGCGAGGATGGGGCTGTAGGTAAACTCGTCTCCACTTCCCACATCGGCGGTCAGATCCTCATCTTCGTTCGGCTCTTCTTCACTGAAGGTGAAGCTGCTGTTTCTTGGTGACGAGATTGTTGTCGAGATAGTTGAGGTGGAGAAGTGTGATCCAGGAAGCTCGGCGGCAGAAACAGCGGAACGGAGACGAAGAGGTGGAGGAACGAGTGGAAGGTCTTCAGGCAGTCGTGGTAATGGTTTGGAGGTATTGGTGGCAGTCTTGGCTCGGACAGGTGGAGGTGGAGGGCGAGAACCTGGTGGCGGAGAAAGAGGCGTGATGATTCCCCCCTTCTCATTAACAGACATTTGAGTGAGATGGCTGGCAAAGTTGTCATCGTCCTCAGCTTCCTCAGCAATCTCGTCTGGGATCACAAGCGAGCTAGTGTTGTATATGCTGCTCTCTTGAGATAATACTTGACGAAGGGGTGACGGATCCCGAGGTGGCAACCTCTTAAAAGATTGAGGAGACACATCACGTGTATGAGGTACCGACCTGACCTTCCTCATTTCATCGGATCGAAGGACCAGAGAAGGAGTGCTAGCACTTATAGGCGCCGAGATCTTGCTTAACGAAGACGACCGACCACGTTTCTCATCTTGCAAATATGTGTTCGATGATCGCAAGCCAAAGAACATCCGCGGTGACCATTGGGCTTTCTCAGATGTTGTTGGTGAAAGTGATCGTGCTGTTCGCTGCTTTGCAAGGACTGAACTCGAAGTGTTCAGGCGCGGTAACTTGGGTGTTGGCGGTGCAGCACGTGGTGTCATGAATTTGTCGGCAGGGTTCATGGTCTTGATGTCTCCATTCGCCATTGAGCTCATTGAAGCGCTTCGAAAGCGTAAGGGCTGGACTTCAACTGGTACCCAGAGAAGATTGACCGGTTGACCTGGGAGATATGGACAAGTTGTAGTAAAAGGAATCGATGCATCGTAGTGTTCCGTCCCATCATCTAGCTCGTACTATATATGATCGTCAGTTTTTTCGGTGTCAGTTTCGGATAAACCGGTAACATACGTAGTAATAATATGTGGAGCCCATCTTCAGACCACCCGTTCGTTTGGGACTGCTTCCACCATCGCCGTCGCAAATGATGTCCTCGAATGTATAGCACCCACGCCATTGACCCCGTGCGCGTCGAACATCTCGTTCCATCGGGTAATGTTTCGAGAAGTTATCCCATGATCCAATTAAATGAACGGAATTGATGGAAGGGGCGGTCTGCCTATAGCGCTGTTAGTATTAATGAAAACCCGGTCGCTTAAAATGAAGGCGCAGATCTGTTCAAGAAATGTGGTCTCAGATAAGACGGAGGATCGACAGATGAAGATAGAAATCTGTGCTTCCGGAATTCAAATAAACCTCGGACGGACCGAACTTCCATCTATGTAATAATAATACAGCTTGATAGGTAGAATGTTTCGCCCACAGTACGACGGAGGTGCAATACTTCTGAAAATATCCTGCGATGTCAAAAACTTAAAGCAAAGCGATGTCGACTTCGACTTCCGTGTTCGAGTAAAGGTCAGACACCTCAAGTAGACGCGCACGCGATGACAATGCTTTGATCGACGGGTACACGGCCACAAAAGCATGCCAATCCTCCGATGGTCGTCCAACGGGGATTATCCATATGCACGATTCGCTTTTCGTCCAACGGCAAAAGGCCAGACACTTATAAAGCCGTGATTGTTCGATCCTCAACTTCAATGGTAAATTTGTGAAGACTTGACTTGTCTCCACTAAGTATCTCCCGGCCCGATTCTTTTTCGTGCTGCGTCTTCTTGACTTTCTGTTTCTTCAAATCTTCGGTGAGAGGATCGAGTCCCCCACGAATTCGAATCCTGCACAAGGAGTGGGATGCAAACGCGATATCAAATTCGACGACAGGGGGAAAGAGATCTTGACGTACACCATGAAGGTTATCAATGTCGTATCCATTATGTCGTATTAAGCATTCAGGACCAGCCCGAGAATAGTGTGGTGTTGTAAAGAGTGAATGAAAGAAAGTCAAGTCAAGTCGATGACGTTCTAATCTTTTTATTTATTTATTCCGAGGGCGGTGTTATGGTCTTGTATCGGAGGGCTGCATGTTCTCGCAGCTAACCGAGAGTCGGGTCAAGGAAGGCGGTCACTAGAAGACTTCAGATGGACCCAAGAAAAAATAACCCCCGGGCCTTTCAAGTATGTTTTGGATAGCCGCGAGGTTTGAGAAACGCCGCTGGATTGCTTCGTGGAATTGCAGTGTTGTTCCTTGGACCAGTGGTCTTGCAGGGCTGGGATGCGAAGCGCCGTGATGGGTATGCCCGTCTCGTCTGTCTCGTTTCTAAACCTTCGAGCGCGTAAGACGCCAATGTCGAGAGCTTCTAGAAACCGGTTGGTGTTTCAGGATTGCAGGTCAGAATTAATGTTGGGCGAGGATTGCTCGTGAGAGGTTTGTCGCTGTTGTGGGGACAGTGAGATGGTTTGAGCCTCGCTGAGATTGCTGGAGCTGGAGTGGGAGTGGGAGTACTTGATAGCGAGGCTGGCTGATCTAACCTTGATCAGGTGGGCTGGAAATTGAGATGGCGACAGTGGACCTAGAATGGGAGGGCAGAGGGCAGGAACAACCGGAGCTGATAGTACCAATTTTGAAGCTTAGTGGATAGCGGGTGGAGAGTTAATCATTCGACGAGGAAAGCGTGACGGTGTTGATGGGCCAGCTGGGGCTGCTTGTACTTGGCACTTTGTTTGCAGAAGGTACAGTATATCGGACATTGCCAGGACGCAGGAGGGAATTGGAAGCATCTTATTCCAGTAGAGCACTGTTGATGAGCTGGCGGGCCTTCCGAACGGTGCGCCAGGCCGATCTAGTGCGGCTGCACTTGATTTCCAATACTTGGGAGTTGGCGTTGCCGTGCAGCTCACGATTTCAGTGTCAGTGTCACCCGTCCGCTTTTAACTGGAGTGGCGCAGGGCAAGCCGAACGGAGACAATGGGCGTTCAATCATTCCGCAGGGTCAGGGACCTGATCCTCAAACAATCGACGCCGCTAGGCTCAGCTCGGCCTAGAGGAGACCATTGCAGGCCAATGAAGGGCACAGCCTTCAGCCAGTCCTTGGCCATTGAAGAATCACGCATGAAAGGGGAGGAGAAGTGGGCGGTGGCGACGAAAGGCAGCTTCAGTGCTTCACATCACTGGCCTGCCCTCACACAGCAGCATAATTCTTCCTTCAGGTTTCGAATTTTGATGCTGCCATTGGCTCGCATTGCTGCCGCTGGAAGGATCAGCCAGCAGCAGCGACGGCAGCAGCAGCGACAGCAGCAAACCACAGCGCTGTTAGATATCTCTCATGGCAGCGCTCTGAGCGTTCATGCGCCTGGAGCTGAAGATGCCACGGTTGGCGTGCCACGGCTTTTGGCACGATATTCGACGTCATGTCAATTTCCCTCTACTAAGTATTTAGACTTCTGTCTGATCCCCCTGGCGACACATCGGACATACAGTAACCCTGCAGGAACCGTGTGGCTGGAGCCCTCTCCCGGTAAAGAACTGCGGTGCTGCACGGATTGCCCCCAACCCTGAAATTGGCCAGGCCAGCCCTGCCCTCATACAGTTTACCAAGTAGACTGGCGGAAGTGCCTGCAGCCGACCCTCGGATTCAGGGAATCACATCGGTAGCGAATCCAGCATCAACGATCCTCGTCCGCCTGTGCCGGCACTGCTGATTGGGTGATTTAGCCGATTGGGTGGTCAAAGCCAAAGTAAGCGACAGCCTTGGAAGAGAAGAGATTCCTGAAGTCAAGCGAGATTTGGATCCCCTGACATTTGCCCCTGACCGCGACTCGAAGCCAACCGCGCGTCGACGAGAAAAACGCGTGTGAAGCATCAATTTAAGATCTCACTCCTCCACGCTCTCGATCCGGGGCGTTTCATTGGTTAGACATCATGAAACCGGGGAAAGAGGGAAGCATCTCATTTGCCAAGTCGACGTTCGCAGTGTTTCGTTTCAATCTTCTTATGGCAGACAGGACCCTTCACATTGAATTGTGTCTGGCAATAAATTGGGGCGGCTATATGTCGCGACTGGGTGAATTCCGAGGCTGAAGTTCTAGCCAGAAAGTCGTCATACAAGCATGGAAAGGGGCGACGTTGTTTAGCAAGTGAGCTGGATTTTGGTTTCATCCCCAGCCAGAGATTGCGTTTTTCGAAAGCTACCCTTCCACCTAAACCCCCACCCCTTTATTTGTTAACCGAGGTAGTACAAAGTCAATGTATTTGCAGATACCATTCTCTCCTCCTTTTTATATTAATTTATTTGGTAAATTGGACCATTTGCGCCACAATCTTTTTTACGCCATTGTCTTTGTGTAACCACCCCCACCGTTTTCTTCCTATCTTCTACTCAGCCTCACGTTTCCCGGTCATATCTTCTTAAAGATATATATCGTCGAGGGCATATATTGGTAATCTTACATTCGATGGACTGTCATCTCCCGCGATCCCGGACACCGCCGAACATCGGTATCGCGATGCTTCACGAACTGCCGGAGGCGCAGGACGATGGCATGCATTGCATAGCTACTCTATACCCGGAGCTCTACCCTTCTAGAACGCCTTCTCGACGTCTAGAAGGGAATTCGTATGTGCAAAGTCATGCTAGTGACCTGTGCGAGCTTCGTCAGGTTTAGGTTTCAGCAAGGCAGAGCTTGAAAGAAAGCGCATGAATCTGTAAGCTCCTCGTCTGAAGATATGACTGCAGCTGTGTCAGCTTTCGGCACTGGATACGGCATTCAATAGAGCGAGTTTCAATATCATCTAGATGTTGAAGTGCATGAAAAATCATGACGATACGATTTCTTTCGAAACGAATTCGTTAGAAATCCAAAATTGGGAGCATGGAAAGGTTGAAGTGTAAAGGCATTTCTTTTACTTCTCTTAAGCTAGTCGTTTCAGTTGAAAGCTCCGTCTATAGTAGAAGTAAGTCTTTCTGCTATTGCGTGTGTGTGCAGACTGAGTCACATTGCCTCCCCTGAATACGCTCAAATCAACTATCCGAGTCATCATCTAGGGCCCACGAAATGGTTTCAGATGAGACGATACTTGTCCTGCGCCCAAAGAATCAGGGTGAACGATCCTCCAAAGTGGCTCACGTTAACTGAACCTCCAAGTCGTGAAGCGAGTTCGTCACTCATCTTCATCTTCTCTTCCTCTTCGTCTTAGTCTTATTCCCTTTCATACCTAAACAACTCCCAACTCCCAACTCCGCTGTTTTCACATTGTTAGCAACACATACTATCATTCAGACAATCACTGAATGAGAAGCTAATCAGATTTGATTTGAATTGAATGAAGCATTGAAGCAACGGAAGTGGTGATTTTGTATTTGCGGACGGGTTCGCGTAGGTTGTTTCGGAGTTCTTCAGTTCGCTATTCGTCTTCGCTCTTCGTATTCGTTCGCTCTTCGTATTCGGTTCGCTCTTCGTCTTCGCTCTTCGTTTTCGGTCTTCGTCTCCGCTCTTCGTCTTCGCTCTTCGTCTTCGCTCTTCGTCTTCGCTCTTCGCTCACCGTTCCGTTTCAACTCGTACAAGCTTCCGAGTACGACACGCAACAAAACTTCAAAAACACGTGATGTTCGTCACTAGGTAATTAGGTAGATACTCCGATTAACCTATCCTCTATTCTATCCTTCTCTTAACGCATGTCTTCTTCGAAACCTAAAGCTGTCGGCAGAGGAGAGAGAAATAAACGATGAGAATGAGAATCTTTCTTTTTAAAAAGATAATTAAGTACAAGTATCATACCCAAGCACAAGCCTCACAAACAGATGAAAGCTGTCAAGTAGACTCATAATTTTTTTGAGACAGTTTTACTTAGATCGAGGCGATCGAGGTAATCGAGTCACTCTCTTGATCAGACTGAGAGTAAAAAGCATCCCGTACAGAATTAAAGTTAATTCCCAGCGAGCTTTCAGAAGTGGCAACGTGAAGACGAGATAGGTTGATAGAGGTCTGACTAGGTAGAAGAAAGCGAACGAGTTCTTTCGCTCGATCGACAATTCGCCTTCGTCCTCTTTTGAATTCGTTGAAGCTTTGGAATACGTCTTGCAACAAAAACACGTGATCCCCGAGTAGAGCAGATGGTGAATGAATAGCACAATCTAATTGCCAGTCACCAAGAAATACATTTAGTGATTGATCCAATTCTATCTACTTGCACTAACTAGCAACCCCCGTCCCAGCCTCCAGCCTACAAACCTCAATCAACGCACTCAACACCCTTATTCCCCTCCTCCTCTCCCCCCACGTCTTCAACCCCGCCATCAAATTCCTCCCCTCCACAAGAACCCTCACGGGGCCCTTCACCGAACACAGATTCCCGACCCCAGTGATATTAGCCTTCATGCACGCGCCCCCCTTCACAAAGAGCTGGACCAGCTCGTCGTCTGCGGGTCGATCAAGCTGCATCGATGTCGGGAACAGCGATTCCGCTTCCTCGTCATCATCGTCGTTGTTGTTGGCTGCTTGAGGGGTTTGGGAATCACCAGAACCCCGAGGGGGAGGGGGAGGTAGGGGTGAGGTGCGTGCTGCGAATGTGCCGTATGCCCAGAGGGCGAGCGTGGCGAGGAAGACAGACGAGGGCTCGTAGAATGCGTCAGTGGAGAAGCGGCGGACGTGCCAGAAGAGGACGCCGGCGTGGATCATCGCAAGACGGGCTTTGTGCTGGTCTTCGAGGGCCCATCGTTGGATGTGTCTCTTTAAAGTGGGTATATCGACATCTTCTTCGAATGTTGGGAGGGGTTCGTTCGTCAGGAGATGGGCGAGTTGGACGATTTGGCGGAAGGGAGTTAGGAGGATGACTCGTGCTAGATGGAGATGGAGGACTGTGGGATGTTCCATTCCTGATGCTGCTCCGATGACGCTGTTGGCGTGCCAGTGAAGTATGTCGAGACAGTCGCAGGCCGAGTTCCGCCATTTGGAGTAGGTCTGGATTCCTGGCAGCCAGACCGGCATGGATCTCGAGATGTCTTTGATATGCTGCTTCTCTGCCGTAGGTGTCCAGAGGGTCAGGGGTTGCTTGAAGTAGGTTTCAACCTCCCATGTACGGCGAAAGAGTGCGTGGATGCAGAGGATTCGACTGAACTCGCCTGTTGAGGACTGAATGCGCTTTTCGATGTAGGCAAGTTGGATTGTTTCATGAAGAGAGGGGCTCGCTAACCATGTATTAGTATATGTCCTCGCCAAAGAGAGTGAACAACGTACGATCAGCACAGGCATGGAGTTGTTGCCAGTCTACAGCTGTCTGGGCCTCCCAGAGAACTTCTTGACATGGGATAGGAACCCGAGCATCTTCCAGGGACAGAAGAGGACGTGTTTGAAAGTGGAATGCCCACATACAATCTAACAGCTGTAGAATTGTGAGCAAGGACATCGAGATAGAGCTGAAAACTCACCCATATACAATAACCTGTCCGCTGGCGACTTTCAGCTTCATACCATCTCCTCCAACCATAATCACCATCATTCATTGCGTTCAGACTTGATGGATCTGCTTCGAGGTATGTCGTTGACCATTCTGTTATGCAGAACGATACAAGATCACCGTGGTAATTTCTAGCCATTGTCGATAATCGCTCATCGCCACAGTAAGTCATCCCCACAGAATTCAGAACTTTGATTTGCGTCAGAAGCAGCTTGGATAGTCTCGGATACTTTCTAGTCTCGGCCTAGAGTCAGATTAGAGAAAAGATGCTAAAAGAACAAGATAGAAGAACATACCAAGGTCTCTATTGCCCTACGCAAGAACTCATGAATGGCAATACTGAAGCCTTCAGACTGTTCAATCTCAAGGTAATGGCTTCCAACAGCGGCCATGGCCAAGATGAGAAGCCAATGTGATGTACACATATCGAAAGTAGCCGGATGTATAAAAGGCAATAATGCTTCAAAATTATCTCTGTAAAGTTGAATACATCGACTCAAAGTGTTCCGCGAAGGAAATACTGAATCATAGAATTTCATGTAATGACTCGTCGTTGAGCATGTATGGGTAAAGCTTTCGAAAATTTCGTTGTAAGAGCTCTGAAGGATTTGTTTAGGCTCTGCACTTTCTGTGAGTTCTCCAGTTTCCGGAAATTTGAACGCCGGAAATAGCTCCTCGTTCCTAAATGTACGGGCGTGGATATACGAATCCGAATATCGGTATGGTATCTTGCGGACTCTTGGCAGTCGTGCCCCATCGCCGTCGACATAGAAGTGCCCGCCACTATGCGTACTTTGTGTACTGGGACTTGAGACGTCCTGATCGACAACTTGTGACTGCCGTCTGAGCAAATCTCTTGCTCCAGATAACTGCTGAGGAGAAGTTTGATTCTGGTCAGAGCTTCCGAGTGAGTACGTAATATGATTTGCTTGAGGTGTTTGGTCAAAGAAGAGAGAGTGTTGATCGAAAGGGCCTAGGTTCCCGTCCAGTGAAAAGTCAGGCGTCCAATTGTCTGGCAGCCAATTGATCGACGAAAAGTTGTTCTGATACCACGGCTCTGGGATCCCAGTCTCATGCTGTGTATGCCCCATATCGGCTGCACCATTCATATTCAAGGGCCCAGCGTTGGTTGATTGTTCCAGAAAAGGCTGGATTGATTCCGAGCTGGGAGCAATTTCCATATTTCGTGGCTCGGGGCGGCTCGTAGGGGAGGTGAGTGGTTGTGAGGCGTTGACAGCAGAGAGACCAGGAGATGTGGCATTCTGTGATGTGACACTATTTTGAACAAAAGATAATGGGTATTCCGTTGAAGCGTGACCTTGTAAGTGAAATGTGATCTGGTCATTAGTGCCAGGAACAGAATCTGCGGCCGGCGTATTAATCTGATCATGATCCTGACTCATTCTCGGAGAAACAGATGCATTAGACCACGACATCGGAGATTCTTGCACTTGCGAAGCACTATGCTCACTACCTGACGGCGTTGCATGATCTTCAGCTGGAGACGTTCCTTCTTCCCTAGCAAGAGGCAATTTGCTTGTAGCTCTGCTTCCCCTCCCAGATTCAGGATATTTGCACTCAGCCGTTCGTTTTTGGCAACCTAGGCATGGAGTGCCACCACTGCATTTTCTTCTGGCCGCTGCACATGCTAGACAAGCCCGGTATCCTTTCCCGAGGACACTCCGTTTAGGTTCAATGTGAACTTGCTCATGCCGTCTCAAAGCATCTCTGAAAGCCATCAGTAATCACGTGGGTAACGCTTTGGCAAGGGTAATCACATTCTGTAGAAACCTTTACGACAATACGAGCATTTGAGAAAGCGTTCCTTCAAGTGGCTCCTTGCATGACGGGTCAAATGCTCGACCCTACCGAAAGTCTGCTGGCATTCAAGACACTGAAAGCGTCCGGGAGCTGGCTGATTGGCCTGACTCGCACTTTGAGAGCTGTCAGGACTGGTTTCTTTTTCTGCTTCAATAAGAATCAGCATTGGACCATTTCATCCGGCGCCAGGGCTCTTGTTACCCATGTGCGTCGAAGGGGCTCGGATGGCCCCCCGGTACGGTCGAATCAGGATCGTGGGAGAAGAAATCTGATACTGGGTCGGGATCGTCTCCGCCTGATGTAGATAACATCCTTCCTAAACAAATATGAACGCAGGTAAGCGCTTCGTCGGGTGATTCGAAGGTAAATTGTGGAGTTTGAGGAGAATGTGTGGGGTAGCTCAGCTTCCACCAAATCTGTCAAGGGTGGGGATGATCGGCCGCAGTTATTCGAGCTGGGGTCAAGTGGCATCACGTGCAGCTTTGTCCGACTACCTACCTACCTACCTAGCTTAGTAGCTACCTACGGAGAAGGCTTGCAGTAGCTTAACTTTTCGCTTTGGAATTTATGTCTTCCGCAAGTTGAGTGGGAAGAACAAGAGAGTTGGGCGAGCCTCTCCAAAAGTTCAATCGAAAGCGAATCCAACCGCAAGCATATTTATAAAGATTTATCAGCCCCTCTTGATTCCCTTGGATTCCCTCTTCCACAGGATTCTTGCAAACCAAGTATATACATCAAGTACTGAGACGTGCTAAAACCACAAACAGCCGATGTTTGCTCAACTATTCTGAACTCAGCCAACATAAAATTCAAAGGCATAAGCAGTAGATTTATCCGTCTGATAAACTGGGAACATAACACTGTTCCCAGAATAAGTATGCGAATACCATCCGAGATCATTCGGTACATCAACCTCGGCATAATGACCACCAGACGGGAAACCCCATGTGTGAATGTTTAATGATCCAGAAGATGGCAGCCCTACCGAAGATAGGTCGTTGATTGTGATCTGCCAGGTTCCAGTGGTGATCCGAACCCCAGTAAGAACTCTTACCATGTCCTTGCCCACGGTGGCGTACGTGTCGAGTTTGAGGTCGGTGGATGGGGAGGTCCCGACTCGGTATCCGGTCATATTGAGGTTGTAATACTGGTAAACTTGATAGTCACCGTTTGCGTAATAGCCACCAGCCGTGGGGCTGTAATTCGAGTTATCCGCATTAGGTTTGGATACCAAAGATCCCATTAAATCGTGCAATTCCCATCCACTAAGCCAATTTCCTCGAAGACCATGTGCATTAACTCGTTCCAGCTGAGAGATCCACCATGCGGAGCCTGCGGGGACTTGTTCAGGAAATGTTGCATATTCGTCAATGTTCAGTGGCTTGACCGGAAGCTTGTATGTCTGCAGCATGCCAAATAAAGCACCGTATGCTCCTTCCATATCACCTCCCCCTCCCTCCATGTGCCAAACATATTGGTCAGGCACACTAGAGTTGCTGGCGACAAAACTCAAGAAGTTCGTCCACCCTAGGCAGCCGGAAAGTTAGCAATTGCTTCATCACAAATGCTGACCATGACGGTAGAAAATCATGAGACAACCTGAAATAGAAATGGACCGCTCCAAAACTTACAGTTGTTGGTGGGGTCTGGTTGACCTGCAAAAGCTGGTCCAGTGAGTTTCACTGAAGGCCACTCTTTCCTTTTAGACGAATCAGTTAGTTTTTACACGTATTATTTAAATTGAAATAAAAAAGACCTACCTTAACCGATGGTATGTTCGACCCCACATCTGGATATACTGTGCCTGTGGAGCATTCCAGAAGTAGGTGAGGTCTGGCTCGTTCCAAATATCGATGGACAGGCCAGTAATCGCATCATTACTTTTCATGTCTGAGATGAACTGTGTAAGGTAATTATCCCAACTGGTCCAGTCTCCATTATCTCCAGGATAAGGAGCGGTCGAGTTCTGGGTCCCGTCGGCTCCCCATAGATCATGGATGAGAAATATGAAGTTGGCATTGTACTTCCTGGCTGTCTTATAGTTGGATAGCGCAGAAGCGAAACGAACCTATCTGAGAGTCAGCTGCAAAGTTTGGATGCTCATTTATCTTCGTACCTTGTACTCTGACAAACCCCATATCCAACCACGACCGGGAGTTGGTACCTGAGCTCCTCCAGCTCTAGCATAATTGAAGCCAATGTTAGTGTAGAAGTGATCCGGGATCTGGTTCGGGGTGTCGGGTATGCCGTAGATGAAGCCGGAAGCGAGATGTTGAGGGGAGCCGGTATTATTACCCAAATTGACAGTTGAAGTCACGGTATCTCGTTGCTCAAGAGGACTAGCAGCCACAACGGCAGCGCAAAGAAGAGGCAGAAGAGCATACATGATGAGTGCTCAAAGAGGCAGGAATAAACCTAATTGAAAAGCGCTGCTTGACCTTGAGGGAAAAGTTACTTACCTTCCATTTTATATCTTACCTTCGGAAGAATTTCTGACCTTGAAAAGAGGAGAAAACGACAAGCTCGTTCGAAGCAGAACACCTGTCCACAGAGTTCGGCAGTAAGTGGCTTCGGGAGCTTTCCCGATGACCCCAGATTTTCCGTTGCTATGTGCCCTGAGCCTATCCTTGGATCCTGGAGCTGGATTGGACCGCAAAATGGAAGCAAGGTTCGTGCCGCATCATGACGGACGTTCTGAATGACGCTTGCGCAGGTGGAGGATGTACTTCGGCAGAAGAGGGTGAAGAGAGGTTGGAGCTCGCTAACCCACCGGAGTTACTGTACTGTACGGTTGTCGATGCACGCTAAAAGCTTCACTCTTCCAACCTCTCATCTCGGAAGCATCTCCTCTTCTGCTCTGTTCTCATTGGAGCGCAAACAACCTCCCCTTATGAGCATGCATACACCGTGTTTCCATTGCACCTGAAATCACCAGCATGCTCGCAGCCCCACAGGAGCAGATTTCCATACGGATAGCTTCATCCGGCTGGTGTTTCTTTTGCATGGCTCAGAAGTTCCCGGATCACGAATGGACTGTGGCACTTGAAGATTTCAAAATGGAGTCAATTGTGTTTCGGTATTCGGCTTCTGTCAAGCTCTAACGCTTTCTACGAATTCCTACCCGCATGTGTCCTTTTCCTCCACGATTGTCCCGCAAAGCGTACGGAATGAAATGCAACTCGTCGGCACCAGAAGCATTCTCTTGCGTGGCAGATTTGCGATCAATATGAGGAGCAAGACTTTTGTCGACATCAATGAACGATGCGGCGTTGCGAACTGTCAACCCAATATACGGCTCTCCAACCTCGCCGGATGGTCCTTCTTTCTCTTCGACTTTCGCCGCAGGATCTAGCACAAGACTTTTGAAGTGATCATCCACCCAAGTATTGTCGAAATCCTCGACGCAGTATATGAGAGGTCCTCGGGCAAGTGCTATGATGTCTTGATTCGTGTACGGGTGCGGCGACACAAATCTTGGCTTGAGTAGAATGTTCAATTCGAATTTTGGGTTGTGCTTCACCCAATCTGCTGGAAGGGTCAAGTAGCCTTTCTCGACATGTTTGTTTGGAGGACTTGGTGAGATCTGTGAATTTTGAGCGAATGCCTCGTTTTAGTGCAAATACAACATACCTCCCAACCTTCAGCCCAAGCAGGAATGCGAAGCTTGATGGTTGTTGTTACTTCTGATGGACTCCGAAGACTGAAATCTATCTTTCCATCCCAAGGCCAATTTGACTTTTGTTCAAGCTCGATTGTTTCCTTTCCAACAGGAATTGACAGCTGGGCTGAAGAGTACATGTGAATATTCACCTGTGCTGCCTTCTTCTCCTGGTCTGCGTCAAAGCTCCATAGATACCCTCCAATGTACCCCAGAAGCCTGGTAACATTTGGCGGGCAACAAGCGCAAGTGAACCATTTGGCGCGCTGTGAGAGATCCTTGTCGCTTGATGCCAGCTGGTTGACATACGTGAACTGTGTTCCCTTGGCCGACATTCCCGTCATGACTGCATTGTAAAAGCACAGCTCCATGATATCCGCGAACTTGCCATCTAGATCTATCTATGATGAATTAGCATGGTTTTAATATCCTGTCTTGGCTTGCTTACTTGGAGTAGTCGCTCTACCAGCATCATGACTCCAATTCCTGCACAAGTTTCGGCATAGCATCCACCCTCATCCGTACTAGACGGTAAGAAGTAATCAAGTCCAAAACCCTCCCATTGCGCCATAGCTCCAATGCCACCTGTCAAGTACATCTTCTTGTCAACCATGTTACTCCACAGACTTTCCAAAGCCTTGCGGTACGCGTTGTGATCAATGTTCTCGTCCACGCGCACCAAGTCAGCCACCGCTGTAAGAAGATACATTGCTCGTACACTGTGGCCTTCTATGGTCTCTTGTTCGACAATCGGTTTGTGGGCCTGGTGATACCTGTAACATTTATCAGTATAATTTCCATTTATAGAACAAGACACATACCAATAGGCACCTTTACTTTCCATATACGCCGGTACTTGATTCTCTCCCTCTCCTCTGGCTTTAGCCTCGACATCATAGTAATGGCGTCCATATTGCCCTTTCGGGTTTCCTCGTTCTGTAATAAAGTACTTCGCCAGGCTCAAATGTTTCGGATTTCCCGTCTTCTCATACAGACGGAGCAGTGACAACTCAATCTCTGGGTGTCCAGGATAACCATGTTTCTGAGCAGGACCCGGACCAAAAGTCTCGTAAAGTAAGTCAACATACTTGACAAGCGGTTCCATCAACAAATCATTCTTGTAATGTCGAGCGTGTGCTAACGCAGCTTCGATCAAGTGGCCTGCATTATATCTATTTCTCTACCATCAGCACTGAAACAATTCGCAGAGCTAGTAGTATGGAGGAAACTCACAATTCATGCAAATCCCTCAAATTCGTAAACCTTTTCGCCGGCTCCACAACCGTAAAATGAATATTCAAATACCCATCCTCCTGCTGCGCCCCCCTTATCATGTCCACCAACTCCTTAACCGCCTTATCAATCTCCTCATTCTCCTTCCACGTCAAAAAGTAACAAGCGCCCTCGAGCCACTTGGCCACATCCGAGTCCCAGAACAGATGATTCGGGACCGGCCAGACGTTCGGCTTGTCGCTGTACGATTTGTGCCATTTCAGCTTGAAGGCGTCGTAGCGGCCCGTCTCTTTCAGGACGTTGAGTTGGTAGAGCAAGGTATTGGCGTATACGACTTCTCGGCGACGACTGATGAAGCTTGGTGCTGTCTCCAGGAACGTCGTGTTGCGGAATGTGATCTGTGGGTATGACATCTTTAACCTTTCTCTCCCAAAATCCAAGTACTGTAACCCCAATTCTAGCTTTTGGCTCGAGAAATAAATGGAAGTCAGGAAGTATAAAAGGAGAAGGAAGTTTTAGAGACAGTAGCTTCCACTCTACTCCACTCTTGTGCTATTAAACTCCGGAGCACCTCCAACGTTCCGCAAAATTAAAGAATCATTGACGTTGTACCTGTGCAGAAATCGGGGCGAGGCTGACGGTTGATCATTCACCACCCCCACCGGAACGAAATCCACCTCCCACTTTCCAATCACTAATTGCCCCGCAATGTCAGAGGAAGGCTCAACTCAACCCAACCCAACCCACCGGGATGGTAATGGGGTTTGGAAAGCAGGGGTTGATAGGAAAGTGATGATCACCGACCGATATACCGGTTCCTCTCTAATTTTATGTGGATGTCGATTCTGCATCTTTCCTAAAGCAGAAGAACAGTTTCTGTTGAAGCTCTTTTTGTTGATGCTTGGTTACCAGCCACTTGCGCTGGATGGATCGTCTCGATGCAATTCTTCCATGTATCATGGAAAGATTCAGTTCTCTTTAGTTGAGATAGGAGTGTGATCGTAAGTCATGAACACTTGCTCGACATCCACTTCCTCATTCAGTCAATATTGTAGTTTCAACAAAACTTCCGTTCTACGGCCTACTGATCTTGATACTCGTGATCTCATAACTGCTCTAAGCCTTTTTGAGCTCCGCTCGTCGTTTAGACATTATAGACTAACAGTCATGCTCCCCGAGTGAGCATGTGCTCATCTGTAGGTGATATTACCCACCCACATAGCCAGGAGAATAAGCCCTAGTCTCCATCTCAAATCCTCTCTGAAACGGACAATGCATTTCTCCACCCATCGAGAGGTGCTGCTTTGCCCAATATCAAACCTGATGTCTTTCGACGGGGTGCCTTCTCCACTTTCCATCCTTTGCAACAAGTAGGGCAAGTGTTTAGGGCCAACGGTATCATCTTCTTCGTAGGCTCGACTCGCTGGCCGCTTTCCAATGATCCAGACGCTAATTGTCTGCGTCGCGCCAGCCATAAGCCAGCTTAGCCAGAGGAAGTTTGCCGTCAGCATAGCAGTTTCCAACCATGGATTCCAGAGTCCAAGTACGAGCAGGCCTTTGGTATCACCTGCTAGCCAAATGTGGTATTGAAGGACGTATGTTTCTAGCGAAATGCGACCGAGCCATGCGAAGATTTTGGAGTGATAATTCCGAAGTAGACGATGGCAATTACGCAGAGTAACAACCGAGAGAATGGGTATGAACGAGATGAACGGCATCCACCAATTGTAATCCTGTTTATTGGGTGAGCGTCTGGTGAGCGACCAGAAGCCTGGTAGAAGTATAAGAGAGAGCAGTACTGTGCCGATCCTGTATAGTTTGCCGTGTGTGATGGCCACTTGGAGAATGCTGTCAACGGCCATCCTCGGGGCCACGGGACCAGATCTAAGCTGCGAGGTACGGTGAAAAAGGATAGCCACGAACATTCCAACATAAACAATATACATGTCGAGAAACGTGCGGAACCGCCACTCCTTTATGTTCCAAGAGATCGCGCAGGTGTATTTCAAGGTAAAAGTTACAAACTCCAGGATGCCGGGTATCATCGTAAAAGCTGTCATAATCATAGCTGAAAGAAGGACTTTCTTCATGACGAAATTGGTACTGTGGTTATTCCGATGACCAATTTTCAGAGTGAAGTAAATGACGAGAAACCAAAAGCTGACCAACGGGGCGAAGTAGTAGAATTGATAGTCTGTACGCATCATATACGGCAATACGCAGCTCAACAGATTCAGCCGTATCAGGACAGTGGCAACCCGTGCCAGAGAATAATCGCCATTCTTTAAGAAATATAGCGTATGGCCATATCCTGTCATAAAGAGGTAGGATGCCACCAGAAGTCTGACGATTTCGTAAATCCACAGCGTCGATGACCCGTTTGTGTAGTGGTAGATCAAAATGAAGAATTGCATCCATCCTTTCCATTCATCACTCTGGTCTCGAGATAAAAAGCCGTGGTCGTATGTGGTCATGGAACGGGAGTTTTTAGAAGTTGGTGATTTGCTTCTCCTGATCGAAAGAAAGCCCAGAGCTGTTACCGCAGACAAAGCCATAAGAAACTGTCTCCGGTGGAAGACTTTGTGGGACTTCTCGAAAATTTGAGTACGATCTGCGTAGAAGCAAAAGCATACAACCAATCCAAACACAGTCAAAGCTCTCGTAACCTCGTGGTTGGAAAGAAATCGGCTAATTTTGATTGTTGAGTGCTTTCGACGTATGAATAGCAATCCAGGTAGGAGAAACATCCCTCCAAGCAACATTAGCCATTGAATACTAGCCATATGGCTATAGTTACTGCAGCATGTGCGATCAAAAGGATATCCATTTGCAGCAGCATTCGAATTACAACGGAGGTTGAGTAGAATATCTGCCTTTCGATGGGCCACATTCTCCACAACATGTAGGCCGCTGTCTTCGTATTCGCCACGGCCAGAGAATGTCATCAAGGAATAGCTCCACACAACATCAGCGTACGAGTGTGCCGAGACTTGTTGAAGCAAGTCATTCATCACATCTATCTTTTCTGGGGTGATGGTCTCTTCTCTCGATGGAGATAAGGATTGATATCGCGGAACCTGGACTGGTGCTAGTAGCAACAAGTTGGGGGACGTTTGGCGAACCGGGAATGGCTTTGAAAGTTGGTGCGACATCCCAGAACCCACAGGAGCATGATCCATGTACGGAATAACATGGTCTATCGATTCTCGGAAAGCTTTAAAGTAGTTCTCTTGGCCATGTCGTGCATTCCAGAGCCCGGGAGCTCCAAGCAAGATCAAGCCCGCGCTCATCGCACCCCCGTCCTCATCGTCCTGGCGAGGATCTGCTTTGAAGTTCTCCAATTCCTCGTCGAGCCCAGTCGAATTGAGCCAAGGATCCCAGATGAACTGTACTGTGACACCCGCAGAGGTGAAATCCAGGTCCTTGTGTTTATGATCCATATCCAACATCTCAGAAATCTCCTCTTCGGCTCTTTCCTGATCCATCTTTTTTGCGACAGCCCAGAAGATCTGTCGAGTTGTAGAATCGCCAACGAATACCAATCTCCGCCGGCCGAAGCATTCTTGGATGTCATCCTTCTTATATTCGTGCAATAAGCACCCAGGAGGTTGCCATAACTGGAACGGATTTCGAGAGCTCCACCTCGGGCCTGGGTCCAGCCATCTGCCTTTATTGAGAAGTGCGCCACATTTGTAGGGATCTGATATATCTGCAAAACCAACTCTTAGCAAAGCCTATAGAATATAACAAGGACTGGGTGGGGAACAAACCAATCCAGCAATAGCGATACACCACACCGAGGGCGATGATAGCTAATATGGACTGCAGGAAGTGCTCAAACACAACAACTACTTTCTCATAGGCAGATAACGACTTCATCTTCGACTGAACCATTGCAGCGAATAGTGCCTGCAGAGAATTTTGCTCTGCATCAGGAGGTTCTCGTGAGTAGAGTCAGCTTGGTGAATGAGGCTGCACAGTCAGATACTGCGTAGAGGCGCGACTTTTGCTGACAATCGCAAATTCTGTCTCGCAGATTGGAGGTGCAGACAGAGAGTCAATTGTAGAGCCATAAGGAGAGAAAGATTCTGTGAAAGACCTGAAGATGGAAAGGAAAGAAAAGAAAAGGAAAGGACACTCCGATTTGGACTCTTGGCATTTTGGCAATCGCGTCTGTCTGTCTCTGTCTGTCTGTCCGGGGCCATGGGTGAGACGGCAGGAGGCTGCGGTGCACCCTGGGCAACTTCTGCATGGGAGGACAGATTGGAAGATGGGACGATGACGATTACAACGCCTCGACTGCCCTCCCCGCTCCACGCTCCTTCCCTCCCGCGCTGGATCCCGCTTTGAAGAGAGAGAAAAGCAAGAAGATATGCAGGCACAAAAACAAGTGTTGCGGCACGGCACAGCACCGCACAAAACGATAAGATTTAGGTTTAGGTTTAGATTTCCAATTCATACAATAGATAGGCCTGAGGAACTACTGGCTGTCAGGAATTGGGGGTTTCAGCCACATGTGACGGTCCAGCCTCTTGAGAGTCAGTTCAGCAACTCCAGCCAATCTGTGACCAGGCCCAGGCTAAACGGCCGTCCTGCCTTCCGTGTCCCCCGCTATTCCTGTCAGGTCTTGTGCGCACCTGCCCAAAACAAGCAACCTTTGCTTTAGACGGACTTGGAATCTCCTCACCTGGCGATAAGAGGAGGTTGGTGTTGGTGTCTTATCGGAGCGCTAGGGCCACTACCATCGGCCTTTAGAAACGCCGACGACAGGTTAAAAATAATTTTTGTAGAAATAAAGACCTTCCTCAATCAAGAATGCATCTCCGTGAAGACTCTGCAACAAGTGGACAGGACAACGCGTTGGGAGAGCTGGTGCTTTGCCAAGTGGCTTGGAACTCTCCCTTTTGATGCTTGGCTGACCAGTTAGTCATGCTAAGCTCTGGAGATATCTGAGCGCATTGCTGCCAAGACTGTGTTTCGTGACAGTATCTTAAAGTGACGCGGTACCGAATCAGAAGTCCTGGTTCCGTGCCCATGACCCGGTGTCTTTTGGACTTGGTCTTTGGTCTTTGTGCTGAGCCAAAACACCTGGCCAAGGATTTTGCTGGCCTATTGGCTCAACCTCGGATATAGTGCTTCCCAGGCTTCTGAGAATTCCTCTTCATGACATTAAGCTTCTACTGCGAGGACTCTCATGCTACAAAATCGGGTGTAGTAGATCAGGAATCTTCACATAGCTTTGATAACTTTCTCTGCTGAAAGCCGAGCCAAGCTTCTGCAATTGAGTGAATGGCACTTGTCACCATTCTTTCCCTCCCGATTGTCTTTTGCCTCGCTCGGCCAGCCTTCTCTCTACTGCTGGTCTTGAGCTGGATACACACTCGTGTATGAGACTAGAAAGACTCAACGACCTTTGAGTGCGAAACCTCCTTTCGCTATGTGGTGGACCTTCGCAATTTGTCTGTTGGGACAACGATGAGATCCAGGGCAGCCTCTCTTGTGGAGGCTAGAAAGTCTACTTCCACGAATGCAGCTTGGAAGGGGACTAGGTAGACCTCGAAACATTCTTTAGTCTTGTCGACTTATTTCTCTGTTGCTAGATAGTCTTGAAGGGATCCATTGCCTGGGGTAAATGAGCTGCTACTTTTCAGTCTCGTACATCTCAAATCCTCGGCATATGCTGTTGCATTCCAGTATTCTCAGTAGATATGGTTGACCTTAAAAATGCCTGATGTCTTTTGTTGGCCGCATACACTAAGAAGTGCTGGCAAAACCTGGGACGATCGAGCTTCGCGTCCGGCTCTCATGCTTTAGTCTCATGTGTCTGCTCCTTGCAGATGGATGACACCTGCTAGAGGCCAAAGATAGGGCCTCCACATTGGACTTCGCAGAGGAGAGTGCTCGTTGACCTCAAGTCTAGGCCCGACTCCTCAGTACACCTGACCTTCGGCATGATGGCTCTAGAATGAGTCCTTGGCTGAGGCGTATCATGATCCACCTTATTCTGAATCTTTTGGTCTCCTTATAGTTGATCTTATGGCCATGGGAAGCTTTCTTTTGGGCATGCTCTCAGCGTGGTATGAGGTAGAGCCATCGTTGCTCCTTTGGGACTCTGTCGAGCAATATCGTTGAATCTTGTCGTCTTGTTCTCTTGATTCTCTCTTGATCGCGGAGGTCCTTATGCTTGTTCTGCCTAAATCTTGCGCTCCGCTACCTTCAAAAGAGGAGTTAAAGGGTAAAGGGGCTAAAGGTTTAAACACTCACCGCCGTTTTCCTCAAGGTCCCCATTGGAGGATCTTTCAAGGTCAAATATAATCTTGAAGCCAGGTATCACTCCCCGGCTTACCTATGAAATGATTGTCTGTTCTCCAATTGCGGGAATCCTGGGCCTTGACCCATTAGGGGGTGTCAGAATTCGTGGCGCAAAGCTATGTTTCAATGTACTATAACTTATGGAACATTGGTAAAGCGACGGGCCACTACTTTTCAGATTGTCCCTCAGATCAGGGAACATTCAAAAAGGCAAAATGGCAGTTGGGCTCTAAATGTTCCTCGAGCTACACTACATTGAACGCCAGTATTGCGTTCCAAATTCTGATAATCACTGGTGACTTAGTCATGGTTGTATTAGGACAGATTACAAGCGAAGGTTTAATCGTCCCCGGCATTTTATTCCACCGCCTCCGCAATTGATAGCGCGCATGTCCTATCGATTCGACTGCACCTACAAGGGGATCAAGCAAATACAGCGGTTTCTCTACTCTCGTCCTGTCCCCATCTGAAGCGTCCGGAGATCACAGTAAGCAAGGATACAAAGGTCTACTCTACCGCGGACGACCGTAAGGATCGCACCTCGCCTCGTCAACCAGATGGATTCATTATCCGTAAATTGGAGGAGGTTAGAGGTGTCAGCGGATTGTTGGAGCTCGGAAGTTTGGACGAAATAGAAGCAAAGCATGCTCCTGGTGTGGTTGGCGTTAGTCCGTTGGAGCTCAAGCGCCTTGACACCTTCTTGAAGGCAGGAGTTGCTGCACGACGCGCTGAACTTGAACGAGCAGAAGCCGAGAAAGCTGCTAAGTCTCTCAATGCAGAGGTTAATGAGGCGACTGTCCCACTCTCTTAATTAGAGCTCTGAATACAAAGACTCGTCTGGATCCACCATATCAACAGACCGAACCACCACGGCTATCCACACAACTGCAGCAACTTCGCTAGGCTCTCACTAGTCAAGCAAATTTTGAATGGACAAATGCACTTCGACGTTTAGGGAAGAGCAAGCCTTTTCAGAGATAGATCACGATTTAGAAAAAGTCAAGGCAACTGAAAACTCTCCTCTCTCACTATCGGTGCCACTTCATTTGAAATCGTATGTCGAGTGCTGGAACAATAAAGCTCCTCTCCCATTGCTAATACAAAACAAGTTGTAGTATTCAGAGCGCCTTCTCTTATATGATTCTGGAATGATTTGGAAGGCAAGAGACCACTTTATTTTATGCTACTTGCAGTGGGAAAGATTGAGTAGTAGTTCTTCCCTGATCCAAACCCCTGCCCTCTTATAGAAGCAAAATACAAAGACTTTTTTTTAATGCCTGTCACGATGCTTTTCACAAGTCTATTAAAATTATCAATTTAAATACTTATGCATGTGTCTAATATAATATCCTTTCTTTGACCCAGCCATCGATCAACTCCGTCACCAGGGTCCTCTTCAAGCATTTTATAACACCGAGATGGGTCGTATAGATGATTCCGGTTTTAGCTCGGCTTTAGCACTCCTTGGGAGTATGAGAAGTACTGGTTTCCTTTAATTTGCGGCGATATATATAAGGTGATTAATTAAGCTAAGATTAGTATGAAGGAAAATCGAGGGTAAAAGGGAGTTATATAAACAGCTTCTACAGAACTGCAGAATAATTAGAGATAAACTTCTCGAGTTGCTGTAATAGAAAAAGGGTCTCTTTTTTTTTTTAGAGGTTAAGGGTGTTGTATAGTCGATGGAGATCCTAGCACTAGAGAGTATCATTGTAGGAATTTTCTCGTGGCGAACATTTTCGAAAGAGACTCGGTTAGGATAAGATGAAGGAATTCCAGATCTGTCTGAAGGAGAGGTTAGAGGGTCCAAGGCATGGTCGGACAACAAAATAAAGCTCTGATTGTGGTGTGAATACCCAGAACATTGGCCACCTCGATAACCGGGTATCCCAAATCATTTGGGACAATATGGTGCTACTCTTCAGAATATCTCGACAATGTAACACAAATTCTCGAACAACACATCTTTGGTTGGTCGGTTCTCTATTCTAACATGATCCCTTCTATCCACACCTTGACTTTCTCGGCAATGCTTTCACTATGTCTAATGCAAAAGCCATGATCTACACCATTTTCGTCAATGAGCATAATCGGCTTTGAGCTCTTTGTTTCCTCGTCTCCTCGTCCTCTGGCATCTATCAATGCATCCCGGGTATGATCCGCTACCCAGTGATCCTGCGTTCGTTAGCTTTCGCCTCTGTCACCTGAGATAGAACTTACATTTTCTCCAAAGTAGAAGATTAACTTCGGAACTCGATATTTATGGTCGATGTCTTCGTGTTCTGCTCCCCAAATATCCTCATCCCACTTATCCTCCGTAATCTGCTCCATCTCATCTCTTGCCATATGCCTGTTCACGTCAACTCTGTTCGTACAAAGTCAAGATGGATAAACTCACAAGGCCTGCCAAATACCCATCCGACTCCTCAGAAACCTCGTCGTAACCTCTGCAGCATCATTCGGCATCTTCGTCACCACGCCCACCAGCCACTTCAACCAATTCCTCGGTACCAAAGAAACTAAATTCCTCGCCAAGAAACTCGCTCTTCTGGGGAAATCTGGTATCTTGAATAAAGTACTGATCTTGACACCGCTGGGTGATTGGGCTATATGTGTCACTGTTGGGAAGAGCAAGATACCGGCTCTGATGGTGAGTGGGGAGGAGGATTTCCTGAGACGGTTGATGAGTTCGAGGAGAATGTAGGAACCGACCGAGTGCCCGATCAGGATTATGCTCGTGTACGGCTGAGATTTCTTGGGGCCTGAGGGGATATAGAGGCTTTGCAGGGTGCTGAGGGACAGGGAGATTTGATCTTCGAGGCTGTAGGGGGTTGTTCTGCAGGGTTCTGAAGCGGCATCTTCGAAACCGGCGAGAGATTGGCCGTGAATGTGGAATATATCCGAGCTTGAGGTTGGTGATGAGGTGAGAAGCTCGTGGAGAGTTTGGAAAAAGGTATTGTAGTACGAAATCAAGCCCGGGTTTCCAGTGATGAAGTAGATCAGGTGATGTGTAGCTGAGGGTTCTTCGGAATCAGGGTGGAAGGATACTTCCGCAGGATTCTGGGAGTTTTCTGGTCGTAAAGAAGACATTGTGTTTGCTGAAGGTTGAGAAAGTGGAAGACGAGAGGTACTTCGTCAGAGCCAGTGCGGGATTCGATTCTGGCTTGAAACACCTGAATCTATCTGCCTGATCAAATCGCACAGTGCTTCAAGATCGAACGAAAAGAAGGTAATCTAAAGGGGAGAAAAATAGTATTTACAAAGGAAAAAAGTCCAATTGACCTCTCAGTTCTTGATGTCTTTCATGAGACGGTGATAATGTAAAAGTTCAACTTGACGAGGTCGATTATGGCGGCCGAAGGTGGCGAATGCGCAATTCTTCTAGCTCAGGATTCAAATCACGCCAATGCTTGTAAAGAACATATTGAAAGCAACAGGCCAACATCATCTGCTGCGATCTGTTGCCAATAACTTCAGGAAAAGAGGTAGGGGTATGGGGATATGAGTAATGTGGTCATGTGACTGCTAGTACCTTTTAGGTTTAGCGCTTTCGGTAAGCATTTCGGTCAAATGACACCTGACCAAGGCAGCGCAGCGCCTCAACTCCTTCTTCACGCAGAGAATCTGTCGACGAGGTGCTTCGCCAATCCCCCTCCCCTAGCCTCAATATCCAAACGCAACGACACTCGACACGTCGTGCTCCACGCGCGTAACGGTCGCATACCGCCATATCGGGGTCGATTTGCGCCGCTCCCCCTTTCGCGCTTACCAGCCTTCAATTTGGTCATCAATCGTGAAGGACTGAGGGACATCGCGCCAAGTCGATTCCATCTCCAAAAAGTTATCGAGCATCAACACGGGACGCGCTCCACCCCTTCCATCGCGCAACAACACTTTCTTTGACCCTCTGAAGGTCTCTTCGTCACTTTTCTGGCCACCGCTGCCTAGGCCAATACATTCACTTGGACATCAAAATCCAGCCTTTGACATCAAACCTGATGCGCAAGGCTGGCTCTTGATATGCGCAAAGACTGGACATAACACGCACGAAAGTTCACCACGAGCCAATAGATATTGAATTTCGCAACCATGGCTTCTGTTCAGACCGCCCCCGCTGTCCAGCAGCCTGGCAGCGCGATTTCCAATGTTCAACCGGGCGTGAACATCCAGGAAGCTTTGCAGGTATCTACCCAGACATCCAGCACAACTCCCTTTGCCTTTGATAGTCTGCTAACAAGCCCCAAGAGATACAAGGCGATGAAGGAATCTGGCGTATCAGACAAGGATCCCGAACTCCTAAGACTCCACCAACTGCTCACGAACATGTCACAACAACGCATATATCAACAAAAGCGAGCTGCCTTCGCTCAACAACAGCAGCAGCAGATGCTAAATCAACAAAATACTACTACCTCCGCTCCTAACGGTGCCAACGGCACCCGCACTGCCCCAGCGGCGAATTCTGTACCTACATCACAACCCGCGACTACATCATCTCTTGGTCCTTCTGCTATACCCGCTGCTACTGCGAATACACCTGCACCGAAAGGAGCAGTGCAGCGCACAACAGCAGGCGGTAGTGGGTATTTCACCACGGAACAATTGAGCATCCTTAAGCACCAAATATTTGCCTTCAAATGCTTATCAAAGAATATGGGCATTCCATTGCCTACGCAACAGCAGCTCTTTGCTTCCCAGCAAAAGAAGTCACCTCAACCTACAGATCAACCGCTTGAATCTAAGGCAGATGATGCCGTACCCGCTGCAAATGGTGTCGAGGCTGTTGCTGGTGAGAAAGATAGCACAAAGATGAAGGAGCATGAGTACATTGGATTCAAGTCTCCCCATGCTGGACTATCAAAAAAGATCAGCTACTCTGCGCACAAAAAGCGAGAAATGCGACCTATGATCCCCAGCACTATGCCATCGGGTGTGGATATTGAGAAGCTTAGGACGGAGAGAGAGATCATCATTTACAATCGCATGCAAGCTAGGATGCAAGAGCTCCGGTCACTTCCAGCAAGCATCGCCCATATCGACGTCCAAAACGAAGAATTGACGCCGGAAGACACCTTGAAGCGCAAGGCTTTGATTGAGATGAAGATGCTGGGCTTGTATCAGAAGCAGAGAAATCTGCGAGAGAGAATTGGACGCCAGATGATTCAATACGACAATCTGGCTATGACCGCCAACAGAAGCCATTATCGACGAATGAAGAAACAGTCACTGCGGGAAGCTCGCATTACTGAGAAGCTCGAGAAACAACAGCGGGATGCTCGTGAGACTCGGGAAAAGAAGAGACATACCGATTACCTCCACCATGTCCTTACGCATGCTCGGGAGGTTAACACAGCTGCTGCGAACCAGCGACAGAAGATGCAGAAGTTGGGCCGCATGATGATTACACAGCACCAGAATATCGAGAAGGAAGAGCAGAAGAGAATAGAACGAACTGCCAAGCAACGTCTGCAAGCTTTGAAATCGAACGATGAGGAGGCGTACTTGAAGTTGCTTGATCAAGCCAAGGATACTCGTATCACTCATCTGCTTCGACAAACCGACGGCTTCTTGTCACAACTTGCCGCGTCCGTCAAGGAGCAGCAGAGAAAGGCAGCCGAGCGATATGGAGGCGAGAACGATGACTTCTTACTGGATGATTCGGAGGACGACGAGGATGATGAGGATGATGAGAATACCAGAAAGAATATCGACTACTATGCTGTTGCTCATCGTATCAAGGAAGAGGTCAATGAACAACCGAATATCTTGGTTGGTGGTACGTTGAAGGAATATCAATTGAAGGGTCTGCAGTGGATGATTTCACTGTACAACAACAACCTCAATGGTATTCTGGCAGATGAGATGGGTCTCGGCAAGACCATTCAAACAATCAGTTTGATTACCTATTTGATCGAGAAGAAGAAGCAGAATGGTCCTTTCTTAGTCATTGTACCCTTGAGTACTTTGACGAACTGGAACCTCGAATTCGAGAAGTGGGCACCATCTATTGCTCGAGTCGTCTACAAGGGTCCGCCACTGGCCCGAAAGCAACAACAGCAGCAGATCCGTTACGGCAATTTCCAAGTTCTTCTAACAACCTACGAATACATCATTAAGGACCGACCTGTCTTGAGCAAAATCAAATGGATCCACATGATTATCGATGAAGGTCATCGTATGAAGAACTCCTCCTCGAAGCTCAGCGCTACGCTCACTCAATATTACTCAACCCGATACCGCCTCATTCTTACTGGTACACCGCTGCAGAACAACCTCCCTGAATTGTGGGCTCTTCTAAACTTCGTCCTTCCAACAATCTTCAAATCTGTCAAGTCTTTCGACGAGTGGTTCAACACTCCATTCGCAAACACAGGTAGTCAAGACAAGATAGAATTGACTGAAGAAGAACAAATTCTCGTCATTCGTCGTCTGCACAAGGTTTTGAGACCATTCTTGCTCCGTCGTCTGAAGAAAGATGTCGAAAAGGATTTGCCCGACAAGACTGAGAAGGTCATTAAGTGCAAATTCTCTTCCTTGCAAGCACGTCTTTACAAGCAGATGGTTACCCACAATAAACTGGTGGTCAGTGATGGTAAAGGTGGTAAGACTGGTGCTCGAGGTCTCAGCAACATGATTATGCAATTGCGTAAGCTTTGCAATCATCCATTCGTCTTCGATGAGGTTGAAAACCAAATGAACCCCATGAATGTGAGCAACGATTTGCTATGGCGAACGGCTGGCAAGTTCGAGCTTCTCGATCGAGTCCTGCCCAAGTATCAGGCGACTGGTCACAGAGTTCTCATGTTCTTCCAAATGACCGCAATTATGGACATCATGGAGGACTTCTTACGCTATCGCAACATCCAATACTTGCGATTGGATGGTACCACAAAGTCTGATGATCGTTCTGACCTTCTCCGCGAATTCAACGCGCCTAACTCCCCTTACTTTATGTTCCTGCTTTCCACTCGTGCAGGTGGTCTTGGTCTCAACTTGCAAACTGCCGATACCGTCATCATCTACGATTCTGATTGGAACCCCCATCAAGATTTACAAGCCCAGGATCGTGCTCATCGTATTGGTCAGAAGAACGAGGTCCGCATCTTGAGACTTATCAGCTCCAATTCCGTCGAGGAGAAGATCTTGGAGCGTGCTAAGTTCAAGCTTGATATGGATGGTAAAGTCATTCAAGCCGGTCGTTTTGATAACAAGTCGTCTGAGACTGATCGTGACGCCATGTTGAGAGTCATGCTTGAGACAGCAGAAGCTGCTGAAAGCCTTGAGCAAGAGGAAATGGACGACGAAGATCTTAACATGATACTCGCGCGCTCAGATGACGAACTTCAGGTTTTCAAGAAGATGGATGAGGAGCGTGCCAAGGACCTGATATACGGTACAGCGCCCGGCAGCAAGCGCATACCACGTCTTATGGCTGAGAGCGAGCTTCCTGAAATTTATATGTCGGACGGAAATCCTATCTCTGATGAGCCTGAAGAGATCAAGGGTCGTGGTGCCCGTGAGCGGACTCGAGTTAAGTACGACGATGGCCTTACGGAAGAGCAATGGCTCAATGCTGTTGATGATGACGAAGATTCCCCTGAGGCTGCTGCTGCTCGTAAGCAAGCACGAAAGGACCGCCGGGAGCAGAACAGACTCAAGAGACTTGGCCAGATCCCGGGCTCCATCGAAAATTCGCCAGCTGGTAGTCGTGAAAGCACCGAGGAGCCTGAGCCAACTCCGAAGAAGGCACGAAATCGCAAGGTCGGTAAGGCTGATAAGCGAAAGGCCGAAGAACCCGACGAAGAACCCCCTGCCAAGCGAAAGCGTGTCCCTCCTGGTCGCAAGAGTGGTGCAACTTCCAATGGCGATAGCGCAGCTGCTAGACACCGCGCCACTCTTCAAGAGAGCTTGCGAAGAGTTTTTGATGCTATCATGAAGTTAGAGTCTCCTTCTGAGTCTGGCTCTGACGAAGATGACGAAGAGGGAGGAGGCACGCGTTTGATCATCGGTCCTTTTGTGGCGCTGCCTTCCAAAAAGCTTTTCCCCGATTACTATATTATCATCACCGAGCCGATCTCCATGAAGATGATAGAGAAGAAGATCAAGACTGAAGAATATGCCAGTCTTGGTGACTTGAAGAAGGATATCCAGCATCTTTGCCGCAATGCTAAGACATACAATGAAGATGGCAGTCTGATTTATGTCGACGCTGTCGCGATTGAGGTGAGTTGCACCTATTTATGGAAAGATTTTTGAGACTAATTTCGTTCAGAATGCCCTTGAATCTAAAGTCCGCGAAGAACTGAATGAGCACCCAGAGCTTGGTGACTTGGACGATTCTTCTCGCAACGGCGATTCGACTGCTCCCACAACCAGTGCTGGAACCCCAATGCCCGCTGTCTCGAGCGGGAAGTTGAAGCTCACGTTCAACAAGGATCAGTATGCAAATGGTGACAGTAGTGGTATGCAGAGCGATGATGACGATTAGATGATTGGTATCTTCAACCTTGCTTTGTGTTTTACGACCGTGCGTCGCGGTGTCTTTGGGGGTACTTGCTGGGCGGTGCTTGCATATTCGTTGGCCTTAGGCGTGGTGCTTGTTTGACTATGGCGTTTATACATGGGGAAGACATCTTGGGAGAAAATGGGTTGTGATGACCCCGTCTACTCGCATGGTTCAAATGCCTAGATTGTACTTTAATAGATCAGCAATGAGATGTATGAAGAGTGTTGCGGTGCCCTGACCAGTAAAATCTTCGGAGAATGCGGGATTTTGAGGTGAGGCAAGTCAATTATGACAATTTTTTCCCTATAGAGTAATTTGATGTTCAGCCCTGGATAGCTCCTCGGGCGCGCTGCATAGAAGGCCTCATTTGTGTTACACGTTCGAGTATTTACTTCAAAGATAGGTAATCACGCTGGTCTTCAACTTTTAAGTACCAACGGGCCCCGGAAATAAACCATAAGATACTTTTTCTTGTGAATGATGGAAATGTTGGGGCTTTTCTAAGTTTGGCTATGGTGTTGTTGCAACCGAAATAGGCTTAGAGTCAAACCAGGACTAGGCGGAACCGAGCGCAGTATCAAAATATCGCATCGACAGCCTCATGCGCATCCAGCACACCCATTTTCTCACCGCAGATTAGCGCGCCGACTCGACTATTCGACGGCTGATCATCACCTTCAGCAAGGCGATCAGATGTTTGGCCTTTCGTGATTATCACCTTTCCTCTCGGCAGTTTTCGCGCCGTGACTTGCCTGTCTTGACCCCGTCCTAAGCTTTTCAGCCTTCGACTTTCACACCCTTCTCAATTCGCAAGCCGGCGTAGTGCAAGATGGCAGCAGTCATAAATGGACATACAAATGGCGGAACGAATGGTTACGATGCTGTTTCTCCTGGACAAAGAATAATTAGCAAACGCTTCTCTGACATCCCTTCCGCAATCGATATTCCCATTCAAGGCGATGATGACGACCAGGCAGTCGAAATTAATCTTAACGTTCTTTTCGACGATCCCACCGAGTTATGTACTCTGTTGGAGAATGAAGGAGCTGCGCGAACGTACTGGATGACAGTTTCCCTTGCGTATGCCAAGCAACACAAAGTCGACCACGCCATCGAGATGTTGCTCAAAGGAGGACAGGCTGTGAGGGGTGGTCAGAAAGAAAAGCTCAGCTTGTTGACTTGTCTGTGTTGGATGTACCTATGGAAGAGCAGAGAAGCTCCTCGGGTGCCACCCGAGGGTGCATTGGTCTCCGAGGCAAAGACGAAAGAATACTACTTGCAACTTTCGACATCGACGCTGAACGAGGCATTACGAATCAACCCTTCCTTCCCCCCTCTTTTCCTGGCACGCGGTGTACTTCTGCTGCTCAAGGCCTCCCTCCAGCCCCCGTCGAAGTCTGCTGCCCCTGGCGCAATCGACACCGAAAAGGCAGAAATCCTGCGGTCTGGGTTGAGGTCCTTTGAAGATGCAATTCGAGTTTCGCAAGGCAGGAATATGTTGGCAGTGATGGGAAAGTCGAGGGCACTATATTCATTGGGGAAGTTCGCTGAGGCTTTGGAGGGCTATCAAGATGCATTACACAAGATGCCAGACTTGGTGGATCCTGACCCACGCATAGGAATCGGGTGCTGTTTCTGGCAGCTTGGCTTCAAGGAAGATGCGAAAGCGGCGTGGGAGCGGGCGTTAGAACTCAGCCCTGGCTCGAAGATTGCGAATGTTCTTCTGGGCCTCTTCTACCTCGATGCAAGCGCGCATGTGCCTACAAACAGCCCCGAATTCATTCGGCTTTACAAAAAGGCGATGATTGAATACGTTCAAAACGCCTTCAAGGCTGATAAGGGCGTTCCACTCATGTGTGCCACATTCGCTGGATACTTCTTGTCGAGAAAGGATCTCAAGAATGTCAACACTCTTGCTCACAGAGCCATTCAATACACAGACGTCAACGCCATTGCAAGTGATGGATGGTATCTCCTGGCCCGGAAAGAGCATTACGAGGACCACTACGAGACAGCAGCCGATTATTACCGAAGAGCTGATGAAGCTAGAGGTGGCGCTGACCGTGGCTACCTTCCTGCAAAATTCGGAGCTGCTCAATTATCCGTGTTGAAGAGTGACTTTGGCGAAGCAAAATTAAGACTTGAGAAGATCATTCAGCAATCGAAAAATGTTGAGGCTATGATATTGCTAGGGACTTTGTACGCCGAGGAAGTATTCACCAATCAGGAGAGTGGGGTCAAAGAGGACAAGTCAACGGAGTTCAAGAAAGCTGTGGGATACCTCGAGAACGTGCGAACGGCCTGGAAGGACCCCAAAAAGAACCTGATCCCAGACGCTTCAGTTCTTCTGAACCTTGCTCGCCTCTATGAAGCTGATCAGCCCGAGAGGAGTCTACAATGTCTGCAACAAGTAGAACAGCTCGAGTTCGATCAGGTTTCAGAAGATGAGAAGCCCCAGAATCCCGAGGACGATGCTGAGTTCAAGCATACGCTTAGAAAAAGCCTTCCACCTCAACTTCTAAATAACATGGGATGCTTTTACTACCAAGGCGAGAAATACGATCAAGCCAGAGAAATGTTTGAGGTGGCTTTGAGCGCTTGTATCAAGGTTGGCGAGAAGCAAGAAGATATGGACACGGATGCTCTTGTAACTACCATCAGCTTCAATCTTGGTCGAACATACGAAGCAATGGGACTTCTTGACGAAGCAAGCAAAGTGTACGAAGGACTGCTGGCCCGTCACAGCGACTACACAGATGCACGAACTCGATTGGCATACATTGCACTACGCCAAAACCCCACCGAAGATGGACCTGAGGCCATGAAGAAGCTTTTCCAAGATTCGTCCGCCGATCTCGAAGTAC
This sequence comes from Hyaloscypha hepaticicola, assembly GCA_002865625.1. Classification (NCBI taxonomy): domain Eukaryota; kingdom Fungi; phylum Ascomycota; class Leotiomycetes; order Helotiales; family Hyaloscyphaceae; genus Hyaloscypha; species Hyaloscypha hepaticicola. The sequence continues at coordinate 751,757 of KZ613473.1, forward strand.
GAGCATTGTATGGATGGTATTTAGGAAGAGTGCACTCTCGGAAACGAGTTGGAAATATCGCCGAGGACGCAGAGCTTCGCCATTACAAGCACACTCTTCAGAACTACGAAAAGCATGACCGATACGCTTTAATTGGTATGGGAAACCTGTATCTCATGACTGCGCGTGAAATGCGGAGAGAGACAGACCAGGAGAAGCAAAAGCGAAGCAATATGTACATCAAAGCTGTTGAATTCTTCGACAAGGCGTTGCAACTGGACCCAAAGAACGCCTACGCTGCTCAGGGTATTGCTATCGCTTTGGTCGAAGACAAGAAGGACTTTAAGACTGCTCTCTCCATCTTCATCAAGGTTCGAGACACCGTTAAGGACCCTAGTGTCTATGTCAACCTTGGGCACATCTTCGCTGAATTAAAACAATACTCGAAGGCGATTGAACATTACGAGGCAGCGCTTTCGAAGGATCGGTCACACGATTCACAGATCTTAGCTTGTTTAGGACGTACATGGCTATCTAAGGGCAAGGCAGAAAAAAGCTTACAGGCATTCAAGAATGCTCTGGATTATTCTCAAAAGGTGTGTTTTACAAAATCATTTGATTGTCCTACATGACTCTAATTTTGGACTCAGGCCCTCGAGATTGCCCCTGAGCAGATCCACTTCAAGTTCAACGTTGCTTTCGTACAGATTCAGCTTGCTACAACAGTTTACAACATGCCTGAAGCACAGAGAATACTGGCAGAGGTAGAAGCAGCTGCAGCAGGGCTCGAGGAAGCGATTAAATCTTTAGATGCTATTGCTCAGCATCCGCAGACACCCTACCCAAAACATGATGTCGAGCAGCGAGCTAACATGGCACGGAACACCATGCGTAAACAACTTGAGCGTTCAATTCAAGCTCAAAAGGAGTATGAAGAGAAGAACTTTGAGAAGCTGCAGGCTGCTAGGCAAGCACGAGAGGCCGAGCTAAAGAAACGTGAAGAGATGAGACTAGCAGCTGAGAAAGCCGAGCGAGATAGGAAGTTGAAGATTGCGGAGGAGAGACAGAAGATCGCAGAGAGGGACCGAGAGCTTGCCGAGCTCAGAGCTGAAGAGGACAGAATTCGAGAAGCCGCTGAAATGACCACTGATAGCGAGACGGGAGAGAAGGTCAAGAGAAAGAAGAAACCCAGAGCAGGTGGAGCGGGCGGGAAGCGCAAAAAGAAAAATGAAGATGGTATCACTGACGATGACGAGAGTGGAGCAGAGCCCAAAAGAAGAAGCCGTGGGAATAGGAGTGGTGGTGACAGTGACTCAGAGAAGCCAAAGAAAAAGAGAAAATTGGCGAAGAAAGGCACTGAAAAGCCAAGCAAGTTCAAAAGCAGCGAGATTGTGGTCGAGAGCGACAGCGAAGGAGATGATGGAGCAGCTGAGGCTGCAAAGGAAATGGGTGCAGACGTCTTCGGCGACGAAGCTACCGGTGACATGGATGTGGACGACGAAGATACAGTGGCTGTTCCCACCAAACGCAAGAATCGACGGGCAATGATCGATTCTGACGACGAGGACGAGGAAGCTCCAGCCCCTGCAAGAGACGATTCCCCAGCAACCGCTAATGGCGATGGCGACACTCCCATGGCAGATTCCAACAGCGGAGGTTCTGATGATGAATAAGAGCAAATCACTTCGGGAAATGCTAGACGATTCTGATAAGCCACGTCTTGATTCAGTTTCACTCAAGGAGGCCAGCCCTTTCGCCCAGGCTTCGGAACAATAATAAAGTGAGAGATCATGCTATTGATCTTGACATTTTTGACAACGGGGTCTGGGACAGCGGGAGTTATTGGACCATTATTCGCCCAATTTGTATATCATGTAGAAGCTGAAGGGAAGCGGGACTCGAGCATAGGGGGATCAATTGACTTCACACCTGCTAGGCTAGAAAATACCATCTCACGCACCTCATGCTTCATGAGCCATTGGCGTGTAACACGCGACTGATCACTTCAATATTTATATCTACACTTTCCTTTTTACATTTCTTGGTGCAAGATTGCAAGGGTGTACGTGCTCGTTTTGATGGGCCGCGATACCAGTTGACAGTGGAGCGAGTATATTTGCTTTTCTGACCCGTGCCTGATAGACAGATTGTGATCTACCGTTCTGTCGGGATCGACTTGAGCGCACGGCTCAGACAGATGTCTTTGAAAAGCAGCCATTTGCCTTCAAACCCCGTGCGTGCCGTTCCTTTCGAGGCGCAAATGTGAGTGTTTCGCACCGGCTTGGGAGGCTATTCCCGTCCCGTGTATGCGTAAAGCAACTCGGGCCCGCACTCACTGGGAGATGGGTTCCCCCACCACTTACCACTTGGAAGGGCAGGAGGTACGGTACCTGCGCAGTATGTCTCAAACCCCCAACTTTACCTATCGTGATGGTCGGTTTTGCAGCCCTATTGGTAGGTCACGTCTAGGTACTGGTTTGGTGACGGTACTTGCACTTCTGCAGGAACGTCAGCGTGGTGGTACTTGCCGGGACTTACGATCCGCGAGCGTTTGAATGGGGCTGAGACAGTGAGATTTTGGGAGTGAGACCTAGGACCCTGTGGAGAGGAGACTAATGGCAGAGACCGAGACAGGCAGGCAGTTGGTACCTTCCGGTGCTTTGCCGTTAGCTTGAGGCTTGAGTTTTGAGTTTTGGTTCCTGCAGGAGTACTTCGTAAGCTGATGATGATACCAAAACCCATTGAAGCTTAAATGCTAAACTGTTTGTTGTTCAGAAATAGAATTGAGCGATTTAAGAGAGAGTTGTTTAGGAATTAGAGTGGAGTGGAGTGGAGCTGCAGGATGAGGTTTGCTGTTTTTCGTGTTTCTTCGTGTTTTTGCGCGTTTGCCGTTTGTCTGTGGATGCGATTGGTGCGGTTGGTTACAATAGGTGGATGCTTTGAGTAGGAGATTAATCGGTCGAATTGTTGAAGTTCTTCCGCATGTGGAGAGATGACATGTGAAGGGTGGGGAATGATGGGGAAGTTTGGCAGTTTGCAGTTTGAGAGTTAGGTTTTCCTCGTGAAGCCGGACTTTGGGAGTGTTTGAGTTGTTGATGTGGACGGGGAGGGTGGTGGCAGGGTTGCCATTTAGTGAAGGATCCGTTCATGCCCAGTTGCCCATAAAATAAGTTTTCTAGCAGGCAAAATGTCGTCTGGGCTCGCGCAAGCTACCGAAACCGAGGGTTGGCTAGTGCCGTTCATAAATAATACCGGTAGAAGTCACCAAGTCACTAAGTGGGGTTATTGGACGAGTCAGTTAAAGCTACAGAGCCTACAGTGGGCACTGAGAAGGAGAGGGAAGATCAAAGTGAGGCGGGCGGTAGGCCCCTTATCCTTAAGTTTGCTCTATTCGGAACAAATCCGTATGTGGGGTCAGTTCTTGGAAGGTTTCTAAGAGCCAAGACCATGAGGCGATCGGTTTGGGGGAGTTAGTTGTACTAATGTAAGTTGCCGACTGCTTTCGGGACCTGCAAAACGTGAGAACAGGTGCAGGATACCGTGCAACAAATAACGTTGCTCCCCGCGTAAGCAGCAATGGGACAGCAGTTGAACTGTTGAAGAGGGTTTGGACGTTGAAGCAGTGGCTGTTTCAGGATATTCCGAAGCGATGCAATTGCCGATTTCACAAACAGCCCCCGTGGGGGATTTCCCGAACGATGTTGGTCCTGCGAGGCTTCGAGCGACCTTCTTTCGGTCACTGGTGGGAGGATCATGCTTGGAGATGTTTGAGGCTACCATGGGCTCGCAAGCATCGAGAATGAATTTCATATCGGGCTCCTTCTTGATTGATTCCTCAGCCCAGAGCGAGCCTCGGGTTACGTTGGCGGCTCGGTTCGGTCGACGGCATCAAATCTCAACGTGCTGCAATAAGGTTCCCGTTAAGAACATGCAACAACGCCGCGCCTGTACGGATTTTGGCTATTCAACGCCTGTACCACACAGCATATATCGGGCCACGATCTCTTGGGCGCTTTGGCGTCCTCGTCCGTGTCCTTGTCCGATGCCTCAGCTCAGTTCTGAGCACGCTCGAGCTACAGCGACGGGGTTGACGTTGGTATAGGTGAGGGCCCCATATCAGCCAGGACCATACCCTGCCCCTAACAGACCCAAGTGGCCCAAGTGAGACACATCTGGGTTGTTCCCTGAATGCAAATCCTCGATCCTGGGTCTTGCAGTGGGCGGAAGGTCGCGAATGGAAAGAGACGAGTCGAATCCCACAAAGTCGGGAAAAACGAAGTCCAAAACCAGCCACCGGAACACTATCAGGCAGAGCAACGACTCGTCGACTTCAAATAGAATCCCAGCACATGCAAGACTCGTCCAGTGTCAGAGGATATTCCCAGAGCAAAGCCAACAGGCTCCTAACCTAGTTTCGTTTCTCACCGTTCGCTGCGGCCCTGCGGTCCGCAGCCGGTCCCGAACATTGTTGTGCCCTGGTCGTTGCGCGCCAATCTCGCGCGCACATATAACAACATTATTGCAGGGTATGAAATCAAAGGTTTACAGTAAAAGCCTAAAAGGGTCGGGCAAGGGGTCGCTTGTGCTGATTGGTCGGCTCGTTTTGAATGTCTGCGGTAGTTTCCTAACACGGTTCCCAACTCACAAGGCGGGCGGATCGTCATCGAGGTCGCAAGCAGAGCTGCAGCGCTGCACAGAAGAGTGAGCGATGGAGCGTTTGATCGACGGAGTCCTCTGTGCGCCGCGGAGAGCATCCGTGCAGTCCTGAGGCGTTCACAAGAGCCATACGAAGTCGTCCACGACTCCACATTGTTCACGGCGCCGGTGAAGGAGGCTTCGAGTCTGCATGAGGCCAGCTTGCAGACTGCAGCGAGGAAACACTGGAAACCTTTTCTCAGATCTCTACTGGTAGAATGGTGTCCAGCTTATGTGGTTCATGGCCTTCTTCTCACTAACTGAAAAACTCTCGTTCGCCCAAATCACTAAAGCACGACGGCGTCGATTCGTCCTAGATTCTCGCGACACACTACTTTCAACGAGATGCAAACTTCAGGTGGGATCTTACGGCGCAGGATCCTTCCGATACTCTGATACTTTCTTTGGTACGGTACCTTGCGGATACATCGTGCAGGCCATGCCCCTCCCAGAATTGAGATGCAGGTCGCCATAAATGTGACGAACGGGGACCGTGTGGCTTCTCGAACACGGCAAGAACGTGTGTGCCTGTATGAGCACATTTCACTTCATCGACCACTTCGCAAAAGGCCAGATCCACGGGGGCTCGCGTTACAGTAGAGTGAAGTACTGTACTAGACTGTACAGTAGGGTACCGCCGGTGTGGAAATGATTGGCGTCTCCAGAGAAAAACTACGAGGGCTTGAACTTATGCTGCCTCTCTCCTCAAGCACACCGCTAGAGAGGCCCCATCGACACGTTGGGGATAGCTGGTATGCACCAGAAGTCTTCGAGCAGAGCTTACAGACGCCGGACGCCATTGCCCTCTGTTTTCTCCTGCAGAGCACTTGATGCGGAAGGCAAGGGAAACAACCCATCACTTAAACCCCATGGATGCTCATCAGTCGTGCGACATGAATGGAAAATATTCTGATGCGCTGCGAAAACGTACCTTTCCAGCAATCGGTGGACCCTAAGCACAACAATCGATGAAATCGAACATTATTGAACAGTTGCCAGCTTCGATTCAGCCTCTATGCCCCGGTTCTCCGACGCTGCGGTTGGCCGCTGGCGCAGTCCGCGCGATGCCACGCCACATGTACTGTAAGGTTACTGTAGGTACAGTAGTACAATCCGCCGGGCCTTATCGTGGCCCAAAGATGTGTACCTACCTTACCTAGCTTTCACTGCGTCTCAGCATGGTAAGCATACTGTACAGTAGTCGTCATGATGCGGGCCAAAAGGGGGGGTGGGAAGGTTCCTGGTTGACGCTATTCAGAGCTAATGGAAGCTACTTAGGCTCGCTGCACTTGCATGGTTGCGCGGGCTGGTTGAAGGGAAGCTTCAACTTCAAGCTCTGGCGGCTCGAAAGGTCCAACCCCTGAAATCCTGCCCCTGCCCCTGTCCCGAAGTGGTGCCCCTAGTGCCTCGCTTCTTGGCCAATGAGAGGCCTGCAGTGTTTGTCTCTGATTGGGCGCCCCTGGCCGGCCACTCTTATCAAACCTCACCAAGAGGTTTCCAAAATTCCAAGACTCGCTTCCACTCTGTCCTTCCACATCAATCCTTGCAAAGAAACCGCTCAACCTTCAACGGCCGGCCACCACAATGGATCCCAGGACCCAGGCACACAAGGCACACCAAAGACAGGGTTCTGGTTTGCGAGCCCGACGACACCTTGTTTCCCTGCGCCTGCGCCTTCCTTTCATGGGGGGCCCTGTCCCAAGAGAAGGTTCCCAAGTTCCCAACTTTCTGGGGTTCGGTGAGCTCGCCCCAATTGGTCATGTTTGGCCTAGAACCAAAGTGAAAGCCAATCCAGGGTGCACTGGACAACCTGAATCCTGTGCTCCCGAAGAAGAATTTCTGAATCCTTTTCAGAAGAGGTGTCTTCGAGCCTATCCCTCATCGTTGGAAAAGTATATCTCTTCAGACCCAGGAACATCTTCGCAAAGGCCACCGGCACAGCACTGCGTGTCTAGGTATCTGGCCGATTCTCTCGTCCACTGTCACCGTTTCCCGTCAGCCTCGACCGCACACCCCTAGACAGCGGGAACGAGCTCATTCGCATCCAGTTCCTGCTTCCGTCAGTGCATGAAAGGGCTGCTGGCTCGACCTGCATCTTCAAGGAGAGCTCCCCTCGATCTTGCCTCAGCGTGCCTATAAGCCAGTATAGGGAGTCAGTGTTACCACACTTCACCCCGCCATACCTATCATTCGCCAATTGGACACAACTCGCAACGTATTACCATTAATAGCATGGCATGTTGAAACTGGGCTCCCACTTCAGGTACGCAAGCTTCTTCAACTGCTCCCATATATCAGATGTGCTGCGGCTCCATATCTATGCCTCTCCAGTGTCTCCACCCCGTTCCGAGACGGGCTCACTGAATGCTGGTTAATAAAACGGGGATCTTCTTTACCTATTAACCTTCGTCGATCCACACCCTTGTGATAGTCTCGCCGATATGGATGACACATGCTGATCCGAATTCCTCCAGCCGAATGACTTTCTTGGGACAAGTCCAGCATCGGTGCGAGGATATCCCTTCCGCTTTCACGAGCCCGAATGTACAAAACCGTTTCCCGCGCCGTAACATCCCAAAACTACGGACGGACTGCACCGTTGAACACACCGAAGTTTATTAAGTTTGACAGCCAACACGCGACAATTCACCCAAAATTCATCCGGATATTGTGTTCGGGGTCACCCCTGGCACACCCGTCAGCCCTTAGATATATTATATATATCCACACCGGGAACCACTTATTCGCGTCTGGCCAGCGTCACTAGTTGCTCCTGTAATCTGTCAGTATATCAATATGTTCGGTTTTGTAGGAGGGAAGTCAGCGTACCCCAACATCTACGCCGCGTCGCCAAGTAAGAGATCTCCTAAAAGAGACAATCCCTCACCAGCACCGAAGGACGAAAACGTTTCGTCCCCAGATGATCTTGAGCCTGCGATTGATGGACCGCCTTCTCCCGAGCGGATACGTGCTTATACTGAGCAGATGAAGAGGAGCTCAATCTTTGGCAACAACTCAAGGACTAATACCTTCTCATCCGCAACCTCTTCCTCCCGCTCACGCGAGTCGACTGCTCCTTCCACGGATAATCTGAGCTTGTCTCGAAGGTCTTCGAATCGGTCAAACATAAGCGGTATGCCGCCCTCAGTTCGGTCTGAAAGGCCGGAGAGTGTTGCAATATTTGGTTCGATATTCTCACGCGCGGGGAGGAAAGGGAGAAAGGAAAATGAGGCCAGGGGATTGAACCGTTCATCTTCTTCACTTGCGATTGCGGAGCCATCGGTTGAGGAAGGGTCAGCAAAGGAGCACTACTATGGGAAAGGACGAAGCTCTCGACGAAAACGCCTCATCTCTGAACCTTACAACTTCCAACATGTCACTCACACCCGACAAGATCACCTCCCGAATTTGGAGCGCGCAAGTCGAATGCAACTCGCCTCAGAATTCTCAGCTATTCGAGCTTCTCAAGCGCCAACCAAGGGAGAGCTTAAAGATATACAGGCAGATGACCTCCACTTTGAGAACTTTTCCTCCGAAGCACTCGTGGTGGAACAACCAGCGCCCGCTCCCCGCTCGCCCCCAAGTCCTCGACAGCGAACTGTGCTGCGCAAGTCAGTCACCCCACCTCAACACAAACGGGCGATGAGCTATGCCAAATCACATGATAATCTGAAAGCACCTCCCCCTCGGCCTCCGCGATCCCCTCTAGGGTCACACGCATGTCCTATCGCACCGCCCGCTAGGACTTCCTCACGGACCGCCTCAGTTCTTTTTGACACCTTTGACCCCTTTGCGACCACAACTATTGAGCGTCCATACACGAATAGTGGATTCAGGAGACCTGCACCATTTAGCTTACCCTCGCCTGCACCCCTTCCTTCGCCATGGCTCGAACATCAAGAAAACAACCTCGACCAGCCCCTGTCCCACGCGGTGACTACCCCTGGAGACGAGGCGTGGCCGTTAACTGCGTCACTAACCGGGAATTCCGAGCTTGCGGATGTTAAGGAAGAGGACGAGGAAGTGTTGTGTAGAAAGTCGAGGGTGTCGATCGCGAGCTCTGAACTGAGGATGTCTCAGTCGGTCCCAGCCTTGCGACGTCTATCATACGAACAGGCTAACGAGATACATGAGAGTCAAATGTCAACAACACTGGGACGTTCGTCTTCTGGAGAAACTGTCGTGCCCAGCAAAGCGCCCCTATCTCCGAGCTTCCGACCGGTACATGACTCATGGGAGGATGATATTGACTACTGCTATGAACATGAAGTTGAGGCCAATTGTGATTATCAGTGGGATCGCTGTTCTGTTGAGGAAGAGACCATTATGAATGAGGTATCCGAAGCGCAACCGCAGCCAATATTGGAGCTCCATCTCCAAGACGAGGAGCGCGTTTATCATGGCCGTTTCCGACCCTCTCTCCTAACTCCGACTCCATTTGACCTGCCGGAACTGTCGCCTATGTCCAACGTCTCAATCGCGTCTTCCCAGCTTCATACGCCCTCTACCTTCTTGCGACCAGGCCATGTGCGCTCTCCTTCTGGCGCCTCGTCATTCAAAGAATCTCATGGTTTCCATCTCTCACCTACACTTCTCATTCCAACCGACTTTCAATCGCAAATGGAACAGGATGAGATGTACCACGAGCACTATAACACACAGCCTGGTTCCGCCGCCATCTTTGTTCAGGAGCCATACCAACACTCGATCTCTCCTATTGATGAGGGCACATCGAGCACGGCTTCATATAGGTCCTCTAATTTCTCCCGTGGTTCGGCACGCAGCTCATCTAGCACTCGTATGTCAGGGTCCAATTTAAGAGCTAGCCAGGACTCAGTGATGCTGCTCGGGCGCGCTGAAAACTTGAGTGATGAGCAGCGGAGTATGGGGTCGTCTTCTTCACTTCCTGACCTCATACCATCAACCGACCGCCACTCTGATATTGACCTACCTCCCACGGTTTCCGGGTTGTATATTCCTGATGACCACGTAGATTCGGCCCCAGCTCCTGAGATTGGTGGTCCAGCACCTGCTCTTGCATCACTGCAGCATCGACGCAACAGGTCGCTTGCCTTGGATGGACTTCGCAAAGGAGTCAGCCATTTCCCACCCGCGGCCCCTCAAATTTCTGCAAATGAATTTGCCATCGCGAATGGAAACTTGAGCCCCGTGGAAGAGTCATTCCCCGTTTCACCAAGCGACGGTAAGGGACAAGGAATTGTGCACGAGAGGAAGTTTTCAGCTCCCACAGTGAGCTCCGTGAGAGAATTTAAAGGCAGAGCCAGGGCCGCCACTTCAGCAGCGAAACTGCCTGGCGGAAAGAAGAGAGGAAGTTACATGTTGTTCCCGCAGGTTTGAATACACTAGATTAGGTTTATACATCCGGCGCGACGGTTGCGATGGGAGGCTAGAAGAATAAACGCCAAGGCGGGCGCTTCTGCCAATTTCGAGTTCTACGATTTGAATGTTCGATATGATTTTATGGATTTCCTCGGTTTGTTGGACTTGGGTGTATATGGTGTCATCGAGCAGCTAGCGAGCTGCAGGAAAAGAGAAGCATCGGATTTGCATGGACTGTATTGCTATTCTTGCTCCCGTTTGTCTCTCTTATTGGTGGAGCATTTTGGGATTGTTCACATTGTCGATGGGATCGGGTGTTTTCAAAAGAAATGGATCTTTCTGGAGAAGGGAATAAAGGCTCCAAAACATAGCGATGGAATTGAAAGGTTTGGCCAGGATTGGATTGGGAAAGTTGATATATTAGCATGCCAAAGGGCATGGCACCCAGGGGGTCGCCGGGGAGGCAGTATTCTGAAGTGGAAGCAGAGACGGCTTGTAAATTCTCTAGAGAACGATGGTTACAATATCAGAGATGGTACGATAATCCCTGTGCCGATCCGAAAACTTGTCCAAACCCTTGAGGATTGTGAGCTGGGCAACTCCAAGCCCAGATTTGCGTCGATTCTTTTTCCAAGTCCGCTGGGCTGCGGTCACATTTAAGCGACCTGTATCAACGAATCATATTGCCCAAATCTTTGATTTATGGCCTCTGGTTCGCTACTATTTTTGATCGCATGATATACAAAGCTGGCCGGCAGCAGCGCAACGGTTTAACTCTGCCCCAGGTATGAGAGAGTTTGCCCCTTAACCCTTGTTATAAACGGTCTCAATTTCGTAACATTTTCATTCAAATACGCCCTTTCTCGCCCTCGTCTCCATACGCATAAGCGGCACGGTTATTACTTGCTACTTATAAGCTTAACGAGTATATTCTTACTATTGTAAAAACGATTTCAAGAAACACTTTTAAAACATCTGACTGGACCTGCAACTTGTAAACGAAAAGTAGGGAAGTCGAGGATGCGAGACTATGTGCCTAAATGCCCTAGACTCGCCCTAGACCTGCTATAGTTGTAGAGTAAGAGGTAATACTGTTCAAATAAAGTTTTTCAAACTTGTCCTTTGAAGACTGCCATCGCAAGCTTGATTGGTCAAAAGTAACAAGGCTTTACAGGGGTGACAAGGCTGACAGCTTAATCTGAACGCAATTCAACGCCTAGGAATAGGTACGGAGATATCGAAGAGGTTACCGGTAGGTTAGTGCCCACTGCCAAGGCCACACCATGGAGCTAGCGGAAGCCACGAGACTTCCCCACAAGACAGCCCAGCCCATGTGCCTTCCCACCTGAGACATCGCCACCAAACTCGAGAACAAAGCACGGTGAAGACATCAACCCTTCTCACAACCCTTCCCACAACTCAATGATCGTACGGCCATCTGCGATCTCATTTCTTAGTTGCCAAAAACTACACAGGGTCGTCTCTCGCTCATATTCAGTCTCTGCGCCTCTCGGAATGGCTCCAAAGGACCAATCGTCAGCTGTCGCACAGGCACGCGACTTCTTAGATTTTGTCAATGCTTCACCAACTCGTACATAATCTGGTCAATCTCCAATCAATTAACTTTGCTAATACCATCTCAGCTTATCATGCCGTCCATTCTGCCGTTCAACGACTTTCGGAAGCCGGATTCAAAGAGATCAAGGAGCGGGACAGCTGGTCCTCCAGTCTTCAAGCCGGTGGTAAATACTACCTGACACGAAACAGTTCCTCTATCGTCGCATTCGGCATTGGCAAGAAATGGAAGGCTGGGAATCCAATTGCTATGGTTGGGGCCCACACAGACTCTTGCACCCTTCGTCTGAAGCCTGTGAGCAAGAAGAGCGGTTTTGGATTCGTGCAAATTGGTGTTGAGACATATGGTGGAGGCAAATGGCATACGTGGTTTGATCGGGATCTCAGCATTGCCGGCAGAGTTATGGTTAGGGATGGGAAAGGCAACATTGTCCAGAAGCTGGTGAAGATTGACCGACCGATTTTGAGGATCCCAACCCTTGCCATCCACCTTGATCGTGGTTCGACCTTTGACCCTAATAAGGAGACGGAGCTGTTTCCCATTGCTGGTCTTGTTGAGGCAGAGTTAAATCGAACCGGCAAGAAAAGAGAGAAAAGCACCGAAGATGAAAAGATATCCGCCTTGGAAATTGAGGACAAAAAGGGTTTCCAACCGCTTAAGGATATGACGGAGCGCCATCACCCATATGTTGTCGAGCTCATTGCTGAGCATGCGGGGGCAGAAGTTGAGGATTTGGTGGATTTTGAGATGATGCTTTACGACACTCAGAAAGCATGCCTCGGTGGTCTTAACAACGAGCTCATCTTCTCTGCGCGACTCGATAACCTAGGAATGACCTACTGTGCCGTTGAAGGAATCATTCAATCTGTTTCATCGCCATCAGCCCTGGACAGTGAGTCCAGTATTCGGCTCATCGCCTGCTTCGACCACGAAGAAATTGGAAGCACTTCGGCTCAAGGCGCAGCTTCGAATTTGCTCCCCGCAGTTCTTCGCCGTCTCTCGGTGCTTCCTTCTTACCATGACGCCACATCAGATAAATCATACGTGAAGGTTCCAAATGAAGCAGAACTCGATATTTCAACAGCTTATGAGCAGACTTTGTCCACTTCATTCTTGGTTTCTGCAGACATGGCTCACTCAGTCCATCCAAATTATTCATCAAAGTACGAATCAGATCATCGACCAGAAATGAATCAAGGCACAGTCATCAAAATCAATGCCAATCAACGTTATGCTACGAACTCTCCTGGAATTGTTCTGTTACAAGAGGCCGCACGAAGAGCGAAACCTAGTCGAGGCTCGACAGCCTCTGCTGGTGTGCCGCTTCAGCTTTTTGTTGTCCGCAACGACACGGCATGTGGAAGCACCATTGGTCCGATGTTATCTGCATCTCTCGGAACACGTACTATTGATGTCGGCAATCCCCAGCTTTCTATGCACAGCATTCGAGAGACTGGCGGTACATATGATGTAGAGCATGGGGTTGGACTTTTTGAGTCCTTTTTCAAGCATTTTACGGAGCTGGAGGCGAAAATCTTGGTCGATTGAGCATAGCATCGCATTTCGGACTCGGCGTTGCATGGACCACGTCAGAGAAACATGGTTATTGAAATTCATTCAATTCGTGATAGAAGCCAATCTCAATGAATCTAAACCGAGCTCAAAATCAGCCCGTGCTTCCTCATCTCTGGATATCTTATTTGTCGAAACCTCAGCGACCTCCTCCAAAGGTCTTCTAAGGTTGACAGGTGCCATGGGATCGTAAATGAGTATTATCCAGCGTGTTCGCAGTAACTCATTGTGGGTAATCCATCCCTTGCAACGCACAACCTTCCTCATCATCTTATCATGCCATCTCCATTCCCACACTCGATCCTCACTCTGCTCCTAGATATTATCCGTGAACTGCAGTTCTAAGATCCTCTTCCAGACACGTCCCATGCGTGCATAATGGCTCATAACCCTTCCTCTTCACATCTTCGATTCCCTCCCACAGACAGTACCCTTGTTGTTATACTTGAGTCAATGATTGTCGAACTATAGTCGGAACATGATTGAACTGCTAATTTCGCTGAAACACTGCAGCTTATGCGATGATCCAGTGGATCGTTGTCCACAGAACCGACGCAGGAAGTGAGTTGGTAGTGTCAACCAGAGCGACGCAAAACTTTGTGCATGTTTTCAATTTCCTTGTTGTGCATGATCTCCTTGTCCTTGCGACTTCTGATGCTCGTCTTCTGTTTCGCGTATAGCCATCTGAAGCTGCTCCGGTAGATCACTCTTCCCCTTTTCTAACTTGACAGTAATCGGGAAGTGAGCTCGTGGTGTTGACGAGATAGACGCCAGGAGGTGAGTTAGTGTCGACTGGACCTATCCCAATGTTGTTCTGGGTGTCGCGTTACCCAAGGAGCTCCTCTTCGTCAGGCAAGGGATCTTGTTCGAAAACCAAGACGTGGAGATACAGCAGGAGGAGGACGATCATTGTGAATATACAGAGCAGGAATGTCAATACCTTTGGGATTGGCCTTTGTCTGTCGAGGACATAGATGAGGACACCCATCCTGAAAATTATTGACAAGGAATTGAATGGAATGGTGTGAGGGTTGTTTCTTGTCGATTAGCGTGTTTGTGTTTGGGGATTTCGAGTTTGAATTGAGTGGGAAATGTGTGCGAGACTTGTACTATGGGCGACAAATTTCGGGCCAAAAGCTAGGGCTATTCACTCGTTAGATTTGAGACATATTCTCTCTCTCTAATTCCTATTATGGTTTCTCAAGTCAAGTACACGATACTGTAAGTGTCTCTGCCAGAGATGGGTTAGTGTTCCCGAGAACCGTGTCTAGGGGGTGCGATCTCTAGTTCCCACTGAGCGCTGCCCTATTTGGTGCTAGGTGCCACAAATTGCATGCCATTTGAAATGGAAATTATTCTAAAGTAGAGGTTGGAATCAAGAGTGCAATTTGAAGTCCTGAGCAGAGAGGAATTCAAAGCCAGAAATTTGAGTGAGTCTATCTGCCCCCTTTTAACCGAGAAGGCCAAACCGCATCTATCGAAGTATGACAAAACTCCCAGAAACCTTCTGCGGAGCCAGCTGTTTTATGGAACAAAGATGAGGAGGTCCACAAGTGCCCTGTGGGATGTTCAGCAGCTGTTCAGTGGGTCAGAACTTCGTTGTGAACAGCTGGATTTATGTTATTAGTACACCGATGGTCGGCAGAGCAGAGTCCCAATCTATGGCAACCAACTTCTAGTCAGAGTTTCAGGTTTATTATCCAAATTTCAAGATAGGTGGATAGACCTAGATATTAGAGTGAATTGCGTGTGTTGTTTATTTCGTGATAAGGACTCAGGTTGGAGTTTGGATCCAAATTAGGTGAGAAATTTCGATGTCGACCGGCGCCTTTAAATATCAGAACAAAACCGGATCCACGCCCTATCGTCTTTCGTAAATCAAACAAAATCACTTTCGGTCGTTCGACCTTCCGACAATCTCTCACAACACAAAACGATCAGTGTCTTTGAGCAACAACAGCCTGCCCAAGATGACTAACTCGAACCTCGAGCCCTGGGAAAAGGCATTTCTACTTATGCCCGAGCTCAACCCCTCTGACTCTATTTCGAACAAGAGCTATCCCTTGTCCTATGACAACTACTACGAACCTAAACTGTGTCCCTACGCAAAGCTCAAGAGAGACAACGATGACTGGGGCTTGGCGCTGCAGAAACAAAAGGAAACGAGAACCAAAACGCTGCTCTGGATCCAGAATCTCGAATCCACTCACCCAGAAGGAGTCGACGACACCACATATGCATTCGCTCAACTATCCATACATCTCGAAGGGGATCATGAGAAGGATGGTGTACCTAGACCGATTGTGGTCCCAGCGCCAAGCAACAAACCGACGATCCCATTGCCACTTACTCAAACAACATCACTGGCACGAAACATCATGGGAAAAGGATGGCCTGTGAAGCAGATCGAACCTGTGGAGGAAGTTGCGCGAAACAGGGAGGAAGGGTTTGAGGCGGATTTCCCAGAACTTTCTCCACCAAAGCCTCTAAAGGTAAATCTCCGTGTAAGAACCCGATGAAAATGGCAGCCCGACCCCAAAACTCACTAACGACGAAACCAGCTGACTTTCGAATGATCTAGGTGCGTCTCAGACGAAACCTTCCCCTGCCGAAACTCAAGTTCAGATAAACAAGTCGAAAGCAAAAGCCATAGTGGCGCAAAAGTTATAATATTCGATGACTCTGTTTTCTTCCTCGACATCGTAGAAGTGGTGTTCTCGAAGATGTTTGAACCAGAAGCATGTCTTCGCTACGATGAACGACTTGTTGCAGAGAAAAGATCAGCGGTTTTGGAGGCATTTGCAACAGCGGGTGGGCCCCGTGTTCTATTGGCATCCAGAGGTGCTGGCGGCCTCGGGCTCAATATCACCACCGCGAACAAAGTCATCCTGTGTGGCCCTTGGTGGAAAATCGAATTGGAAGACCAGGCGATCAAAACGTGCCCATCGCCCCGGTCAAGAGAGAGAGGTAGAGGCGATTAAGGTGCCGTCTCTAATAACGGATACAATTCTGGAAGGTCTCATCTCAATTAAAGATACGCAACCCGTCCCAGATGAAAGCAGCCTCGCCTCTGTTTCTTCCGTTCAGCACAGGCGTTGCCCATATCCTGGATCTCCCCAAGAAGAAACAAAACAAATCGAGCAAATTGCTTACACGAACGCACAAAGTCAGGCGGACGCAGAAGCGTGGCAGGTAGCACCATCTCGATTGCTATACGAAAGTATGGAATCTTCTCCACTTTTCATCTTATTCAACTGTTGATGTTAACGATGAATATAAAATTAGGACATATAGTGCATAGATTTTCATCGGAATCTGCAGACAGGTGGTTTAGGAGACTCGACGAAAGGCATCACTGGGAACTAATCTCATGTAAGGTAGTCAAGTCAACATAATCAAGCAAGAAATTTCCGCCGTCACAGGCAGGCTCATTGACCATTTAAACTAGCGAAGCAAAGAGTTATATGAGTCGAGAAGCGAGGTCGATTTCCCCTCTACCACCAGCCCCACGATCAAATACAACACCTCGATATCTCTCTCTCAAATAACATATCCTGGGCAACACCGATTCCCAGACTTTGTCAACCCAACCTCGGAAAGAAGATCAAAATCTCCGAGGCAGCCTGATTGAATTGCGAAAAAGTCTAATATCATCTCTATCCATTTCTCTGATTTCTTGAAGGAGAATATTTCTGTACTCCATTTCATCTATTCTCCTGAATAAACTGCCCTTAGTATCATCCCGAGATCCAGCACATAAGTCGAAAAACGCCTCGCTCGAATATGAGATAATAAGAAAGCTAGGACAAGCGTCTCATCCAAAGTCCAACATTGAGGAGATTTTATTTATTTATTTCAACCAATCACAGTCCTGCTTTGCCAAAAGCAGGAGACTGGATTTCCTCGACCAACCACAGCGTTCGAGCTTCTTGCCCTGTTACTCTGTCCTGCAGTAGTTCTAAGGCTCGGGCCGACCCGCATGAAAGATCCCAGCGGGCGCGATGTAACGCCAATGACTTTTCGAGCCTTAGAGATTTCGTCTATCATTTGTGAATTGTTTGGATGAACGGCATGAGAATTTCTGCAGGCGTTGGGTCAAGTGAGCAAAGAGCGTCGCATGAAATAATTTGAAGTGATGTCAAAAAAGCCTTCTTTAATGAACTTGAATATAATTTATAAATGCTCCCTCGATTTCTTCTCTATCCCTTGACCCTTTATAATCTATTTAATGCCTATATATGCAAGGACCGAGTCTTATGTACACAACAGACACATTCAATCCATTTTTATTATCTCGTCACAATATTTACCCTGAATAGATTGGTGTTTACCTTCCCATGCCGTTCGTTGCAAAATATAGGTAGCTGATTTCCCAACCTCGTTGCTTCATCCATCGCGCTCGGAGAATGTCGAGGCTTGGTTTCCACAGAACTTTAATTGCCGCAGCGAAGCGCGTCCCTGTTAAACCGATAGCGAATACACTTTTACGTTGACATAAATCAGCTTGTCGTCAAGTCATTGGAAAAATGCGGCACATGATGATTGGTCGTAAGGGAGACGGCTGATTCGATAGTAAGGGGCTGGTGCAGCGCAAGTTACACAAGCAGGAGATCACAGTGACTATAGAAGGGTTGAAGGAGAAGTACTGGAGGTGCCGAATTCTGGGAGCGGACAGCATATGCAGTACTATGGTAGAGCATAACTTTCTGGAAGGCGAGTCCTGGAGGACTGGGGAAATCGTTCTGAACCAGATAACAAAGCCAACAAAGCCAAGGGAAGATTCCGGGACTGCTAACCCCTATTCAACTCTATTTGACAAAAGAATCATACAGCAAAGCAGAGCAAACCGCATTGCAACCTCCTACAAGTTCTTCTCAGGAGCATCTCCCTTCCCATCCCCATATTTCCTCACATGTTCCTTCCCAGCATCCTTATCAGCCTCAAAGACCGCGACCTCCTTCGAATCCATATGATTGACCACTTGATCCGCCTGCCACTTCTTGAACTTGAATCCCAAGCCCTCATGGCTGTAATCCTTATCATTCGCTTGATCTTTATGGTACTTGACGCGGATGAAGTCGCTGTGCACTGTCTCGGGATCGAGGGAGAGAGTGACGAGTGCGTTGATAGTGGCGGTTTTGGGGATGAGCTTGAACTTCCAGGACTGGAGCCTGTTAGTCAGGGTCGGATGAGATGAAAGTGGAGCTACACGTACTTGTTCGTTCTTGAATTGGATGACTTGGTCGTCGCTGCGGACTACCTCGTAGCCTTCGTTTTTGGATGCCTTGAACAGCTTTGGTAGAGCGAACCACTGGCCTGCCATCTTGTAACTGCGACTTCATGAGCCAGAATTTTTAACATTCTAAGGGATATTCTTACCGGTCATTAGCGTATACGAACTGGTCATCGTACACGCAATCAGGTGTATATCGCTTTACTCGCTCAATCGTAGGCTCGCAGCTATAAAGAGCGATGATATCATCGAGAAGTGCTTGTCGTGCTTTATCAAGGGGAATAGATTTCGAGGGATTCGGATGCCAGTCATCGGATGCAGAGGTCTGACGGACCTCGAAGTTCTCCCCTGGTGCTGTAGCTGTGGCCATCTTGCGTAAAATGGGCGAGGAGTTTCTCACAGGGGAGGTTCTTGCTGTTCGGATAAGTGATCTGGTGAGCATTTGAACTGGTATGTTAATTGTATAGCAATGAGGGAGAGAGATCTGCACTTATATTCATCAGAAGTTCTTGTAATAATGACTCTTTGAGTTGTGATGATGTCAATCAATGTTTCGCCCCTGTGTTGCGGACCTCGGACAATCAAGGACCCCAAACACCGTGGTTGCCTCAAGCTGAAGGTTGGATGTGATTACGAAGTCCATGAATAAGAGAGTTGTGGTGTGTTGATTTGACTCCTGGCGAAGTCGTGACGTCGGAGACGTCGCCAAGCGGGAGATCGACCCGAACTTTCTCTCGACAAGGATGCTCATTCCGGCACGTTCTGGAATCGTTCTTCTGAGAAACCCCTTTTCCCAGAGGAAGGGAAGTGCGAAGAGACTCGGTTCTGGTTGTCGTGTTGGTTGTGGTATGACTTATAGTGCCCCACATTTTAGTCTGGAGGACTTTACTGTAAAGAGAGGTGCTGTTGATAAAATATGTGGGGCAGCTTCGCTAAAGCCCCTTAACGTCGCTTTCCTTCAACTTGCTGTCCCGAAGGAAAAACGGGGTTTGCAATCACTGCGTTGAGCATGCCTACAGTGGGGATAATTGACACCTTGAAATCTAGTTAATGTTTCAAACGTACTCCAAACCTCATCAATCATAACCTCGGCTCCACTATGTTCTTCGTCGTACTCCTCAGCTCCTTACTAATGCCTCTCGAGATCCAGTCACTGATCGCCATATTTGTCACCATAGGGTTAACTCCACTCGCACTAGGAAAGATACTCGCATCTGAAACGTAAAGACCTTCCGTGCCCCAGACCTTCCCTTTAGGATCAACAACCCCATCTTGAGGGCGAACACTCATGCGATTGGTTCCCATCTGATGTGCGCAGGCGAAAGTACCTGTGGGAGGCTTGTTGCCGATGCGTCGAAGTTCTTCAAGCCACTCTTGGAAGCGGGGATTGGTGACTCCTGGGTCATCTTGTTCTTCTGCTGTGGTAATCTCGTCAGGGTCTCGGATGAATGGCTTCAGGCCTTGGATCGTTGCATGAATCTCCATGGCACCAGTCACATAGCAGATTTTGGCTAAAGCTACAAGTCCTTCCATGATGTGTGCACGATCGAAGGCGCTCGGTGTGTATTGGAATCGTGGAAGTCCAGATGTGGGATCTGGGTAGACACGACCGGTATCCCGATCGCGGCAGATGGCAATGTATCCGTTGGTGTGTCTGAGTTTCAGAGCTTGCATTTTATAGTCTAGTCCATTGTTCCAGTTCATCAGAGGGAGGAAAAATGAGGGAAGCATGCAGGTTGCTTCCAGTTTCACTCCGTGGCCGTGACCATCAAGATTCTCAAATGTCGAGCAGACTGAGGTTAGAATTCCACCTGAAGTTGTCAGTAAGCTATATTTGGGAGAAAAGATGTGCAGCTTACCTTCCCAGGGTCTTACATCATCTTTATATACTCCTGCAATCAGATTTACAGGATGTAAGTAAAGATTCCGACCAATGTGTTTGTTCTAGAACTGTCAGCCAAATCCAGTCTGCATTGAGATTGTGACTTGCCTTGAGACCGCTATTCAGCAGTACGATTGGACTCCACAACGTTCCACAAGATATGATGACTTTCTTGGCTTTGACAATAATCTTCCGAACAATCCGGTCCGATATAGGACCATCCACCCCGCCATTGCTGTTCCTAGATATCCACGTTCCTTCAACACCCACGGCTTTCTTCTTCCCGTTGGAGTTGTCAAATATCACCCGATCGATTTTGAAGCCTTCCACGAACTTTGCTCCTGCCTTGGCAGCATCCGGAAGCCAGGAAACCACTGGACCTTGCTTCTGAGCGGCCCCACAACCCAACGTACAATGCCCACATTCGTGCCTCTCTCCTCCTGTATTCTGAGGTACTGCCTTAGCATGGTATCCCAATTTCCTTGAACCTTCCAGCAGAACCTCGTTGCCGTGGTTATGGTGAATATGGTCCGCAGAAACGCCCATCCGATGGCAAACTCGGTCCAGGCAGTTTTGATACTCGGCGGTCTCGAAAAACGTGAGACCCCTGTCCTGTGCCCATTCCTTTCGGACAAAGCCCTGGGTCTGAAGACTTGCTGACCCTAGGTAACGGGGGAGTCAGCAGTTGCTCTATACACAATGTTTTGGGGGCGCCAATTATTTTAGGAGTAATAATGAATTGGTCCGGAATAGGAAATGGGTTCTCCCCCAGCACATACAATTGATAGTTCCTCCTCCTCCCCAAGTGCTGCCTGCAATTATCCCAATCGAAGCATCATCTGTGAGCTCAACACCTCCATTTTCGAACAAATGAATACCGCCCTGCTCCTCTGACATTGGAAGCCGCTCTGGGGGGTAGTAATATGATTTGTCTGCCACCAAGACCCGATGTCCGGCCTCGGCCAGGTTCTTGGCGCACACCCCTCCCCCGCATCCAGAGCCGACAATGACGATGTCCGTCTCGAGCTCTTCTGGTTCCAAACCGGCAGAGAACTGCAGGAATTCATATTCGTAGTGCGACCCTGGCTTGTAGTGATTTGGGATTGGTGTATACCCAGAGACACGATGATATGTGGGGCTTGTCTTAAGCCAGATACTCTTTCCCACAAGTGTCATCTGCTTGTGGATCGCGTTCAGAGGGGGAAGGTAGGAGACACGCCAGCTTTCGAGAATAGTCTGACGGACATGAACTGGTTGGTCTTGGAAAGGAGTTGCATAGCCGGTGAGCATCAGAGACCCCACACGAGTGCTATGGTCAAGTTAGTCTTTGCCTGAATGAGAAAAATTATGGGGTCCTGTCACAAATAAAGCGAAGAATTTGATCACCTACTTCAATGTTGTCAATACTAACGACAGGCCCTGCTGTGCATCAGCGTGGGCGAAAGTGGAAAGTGTCCGTTGCAGCAAAGCCTGGAATCTTGGGTTATCAGACGGTTTCTCATCGAGATATTCGTCTAAAGCCTCGCTGGTAGGCGCTTTGACGAGAGTCTTCTTGAGTTGCTGCACAGTCTGATTGTATTCGACATCGGAGATGGTCAACTGATTAATCTGGTTGCTCGTCGTTGTCTCTCGGCGGATTGATGGAATGACTGTGTCCATGATGGCCATCAAGGTCTTCCATTGCAGCCCCGAGAAGGGTGACTCGGAGGGTCCATCAGGCAGTGGAGTGGCAAGGGGAGCTAGAGCTTCGATCTCTGTCGTAGCCATGTTGGTTGCAGAATCGAGGGGGATGAGGCTGGAATCGAAGGCTGTGGAACATAAGATTTTAAGAGAAAAGGGAAGAATATGGCACCGTTAACTTTGCACCACCTAGTATACTGTAAGTTTTGAGGATTCAGATCAACTTGGGATGATGTGAGGCCAGAGGGAATGACTTCTAATAGCTCTCGCGTTCACGAGTATTTCGAGTGCCTCGGCCTCGCAAGGGACGAACGAATGGGAAAGCTCGATTGTTTTGTAGCGCCAAAGTGGAATGCGGGGAACTACTTGGGGGCCACGGGCGCGAGGTCTCCACTAAGCGCAACTGGAGATGCTTTATGCCTGAGAAGTCTGAAACCGTTGATTACCAGCATGTTTTTAAATACTTTGCTCTCCAAAACTATACACATGAGCTCAAGGTGAAGGAAGCTGCCAGCTTGATTGGCTGAGGTACCTGGGAAAACCTTAGCTGGTGTTAGTACCTTTTCATGCGGCCGCAGTCCTTTCACGCTCTCAGTCGAGTAAAACGTCCGAATCTTTTGCATGAGACACCCTACTTTCCCCGCGATGTAACTTTCTAATTGCAGCACAAAAGTAAAGGTCACTTAACAGAAGTTATAGTACTTTACATGCGCTATAAGTTGCACTCCTTGGACAAATTTGCTGTACTGTTTGATCTCGAACATCGATAATGGTCTTGCGCACATGCCAAAAAAAAAAGGGACGCTTCTCGCTCCGGCTGTGATTCTTCCTTCCACATGTATACATTTTGGCAAGGCTTGTACTTCATCCCTTCAAACCCAGGCTTCGAAAGAGACTTTTTGCCTGTTAACCCCGTTTCTTGGCCCTCAAGCACGCAGAACTGCAGAGCAGCGACAACCGGCCTTTGAAGAGATGATCTCAGTTTAGTGAGCTCTTACCAGGCTAAGTCAACTAGAAAGTATAACTTCACCGGCAGTTAATCCCACAAGTCTTCTATGCAAGCTGTTTTCCTTTTCTGCCATTTTTATTGCTTTCTCTGTTCACTCGAACCGGACCTTCCGCCTTTCAAGGTCTTTGAGAAGTTGCAAGTTGGGAATATCCTTTCTTTTCGTCGGTGGTGGTCCGTACTTTTACACTAGAGTTTGATCTGCCGTGCCTTCCCTACAAAGCCGCCGAGGTCGATTCCATTTGCCAAAATCCTTCAGTAAATTAAATCCTCCTGTAAGCCCAGTTCGGACAGCTTCCTAACATCCAAGCTGTGATTCGTGCAACCCTCCATTGGATGAATCCTTCTTGGGACAGAAGGCTGTCCTTCCCTTGCTTCCCACGTTGCCAGTACGATAAAGGCTTCGGGAAGACCTCTCCACGTCCATACCCGTAGTATTCCTTTTGCGCAAGGCTCTTTCTCTTTATCCGCCACTCTCGAGTTCAACCCTTGGATCCCCCACACAACCGGAAGAATTCCCCACGATCCCGAGCAACATACCTCATCTATGATCTATTACTTAGAGTAGTAAAGAGTCGCGCCTCTGGTCTTTCTTCTGGAGCGGAGATGATTCGGCGAACCCCTTTCAGCCACATTTTTTCCGTTGCCGACGGAGCGAACGATTGAGTTTAGCTGCATCATCGCTTGCCTCCGAAGAGCGGGACGTTGTCCTGCGACGTGGTGTGTTAATATCAGCCGAACAAGGCCGCGCTCGCGCCACGACGACTTGACCGCCTGGGCCATCTCCACAGAACGAGTCAGAACTCATCACGAGGATATTATTAGGCAAGGGGACAAAGTCAATTCTAGTCAGTTGGACATGGACGAGGAGGACCCTGCGGCTGAATTAGGTTCTCTTGCTGGAATTGTGGTCTAGGTGCAAGTAAACCTTCCAGACCGCGTCCTCGAGCACCTCTTTTTTGCAGGCCAAACTGCCTCAGGGCTCCGGCATCGAGGCTGTGGGCGGGTCAAAATATCAACAGCCTCTCATGTTGCCACGATAAGAGTGAGAGTTTAGCCACTCAAGATCCCTGGTTCATCGTTTTAACGCATGTGTCGCGTGTGCCCGCGACACTCAAATGCAGATCCTGGTTGATCAAAAGAAGGGTTCTCAACGTCCAACGCTAAGAATTCCCGCACCCAGAATGATAACGGGCGCTGTCAATGCAATGAGGAAGATGCGGCTGAGACGTGGTGGTGGGGGAGCTATCGAGATCGATCTGAAATAAAAACTCTCGTGGGAGCTGGCTTCCGGTGTTCAGATGAAAGTGAGCACTGAGGACGGCTCTTGACGGCCTTCAGCTTTCTCGCACTGAGGTGTGGCGCTGGAGCTGCTTTGGGTATCCCGACCCTAGCCCTGTCTCCGATATTGCGCGACCAAGCATCAAAGCATCCAATCACAGGCAAACCGTTGATAATTCTGGGTGCTATCATCCAGATAGAACCAGTTTTAGTGCCACCACAAATTCCGCCGCTGTTATTCCCTCTGAGATACCGGAGCTCTCCTCGTCTTGCTTCTGATCTTAACAACACCAGTCAGGTCTCGATATTCTGCATCACTCCCGAGGACCATCAGCCTTCTTGCCGCCGAGTCCATCGGATTGAGACATCAGATTGCGGCTTATCAATTCCCTCATCATCTTCACCACTTCACGCGCCGGCCCGAACTTTCGAGCGAGCAGCAGTACCTCGAGCCAAACCACGATAATTTGTTGTAACAGTAACCCGACGTCGCACACTTGCCAACACTTGCCCGTCTACTACCCTCGCCGTTGACACTTCCACCGGCCGGCAGGAACGTGGTCCTGTGTTGTTAGAGTTGTGGTCTTCGTTGGATACAGAGAGGCTGTACAACAGAAGTGCGCGACTAGGCCTATGATATCCGCATCATAGTTCTGACTCTAAGAGCTGACGGCGGATAACCGGTTGTCGCATTGCTTTGGCATAATTGCGACCCCTCCCTATGCAGAAGGCCCTTCTCCATCGAATCCCACTTTCAAGCTGAATGTTTCTCGAGAAGCCGAACCAGTCTATCCTCCTCCCTACCTCCTCCATATTTGACGATAAGGTCGACACTCCAAAGAAACCCATGTCTGCCATAACGCCTGAGTCTGGGATGCCTGTGCAACAATTCACAGCGTCCCCTTCACAGTACACACTCTTCAACTCGCAGACCCAACAGATCTCCCCCGTCAACTCTGCGACTGTAACGCCCAATAACGCTTCGCCTACATCTCCTCGAACCGCACTCCCTTCACATCTGCCGGCACACACTCGACAGCTGCGTCCACCGAAGTCGCCTCTTTATGTACCGGCCGTACTACGACCTACAGATCCACCGCGGAGAGTGACGAGACAATCTCCATTGACACCACCACACAGCAGCAATAACAGCTTCGATAATCTCGAAAATGCACGAACACTGAACCGGCACTCGACGGGAGACAGTGGGAAATTTGGTTTAGGTGCAATAACTGAAGCGGAGTGGAGTACGGAAGGACTTGGGAAGGTTACGGCCCTACCTACAAGAGAGCACTGGAAGGTAAGTCAGCAGAGCTCCTTTCAATTTTTCGAGTTCATACAAACTTGCAACAACCAAATTTGGGGCGAGGGAGCAGGCATATATATGGTCGCGAGGTATAAATGTCGCAATACCTTGATGGCCATCGCGTGCTCAGAAATGGTTGCAATGGGCGAGAATCCTTGCACAAAGGCTCGCTCGCGTGCTGAGCAAAAAATTTCTTTCGGTCAGCCCATCGCGGCACTGGCTGCGTACCCCACGTTTACGATCACTGGTCATATTCAACTTTTGAAACATCGCTTATCACTTATCACGCATTGTTTTTTAATTCATGCTAATTGACTTCTTCTTACAGCCCGACTCAGAATCCTCCATCTGTGACGAAACCACATGCACACGATACTTTACCTACTTCACACGACGTCACCACTGCCGGCGATGTGGAAATATTTTCTGTGATTTACATTCATTGTACACAATTCCTCTTGATCAGGACGCAAATTACCATCCGAAAGGCTCAAAGGTTCGCGCGTGCGAGCATTGTTGGACCGACTATCGTCGCTGGCAGATTGCACGATCGAGCCGCACGAACAGCGAGACGAGCGAAGAACCTAACACGCCGACCGTCAGCTGTGGGAAAGCAAAGGGAGCTATGAGTGGTGTGTTTGGAAAAGCTGGCGGCTTGTCTGAGAGCCTTGCTGCCAGTGTACCGCGGGACTGGAATTGGAGCACCTTTTAAGTACAACTTATAACCGTACATTTACGTTACGACTTGCCCTCAACGAGGAAACGGCCGATTTAGAAAGACGACATTTAGCGACAGGATACAATCAAGCAGCTCGTCAGAGAGTTAAGTTGAGTATCGCAGGGAACGAGCGAGCATTGGCGGTTGCCTCCCTCTGCTGCGGGGATGTACGGATACCCTAGACTTTGTTGTTCATCAACACAAATTTTCCATTTTGAACGTTATCATGAGCCCGAGAGCTTATAGAGATGAACTTTTAATTATTGTCCTCGGATTTGGGCATCAAATCTCTGTCGATTTAGCGGTATTTGTTGCAATAGATTATGGTTGGGAACGGACGGCGTATGGGCTGGGAGATGGGCTGGGACTTTAGATTGGCGTCGGAATTATAACATTGGGTGGTGTTAATGATACTGCCACCTTTGGCTTGCATAGAACGACGTGGCAATGGAATGATCTTCCTGATAATTTATTTTGGCTTTATTGACGATGCACGTGAACCACTTACATCTTTCCAGAGCATTGTGTTTTCTGTCCATCTCATCAAAAGACTTCCAACCTTGGGAAACATGAAGACCCCGAGATTTCAATCCACATCTTGCCCCCACATGCTTCTCAACCTGACTAAAAATGCCTCCTTTGATGCACTCAGATAAGAAAAACATGCCGCTATCTCCAACCCACTTAGCTCAAGCTCACTTTAACCAACACTTCACCAAACCAGCATCTTACCCACCCGATACAGTTTGTAGCCATGACTCAAGAACCCGATCCACGTATTGCCTCTTATCTAGCTAAGAATCGGTGAGTTGATGACAGTTGAAGATACGAATGAGATAGATGATGGAATGAAATGAGCATGTTAATAGATGAGATGAAATACAAACTAACAATATTCATGGGTGAAGAGAATGGGCCGAAAACAAAGACTACAAAGCGCCGATCCCATTTAAGGAGATGCAGAAAAAGGGACGAGAACGAGAAGATGGGACCATAATAGTTGGTACGTTTCAATTTCTCACACGCTCTCTCATCTCATAGCATGAGGCCTAACGTCCCTTTAGTAGCATGTACCGACCCGCGAGTCACACCCGAGGAATTCCTGGGCATGAGCTCAAGTGAGGGAAATAGTAAGCGCCTTGTCCATGATGTTAGAGTTAGACTCAAACGGGGAAATAGAAGCAACAGTAGTCCGCACAGCAGGAGGCCGTGTTCACGCGGCCATGAGCACACTTCTCGTTCTCTCAGCTGTCGGTAATTTGGGGAAGAAAGGGGTGATAATGGTGGTGCATCATACGGATTGTGGACTGCAGACTGCAAGTGATGATGATATTAGAAAAGCGCTCGGTGAGGGAATTGGAGAGGAGGGAAGAGAGGTCTTGAAGGGGACGGTGTTTGGGAGTTTTGTGAGGCCGGAGGAGAGTGTTAAAAAGGATGTTGGGATTTTGAGAGCCAGTCCGTTCTTCAAGGGAATGCAGATTTTGGGATTCGTACAGGATACGACGACCGGGTTGTTGAGTGAGGTTATTGCAGTGGAATAAGTCCGGGCATATGCCAGCTTTAGAAATTCGAGAAAGCCGATGCAGATGAGACGAAACCAAAACCCGTGATCTACATCCTATCCTATATTGAAAGATCGCCCATAACGCCTCGCTGTCTATATTTGCCCATATTGAATCCATAAATCACCGCATAACAGGAGGCCTTCCCTCTTTATTCCACTTCACCCTACTCCTCACCCACTCCACCGCCTCCTTCACTCCCGTCCCTGTCAAAGCACTAACAGGCAGTACCCTCGAATCTCTAATACTCGCACCCTTACTCCCCTCGAAAACCTTCTTGACAAGGCCCTCCTTAATCCTCACTACCTCCACGCAATCCTCGCGATCCTGCTTATTCGCCAACACCAGTAACGGGACACCTTCCGTCTCCGAATGCTGCAACACATCTTCCAGCACCAACCGACATTCCTCCAATCGTCCACTATTATCATGCTCTAGATTCCCGTCCCCAATGTCCGTACTGTCAATCACGAACACAATCGCATGACACGAAGTGTAATAACTCTGCCAGAGCTTGCGTAAACTGTGCTGACCCCCAACATCCCAGATCTTCAGGTACATATCCGGTAATGTAATCGTTGAGACATTCTGGCCTACCGTAGGCACGGTCTGGAGTTTTGGCGCCGGATTGTTGGGCAGGAAGAGGGACTTGACCTGTTCGTGGAAGGTGGTCTTGCCGGCATTGTCGAGGCCAAGGAGGAGGACGGAGTATTCTTTCCGGTTATCAGATAATTGCTTGAGAATAAGAGGGTTGAGGGAGACGGACCTTCTTTGCTTGTTGCATACAGGTATAGGCCTTTGGCTAGGTGATACATCTTCTACACCTTTGGGCCGTAGAGATTGGCAAACGAGCGAGGTTTCGAAGTGATAGCCGGAGCTCTGCACGTACAGGTGTCTTCATGGGAGCTAACTCATGGTTATGTGTGAGACGTGAATCCTTGCCGCGATGCTGCGTCCCCCGACCCTCAGAAATTATGGGGCTAGCACGTGACGAGCCACGACATCCAAGTTTCCAAGCGCCTTCCAAGTTCTTTCTGTAAACACAACATTGCCTTTGCATTTCCTGATGCTTAGGGCTAATTTTTGATGAAGATATACATTTGAGCTGTTCTTTCTATACCTTCTAAAGTATTAGAATCGTCGTACCAGCCGTCCAAAGCGGTCATCACGAGAACATAGAACATGGCTCCGGTAGAGCTGCAGACCAGAGCGAGGTGGGCAATTTTCCTTCAGGCTCGATCAGAAAAGATTACACTATAGCTCATTTTAAAATATGGGAAATTATTGGGAATGGGCGGACTCTATGTTGGAAGAAAAGCTGTTTCCTCAAAGGCTCCACTAAAGGCTTTCGGGCATCCCTGGGATGAGAGCATTCTTGCTGACGACCACAGCTATGTCCCAACCGGCATCTTAGCAACGCACATCTTCGCCGTAGGTTATCTATCTGTCGTGATTATAAGGACCATGTATCGATCATACATGGTTCTTCCACCTTCCTCGGCTACCAGGTATCGTGAGCCTCTACGACAAGGCTACGTCCATGCGTTCTCTCTCCTGGCTCTTGTCAGCTTGGCTGCTGCTGCCTACTTTGGTGTAACCTTTAGTAGCTTGTCGTACCAAGTATGGGCTACTGAACGTGGCGTTGAGTTGCCTACTAGGTTAGGATCCCTGTATGATAATCGCAGGATTCAGATCTAACACGATGACTAGCATATTTGGTGACAATGGAGCTCTTCGAGGTGGCGAACACCCTGGTAGACTCGAAATTGTCAGGTGGCTCAACGACACTCCGTTGTACAGAGATGCTCTAGAGATTGTTGCTGAAAAGGCTCGCTATTTCTGGTGGGGTCAGCAGATCAACCTTGCCCTGGTTTCATGGAGCACCTTTCTTGCTATTGAGGGACAAAGGCGCAAAATCCCGAACCTGTGGGCCTTCTTGGCGTTAGCACAGATGGTCAACCTCTCCTATGCACAGAATCTCTTCTTCGTCACCATTTTACTAACTCCGGTGCCTCTCCCTGAAAATGTGAGAGACTTGACACGATCCTCTGTACCGTCTTGGGGCAGGTGAGGAGAAACTCTTCTTCCTGATCTGCTTAGACTGATCGAGCGTCCAGATACGCTCAATTTGTAGCTAGAATATTCCCTCCCAAACCGGAAGGCTTTGTTCCAAAGTCAGCTCTCTACGTCCTCCTGCTCGTATCAAGCTTCGGAGCCACGTTTCTTATTCCATACGCCTCGAATACGCCATCTTTTATGACCGTGTCCTTGCTTTCCAGAGCTTTACCTTTCTCGTTCCTGGCTCTTCCATATGTGATTCCGGAGAGCTGGGGTATTGTTCACGACCATCCTCACGATACTCATTCAACTTATACTACTCTTTTCCGAACCATTTCCACCATTTCTTCCCTTCTCCACATCAAGTCGTCCTTCCTGGCCCTCTTCAATAACACACCGGAAAGCACTTATTACCGCCATAACCTTCTCCATCCTTTCAAGGAAGAGCACCGCTCGGCACTGAATCGTGGCTCTACGGCTCTGAGTCGGGTGTTTGGTGCAGTCTTGGAGCATCCAGCTATTTCGGCTTTCGGATGTGATGTGCTCTTGTCAGGTCTCAGTCTTGGCATATGGGCTGCAATCCGTGGACTTGACCCAGCAGACATGCTAGCATCTAGTGTGCCGTTTCTACTACAAAAAGCAAAAGAGTTGGAAGATGTGTCTATCGGCATCAAGGAGGAGGCAGAGAAGGCTGTCACGCAGTAAGTCACCCATTTCTCAGAATTAGCCGACGCCGCTCACGTTAATATTGCAGAATCGAAGCAACACCTGCAACACGTCGACGTGGTCGACCTAAAGTATCCGAAAATAACACTCCAGATATCGATGAGCCAATCCAGGTTTCCACTCCCAAGCGGCGAGGTAGACCATCAAGGAAGGCTCTAAATAGTGGCGATGATGCGGATGATGCTTATCAGCCGGCAGATAACGACCAGTTAGAAGGAGACGAGAATGCCGAAGAAGACTGGGAGGCGGGAGCACTCGCTTGGGGGTTGACAACGGCCGGCGGCTTGGGTATGGGAAGCGCTGCCATTTACGGCGCTGAGGTCATTGCGAGGTGAAGAAGGGCTTTTTCTAAGGCGTAATTCCAGCGTTAATGCAATTACTTGAATTATTACACGTAAAATCAGGAGAAAATGTATGCGCTATAATTTAAACTTAATGCATTCACGTTTTTATGCTCCTTGTTATTTGCACGTGCCTTACTTTCTCGCTCAAAATATAAGAGGGGATATATTTTTTAATTTTTTAAAAACGTCAACGTCGAACATATTGACTTCTGGAGAAAAAAGAATTTCAGGCGAATTTACCGCCACAAGACAAGCATATGATCAATAGCTGAAAAGGCTTTCGGGCTAGGGCGCTGGATGTTTCGTTACTTTCCTGAGTTTGCGGGAGCAGTATAAGTCAGAGGAAATACTCTCGGTGAGATGGGCTGCACCGGGCTGGCCAATTGTATATCTTGCAGCATCTCAAATAAGGCAATCAGCATGAGAAAACACCAAGAAAAACAGGGAAAGACTGAGCATGAATTCCAATATCATGCTAAGTCTATCTAGCTTATCAGTCCACTACGGTCACTCCCTGCCATGTCCGCCCACCACAAATCGTCGCAAGCAAACTCCATGTCATGCAGCTGCTTGTAAAAGCCGTGGAAATCAAAGAGGTATGACCCAATTGTGCCACCACTCAAAATCAAGCAATTGGTATCTTTTCCATAACGCCTCGCTCTGCTGATGCTTGTCCATGTTGTGAAATTTCCTCCCCTATGAATGCAATGCTACTTGACGCGCGCTAATAAAATGGCACAAGAGAAAGAGCAAAAAGGAAAAAAGAACTATGTACAATCGAAAGGGAAAAACGAGTAATTTGACCTATTTCTCTGGCTTTGATGGACTTCGTCGAGAAGCTTGACGAGAGTCTCGACGGTGCTGGCTCTGCGCTCGCGTGATATTCTCTTCTGCCCAGCCAGGTATGCGATTGGCCTTCCGCTGTCTTCTCTGTTGAATGAGTTGCAATTCTCTCTCATCTTCAAGGCGGTGCGAGCTTTCAAATGTCGGCTTCTCCTTCCCGCCTCGCTTCGGATTAGAGACAGGGGTTCGAAGGGACTGCACCTCACGATGAGGCTGCCGGTTCATGGCGAGAAACATTTCGGTCTATATTGTGTTGAGTTAGCACTTTTTGAGAACCAATAAACTGATCGCGAAAGCGCTTCACAAGATGTTATTTTGAAAGAAGAGGGTCGCTTGACGTTGAAGGGGTATCGGCGACATTCTTGATAGATTGCTGTCCATTTTGAGCTTCAGGTTGTAGCCACTAAGCCTTCTTCCAACGACTGATGAGCTGCTGAGCTTGCTCTGCTTGCTGGTAGACTTCGCAGCGAGCGATCAATTCTTCTTTAGTACCATAAGTACTAAGGCCGCGGCTATCGAGAAACTCATGCAACTCAGATAAAAGAAACAGCTTGAAATCCGGAGATTTGGTGAATTCTGAACGCAATGCTGAATGCGGCTGCGAAATTGAGGATGAGAGAAAAGAAAGATTAACAGGTGTTGCGGAACTCTGGGTCTTGTCAACCTCAGCTGTTGGCTGCATGAGACTGTTGATTGGAAAACGCAAAGATTGCTGAGAAGTCAGAGAATTGCATACTTGGGTGATGTCGTCTACACCATTGCTGCTAGGTGAGCTTCGTTCTTGGTGAGGGCTTTTAGTTGCTCGTAAAGTTGACCTCAAGATTTCGCGAGTGAAAGCTTCCGGATTTAGCTCTGAAGTCAGCATTGCGAGACATTTGGCGGGGTCACGACTCAAGTCCATGAGGACTGCATGCATCGCCTTTTCTCGTGCTGGTTCGTTGACTGTGTGTTTCCTTAAAGTGGCCTTGATAGCCATTGCGACCTGTGTAATTCTATCAGAGTGTTGTGTTGGAGTCTTGAGACCTGTTGAATCACGGGATTGGTAGGCGGCTTGGCTGATCAAGGCCTCAAGGTCGCGAGCGAGCTGCGGCTGCAAAGGTTAAAACGATTCCAAATAGTAAAAAATAAAGGGATAAAGGGATGGAAATCATACCTTTTTCCGGTATTCAGGCGGGCTAGGGGCCTCTCTGCTTGGTCCACGGCTTGGAGGCGTTGTGACGGCTTGCCGTGACAATGGCTCTCTGTTCGATCCTTTGCTCGAAGGAGATTTGGCGAATCGAGGTGAAACTAGCTCTCTGCTTGGCCCATTGCTTGAAGGCTTAACGGCTTGCGATGGCGATGGCGCTGGCGCTGACATGCTATGACCCAATGTCTGTCCGTTCTCAGGCGATGGACTGCGCATAATCTTGGTGTTTGCTCCGAGGATTGGAGAACCTGACTTATGAGGAGGATTTACGGTAACAGGGTTGTAATATCGACCTCGTCGGTTGGCATTACCAGCGACTTGGATTGGGCTTGCTGAAGATTCTGTGCTAAAGGGTGGAACCAACGGATTGACTTGGGGCAATGCACCTATGACTTGATCTTGGTTTGGTAACGGAGCCGGCTCGGGAACCCGCGCTAGGGTTGTTTGGCTTTGATCCTCTGAAGGACTTGGCCTTAGAGCGTCCGCTGGGGTGTTTACTGGCACTGCACCAGCTGAAATGAATTTGTTGACTGTGGGTATGGAAGCACCTGCGTCTAAGCTATATTGCGGGATCGGAGGCAGTAGTGCTGTCTTTTCATCGACTGGCCGAGCTGGAGGTTGAGGTTGCATCCCCTGGGCTGCGCTCATGGGTCGTACTGTAGATCCAGCGTTTATCTGAGGCGGATATTGACCCTGTATGGCAAACCCTTGGCGTTGAATCTCGTTGTACATCAGCTTGTTTCGGTCAGACTGAATTTGGAGCCACTTGTGCGGATTTGAACGCTTGAGCTGCTCGTCGTTAAGCAACTGCTTCACCTCCTTCATTTCTTCCGCTGTGAGTTTATCCTGGTCATCGATCGCAAATGTGTCCGACTGGACAATCGCACGAATTATCGGGTTGTCACTTTGAGTCTCCAAGATCTTATCCAACACCTGAGGGTCCAACCCCACAAATTTGGTCAAGTTTTTTTGCTCAACATCCTTCGGCTCAAATAGATATTCACTGAGTTTCTTGGATGCATATGCTACTGGGTTCTTCTTGTCAACCACTCTGGATGCCAACTGCATCTTGAAGACAGTTTTGTTGTGGACAGTATCCTCGAATGTGCCCCCTGCAACGAAGCGATAGACGAACGTAGGTTTTGTTTGGCCGATACGATAAGCACGTCCAACAGCTTGCTCTTCCATAATTGGATTCCACTTGAAGTCGAAGATTATGACACGGTTCGCAATTGGAAGGTTTAGTCCCAAACCACCCGCAGCAGTAGATATGAGGTAGATATCGGTATTCCCCTTGTTGAATTCCTTGATCATATCTTGTCGCTTTGTTATTGGGGTGGTACCGTCGAGTCTTGCGTATTTACGGTGCTGTCGAATACAAAGTTCTTCCAGGTAGTCTAAAGTCGGAATAGATTGCGAAAAAATGAGGACTTTGTCATTGGCTGTTTTTGACGCATCCAGAATTTGACACAAAATTTTGACTTTGAAGGATAAGTCGATCGATTGCATGTCAGGAGCCTCCTGCTTGAAAAGCTTAGTCATCTCGTTGATGAGCTCTTGAGAAACGCCAACTTTCCAGACATCGGCATTGAGCTGCGCAGCTATATCAAGGTCTGTGCTGTCTCGAGAAGTCGGTGTATCTGTGCCACCCGATATTTCTTTCTTGGCATCTTGCTTGCGGTCATGCAACTTGGTGTTGAAACACTGTGGATGGTTGCAGAGGAGCGAAAGGATTGCTAGCCTGAAATTGATATGCGTTAAGCGAATATCCCCCGTAAATGAATGTAGGAATAGTGAAGATGGACATACCAGTGCCATATGGTCGTTGTTTTGACTTCGCCGGACTTGGTGCGCTCATATGCAGAGCCAGCAGTCATCAATCGCACGTAAATGGAATACGCCTTTCTTTGTATCTGAGTCAGAGGGACTGTTATGACGAACTCCTTTTTCGCTGGCAGATCATTGCGAAGAACAGACATATCGGCTCGATGGACTTTTGGGGAAAGATCTTCCTTTAGCACTCCTAGCATCTTCAGGCTCCTTCGTCGCTCGTAAGATGTGCTGTCGTAATAAAGGCCATCTTGAATTGGCTCGACGTACTTCGAGCGGAATTCAAGGATTGGACCTAAGAAAACGGAACGATTATTAGTGGACCT
Organism: Hyaloscypha hepaticicola; assembly: GCA_002865625.1. Lineage (NCBI taxonomy): Eukaryota > Fungi > Ascomycota > Leotiomycetes > Helotiales > Hyaloscyphaceae > Hyaloscypha > Hyaloscypha hepaticicola. The sequence continues at coordinate 786,900 of KZ613473.1, forward strand.
TGCTTTGCATTGCGTTTAGAAAAAGGTAGAGCGGCAAAGTCGCTGCCTTATTTGCAGAAGTTGATAACTTGAGGGGAAAATATGCTATAGACTTACCAAGGTAGTTCGGGCTGACCCATTCGATCATGGCATGATACTCCTCAATATTGTTCGCAAGTGGAGAACCGGTCAAAGCAATCCGACTCTTCGACCGAAACTTCGACGCTGCAAGAGTGATACCCGCGGTGGTATTCTTCATCTTGTGAGCCTCATCTGCGACGATAATGTTGGGACCTTCAAGAAGGTGCTTCTGGACTTGTTCATGTTGTCCTTCGTTAAGGCTTGCAGCTTCACGGCCCTTGGTCTTCTTGTTTCCAATCAGTGTGCGAAACATCTCATAGCCTAGGACGAGAACGCCTCCGTCCAAGTACCACTCTTCGATACTCTCCAGCCTCTCGCGTAGCTTGACCGAGGCATCAATCTTCCTGGGATTAAGCGTTGTCAGCATGTCATCTGGAATCCAAGTCAAGAGTTCATCCATCCAATTATTGATTAATCCAGGCGGACAGAGAACCAAAGTTCGGGAGACCTGCAGACTCAAAGGGATTTGGCATGAGATTTTTGGATCAACGGATGCCGCAGCTTCGGCAATAGCGACAAGCAACGTGATCACCTGCATCGTCTTGCCCAATCCCATCCTAGGACGATTAGTTAAAGCTCGAAGGGAGTGGTGAGTCAGACTAACGTATGAGCCAGAAGACAGCCCTGCATCGCCTCCGCATCCCCAGGCGTCACGATTTGGTTCCACATGAAGCGAACGCCATCAATTTGGTGCGGCTTTATACGACTGGCAATGTACTTGTGCACCATAACAAATCCTTGATCCTCGGCAGCTGCATCGTTGATGATGATCCCTCGATCCTCATCACCTGCATGGCCCGACTTGGCTAATCTAGCCTGGAGGACCTTTCTTCGCTTTTCCTGTTCCGCAACTCGGATTCGATTCTGTTCTCTTAAATCTCGAGCTTTTAAGTCCTCAAAGATGGGCTTCTTCCGCTTATTATGAGGTGTGTTTTGTTCTGAGACTTCATCCTCGCTCGTGCTGTTACGGAATTAATAACTATTGAAAGGAGAGAACAGTTACTTACCTGGTATCTTGGGCACGACATCTGGTCGCTGACAGTGGCTCTCCGTCTTCGTCATATACGTCAACATCGCCAGATATTATTCGTTTGAGTTTGGACTCTTGGACTTGTTTGCGATGGTCAAAATAGCCCTCCATTCGGCAACAGAGTTTGTAGAAAGGCGCGAATAGAGGAGTCTTGTTATCTAAGACCTTCTGTAGCTTATCGTGCTCCGGAATCTTGTGTGAGGAGTGGTAGCGACCATCCAGAAACATTACGAACAGACGGATAAAGCCAGTAATGATCTCGCGGACAGAACCATCCATGCCTTGTACGGGACCACTGTCTTCAATCATAGCTCTAATAACTTGAGTCATGTTGTTCCAAAGTGTTTCCTCGGACACGTGAGGAATAAAAGCAAATATTGAAGCTCTTTTGACTTCGTCCATAGTGAAAAAGACCTTGATCAAGAGTCGCTCTCTGTCAAAAGATCTTGCCCATGCTTTGTAGCTGTATTTCGCAATGGCGGCAGGATTATCGTAAGGTGGCATATTCTCTGGATCTGGCATAACGTCGGCGTTGGCAATTGTATCATTATTCGAATCAGATATGCTGATGGGACTACTTTGGAGGGGGCTGTTGCGATTGATCAGCCTAACTAGTGGCTTCGTCTTCTTCTTTTCTGGGGTGATCAAATTGACAATTTCTTTGGCTGGAGAATCATCAGAAGAGAGCATAGTTAGATCAACTATCTTAGAGGGGGTGCTGGTAGTTGCGGCTGGTAATTTGGGAAGCGTTTGATCTTCGTCCTTGATGTCAGGAGTACCCATATCGTTCGCCGACGGAGAAGAGAGAAATTCGTAATCTTCGATATCAGATTTGGCCTTTTCAGAAGAGAGCTTGCGTCTCTTGGAAGTCTTGGGGTAAATTGGTGTTCTTAGGAGACCTCTCGGGGCGTCGAGAACACTATCATCAGACATCATCGCATCCTCTCCATCCTCGTCTTCAGGATCTGCAAGATTTAGTATGTGTCGTTCCTCCTCAATCGTAGGGAAGGCTTCGTCGGGAACCACGAAGTCATCCATGCCATCATCCGAGCTGATTTCTTCACTCTCGCTGCCGATTGACTCTCCTTCTTCCCCATCACTACTCGGACCTGTTGACTGTTTTGTGCGAGGTGTTTTTGCGGTGACGGATGGTACCGGAGCTGGCTTCTCGGGAGCAGTTTTTAGCTCCAGGGTTTTGATCTTGAAGGTCAGATCTGCACGATCGAAAATGCTTAGCTCCATGATGCGAGTCTGCTTCCTGACTTGTTGTTTGCTTGTCCAAACGTCATCAAGAATCTCTTTGCGCATCTTTTCAATGCGTTCACAAATGTGTTTCAGATCTTTCTGCGCCGCCACGAGCTGATCTCGCTTGGTGCGTTCTTTTCGAGACTTTTTCCACAGGCTATAGGCCTTTTTCTCACGCTTAGGTTGAGTCTTCTCTTTCCACTTGGTAACAAGATCGGCAATTCCTTCATCAATCGCTTCGTTGATCTCCTCGCTGCTTAGAGGGTACTTATTTGTATGTTTGAATTCACGCTGGAGTTCACCCTGCTCTTCCTCGATCTCCTTCCAGGTGGCGAGATCATACTCGTTCTCTTCGTCTGAATGACCGTAAATAGTAAGTACTTCATCTCCATCTTCGAGATAGAGGTACTTCTCTAGGTTTGAAGGATCGAAGTTGTCATATGAATTGAAAATCTCTGGGCCAAGTGGGTTAAATGTAACCTTGTTCTCGTCCCTTCCATCATGAGACTGCTTTTGAATAGCCCTTGAATCAATCTCTGGCCAAGAAGGCACTTCTTCCCGTCGAGCGTGGATCTGACCATTATCGGCGTAGAATAAGGTGAACGAAGGCTTATGAAATTTTGGTACGAGCCTCTCGGGATATGGACGTACAGCTGAAAATATCTTGCCATCGCGCTCGAAAACTTGACGTTCTGCGCGCAAGAAGCTTCGCATGATACTGTGAACATACAGTCGTTGGCCTATAGATATCTTTTTAGGGAGCTCATTAAACTCTCTTGTATCATCAACAAGAGCTAGTTCTTTGCCAACCGCAGTGCCTTTGTAAAAAAGGTCATCCACAGGGAACTTTTTCTTGCTAAGATAGCGTGTTGCGGAGACCTCAGCTGCTGAACCTCGTTTGCTTAAGCTTCGACCATCAGTAGATTTGCGAGACGATGCTTCATCAACGGTGCTAGGTGCGTGCTCAGACGCGTTAGGTCTGGGCAGACGGTCTTTGAGATTCCAAGAGATTTCAGATTCTTTGCCTGGTTGAGGTACAAGAACAGGCATGAGTCTTTTCCGGCCATCAGGGCCGAGGAATGCAACGCCTGGCACAATGGCCTGAGGACGGTTAAGGACAACAGCGTCGGCTGCAGTTGGAAGGTCTCGGTTCCTATCCGGATCAATAGTGGAGGTAATGAGAGTTGGTGCAAGACGCTTTCGTTTCTTGAGCTCGACAAAACCTGCACCTGGTTCATCAGCAGGGTAGGCCACCAAGAGTGGTAGACCGTTGTCAGACTCCAGCATGGCCTTGTTTTGCGCCACGTTATCGAAACGAGGCTCCTCTTCTTCCGAGGCATCTGGAGAACCTAGCTTACGTCTCTTGTTTCCGGCTGTCTCAGAGGATAAGTACGTCCCTGAGGTATGGCGGTCCCCGGTTGGAGTTTCCTCGGAGAGTGGAGGCGGAAAGGTCGATGAGTTCAGCAACTGAGATCTATGACCCGGACTCGTCTCCACAGAAAGAGAAGGTAGCAGTTGCTGTGCCCGAGGAGCCAGACGATCAGGGCTAGAGGCAGGCTTGTAGACATTAAATCGTTCCATAAGCACTTTCAGCGCATCATGAAATGACTCGAGCTCAGCAGAAGTACGAGTTTTGAGAGGCTGGTCCGGTTGATAAGCTTGATATTGAGCACTCAGACGGCGCAGCGTTGCAATTGCATCACGGAAAAATCCTCTTGGGCCTAGAAGTGTCAATCCTAACTCTTCTTTCATAACGGTTTCGTCGACATCCTGCAATAGAACACATCCATTGACATTGTTGCGTCTGAGTGCTTGCTCTAGTGAGGAAGTATCGAAATCTGGCATCCTATATGCTGATCGCCATGATCGATTTTGAGTGCAAATCTCTGTCACGACCCTGTCAACACTCCAATCCCATGGATCACTGCCATCTCGAGTTGTAGTCATTTTCAATATCGAATTCCTGCCTAGAGTCATCGGCAGAGTTGGTAGCTGACCCAGCCAGAGGAGGATCGAAGCGCTTCGACCTGCAAAGGTGAGATTAGTCATGGTTCTCAATTTTGCCTTTCGAAATCAGGAGTAAAGATAACGTTGACATAGGTTTCAGAGATGAACGTCCTGACAGCAAGAGGTAGTGCAGATATGGGGAAGAGAACGAGTGGAGATATTTGGGTAAGATTAGTGGAGGAGTGAGGGAGTTCAAAGGTGTAGTAGAGTGCTTCTTGAGAATGAGGAAGAAAAGGTTCACATACTCTAGACGTGACAGTAAGGCCTTCTCAAGACGGTTTGGACTGGTGAAGACAACATGGAGACACCTATTTATCCTTGCTCAAAGATTTAGATTGGAGAATATCTCGGAATTGACGTGCGGAGAAGGTGAACGGCTCGATCTTCGAGTCTAAAATGAAAGACGAAGCGCCGCAGTCGTAGCGGAGTGTCTGAAAAGACCGTGTTATGCGTGGAGCAAGAATTGGATCGTACAAGAAGGATAATTGATGTGGCGACAAAAGGAGCGGCTCGAGGTAGAGCAGATGGTGTGGAGGAAGGACGAGGCTGTAGGTGAAGTTGAATTCAAGGTCAATTCTGACGCGACTCGAGAGACAAGGCAGTCGCGCCTTGTCGCATCTTCTTATCTTAGCGTGCCTAATGAGGACTGTTGCCCCACTCTGCCGGGTTGTGGAGGGGGGAAACTGACCTGTCTTACAAATCGGCTATGAAAACCTATATCAAATTGATTTACTTTACTTTCACTTCTCCCATAAGACGCAAGAACCAAGCAGATTCTCAAGAAAGTCATCAACCTTTCTACTTTGACGTTCGTGGTTCCTCCTTCGAGATGCCATCCGGTAAGGCCGAGAACGGGGACTACCCACCGACCTTGACGGCTTCAGAATCTGAACAGCTTCTCTCGACAATCAAAGACTGGTCAATAGCTAATGGTTTGGCCGTGAGGCCACCATTATCACTTGTTAAAAGTGATTCCGATCCTCACGGTATTCTTGCAACGACCGCACCAGTCACATTATTCCCGAGTCCTTTTCCTCGAGTTTGCTTTGAGCAAGCTAAGTCTATTCAAAAATCATATAACAAATTATACGCGGCTATTGCACAAGATGAAAAATTTCTGGGCAGCATAGTCCAAGAGTGAGTCTCTTCTACTTTGTGTCTGGCAACAAATTTTTCATTCTTGCATGACGTATTTGCGGCGGCTGACCCGAAACAGAATTCTTGAAGTGGATGAATTCATTGCTCAGTTATGGCAAGTGCATCTGAAGGTGAAAGAAGAGGGCTATGTGCAGGTATGATGTGGCAATCTTCAATCTAATTGTGTACTAAATACCTTCAGAACCTTTCGCTAGGGCTGTTCAGGTCCGATTACATGGTCCACCAAAGCACAAATGATCATACGCCCACAATCAAACAAGTGGAATTCAATACCATTGCTTCATCTTTTGGTGGACTGTCGTCTCAGACTTCTAGATTACACAAGTTAGTCATCGATAAATCGCAAGATTTCCTCTACAGCTAAATCACCCGATTGACATATTGCAGGCATCTCTCAATTAGTGACTATTCGCTCCTAGATAACCCACTTCTCGCCAGAAACCTAGATCTACCCGAGAATTCAAGCACAACTTCTCTTGCATCAGGGCTGCGGGTTGCGTTTGATACCTATAAGTCCACGTCTCAACCATTACACGACTGCTGCATTATCTTCTTAGTTCAAGACCCCGAACGAAATATATTCGACCAAAGACATCTCGAGTACGCATTACAGCGAGACAATTCACCAATTCCTGTTTTCCGCCTGCCATTTGGCCAAATTCTCTCTCGGACCTCGGTTGCAAAAACCACGAAACGACAACTTTTGTACCATGTACCTAGCCATACTTCGACGATCTTCGAAGTAGCGGTTGTCTATTTCCGAGCTGGTTATGGACCATCAGACTACCCCGACGAATCAGCATGGAAAGCACGGTTCCAGATCGAGCGGTCTAATGCTATCAAATGTCCTACAATTTTGACACAACTAGCAGGAGCAAAGAAAGTGCAGCAAGTCCTCGCCAGTCCGACATCTCCAGACACACCTTCTATCCTAAACCGATTTATCAAGGATTCCCCAAAGGAAATAGAAGATTTAGAGAAAACCTTTACAAATATCTACCCATTAGATGAATCATCATCCGGCCTGTCAGCCCGAAAGCTAGCAACCGACCCAGCAGATTGCAAAGGCTACGTGCTCAAGCCTCAACGTGAAGGAGGCGGAAACAACACCTATCGCACGGCGATCCCACCATTCCTTAAATCTCTCCCAGAAACATACTGGAAGTCCTACATTCTAATGGAAATTATCACTCCTCCTCCAGTCCACAACATCATTCTTCGAAACGGAGTTCTGGAGCAAGGAGGTGTGATCTGTGAATTGGGTATTTATGGGACTTGCGTCTGGGATCAGGGAACGGGGGAAGTGATTCATAATGAGGAGGCGGGATACTTACTGAGGACCAAGGGAGACAAGAGTGAAGAGGGTGGGGTTGCTGCGGGTTTTGGGAGCATGGATAGTTGTCGGTTGGTGTGAGGAATAGAACTGGACGCATTTTTGGGCTTGTAGGAGTTGCATAACTTGGTTTGGGTGCCCTAGAGTCAGCTAAGCTTCAGATAGAATTCTCAATCTTCCCCAATGGGCTTTGGAGAGTCTTCATTGCCCAATCTTAGTTGTTGCTAGTTCAGGTCCTCTTATCGCAGCAGCCTCGGCGGCCTACTCCAGAAACGCCGATTTCAGTGCCATCAATTCCAACCTTTTACGCTTCAATACATTTGCATTATTTATCTGGCCCTTTTCTCCGTGTACTGCTGTTTCTGGGGTAGTCTATCTCTTCACAGTCAAATGCGACGCATCATCTGCCTCACAGGCAAGCATCCGGAGAAACCTCCGCCGTCATAAAAACCTTCTCCACCAAACTCTTTCAACCTTTCGATTTTCAAAAATATCCAAGGCCAATCAATCGAAACGTGTTTGAATTGTTTTTTTTTATTTTTTTTTATTTCTCTTTCCGAAGATGGGTTGCCAGCCGTTTTGTTGCATGTCGACCCTGATGCCGACATCGCTCCGATTTCGCGCAGCATGCTCGGGTTTAGACATGAGACATTTGGGGACAACATCAATTGATGATCTGGTCGAGTTGAAATTCATAAAAGTTTACGGCGTTCATTATCATCAGGTTTTCATGTCATTGGAACAGTAACTTTCGTTCCAAGGTGGAATTCAGAGCGAGAGGCCGATGTGCAAACGCTTGATGGAGTGGTTTGTTCTGAAATGCTAGAACTTGTTTCAGTATCCAAGGAGCACTTGGAACTTGTATTGCAATATTTCGCAGATTACGGAAGGTTCAATTCGTCGGGTTGATGCAAAAGCTCTCAGTGTTGGAGCCACAGGACCGTCGTTGAAGTCCTTGGACCCATTGCATGATGGCAGACGCTGCTCAAGGAAAACCATTGCTCAAATCACAGTTCATAGGGCTCACTGCGAGGCTACAGTGCTTCTATTCTGTTAGGAGGAGTCAATTAAAAATAACTTGGGAATCATGGTGGTGCATCTGTCTACCTGCACAGAGTCTGACGCTCGATGATGTCCAGAAACCCCTCTGAGCACTCAGATACAAAACTTTAAGTTCTCAATTATCCGTTCCATTGGTATCACTCTTCGTTTGAAGTTATTGGACGAAGCAACCTGCAAGAGTTTGGCAGCTGCATTGAGAGAGTCAGGCAATCGCTCTTTCCTCAACCTCCTCTTGCTTACTCCCCAATTTCAGCAGAAGCTACAGACCACATTTTCCTCGCAACAATATTGAACTACACGTCGCCTTTCATTCTTTAACATCATTCAATTTTTGGTCGGGAAAGCGTACCAAGTTATCAATTTGACGGCCTTGAGTCTATTGGGCTTCACTTCCGTTGCCCTTGCGCAGAGTATATTTTCAGTCGAAATTGGAACCCAAGCAGCAACAGCGGAGTCCCATTTGTTCGTTTCGTAAGTCTTGATTTACAAGTGCTCGCAGCTTTCCACGGTTCTCTTATCACTAGTCAGTTCAGAATCGAAGGCGGTCCAGATTTGTCCAAAGATGAAGAAGGGAAAGTCCATTCGCGATTGAGCTATTTACCATCGTGAGATTCTACTCAGTCTGCATCTCAGTTTCCCACCTAAAATGATGGATTCCAATATCTAGCCCTTTCATCTTTACCTTCATTGGTTCTAGCTCAAGTTTGGCTAACTGGTCAGGTATAGTCAACCATTATTTCAAAATGAACTGCTGCACAGAGATAAATAACTATGGCACAACCGACCACCATCAACTTTTCTCTTCAACATTTCACCTCTCAAACCAACAAACAAACCTCTTCAACGACAAATTCAACGACGGCATGGATCTTCATGCCATCTTGAATTCTGAACCCTCGGCCAGTCCAACCCAAGGCGTGCAAGCTCTGGACCAGCCAGGACTCCCTTTACCATCTATAGAGGAGATCCTTCCCTCCCACGAGTTTAGAAGATTAATGCAACGAAGCGAGGAAGAGCAGACGTATGCGCCTATTACGGACATCAATGACCCGAGAGCCGCCAGGTTTTTAAGAGAGATCCAAGGTGTCAGGACCAAATGGGAGCAGCATGAATGGCATCAATTAAGCGATGAACGGGGATTTCGCTGTAAGTACCTCTCTATTCTGCTCTATTTATGTCCAGGTAATTCGTGGATGCAAAAGCTAACACAATAGTCGACCGTTACTTTTGGAGATCGTATCATACATCCCTACCACCCATTATTGGACAGAGGCGGTCCAGTAATGATATGACCCTGAATGCCCCACTACTATCGCCTGTTCATCGCTCAGCTACACCACCTAAGTCTGCTGAGTTGGTTGAAAAAGCTAGGGAAAATGCAGACAAAGTTTGGGGCCAGATTGGAGCACAAACAGATTCACAAGCAGCACAGTATGAGAACTTTGACGGCGACATGGAAAGTTTGAAACCGTCTGCCACAGATGTCTCTAGAAGTCGTTCAAAGGAGAAAGGTATGGAAGCCTGTTCAACACCAGAAATACCAGCAACAAGCCCTTCGGCACCCTTTGCTCAGTCACTTGTTAGCAAACAGGCGACAGTTCTGACTCCTCAATGGGCCATAAAATATCAACCGGGAAATCTACCTAAGCTTGGCCTAGAGCCTGGAAAATGGGGGGATCACATTACCGCCTATGCACCGGGCAAGATGCTACGACCTGGCAAGGCTTTCGCTATAGATACTTCGGTCTCTTCTAGAAAATTTGACTGGAATTGGGGACTTTACACCCTTCTTGCCAGGATTCCAGGCGGCAGGGCGAAGCTAGATGTCCTCTACCAAATGTGTGTGGAGTGGTGTCCAGCTGTGAATTTGAAGAGCCACAACAATAACAAGAAGGAGAAGAAAAACAGTACTTGCCGTCATTCTCTTTCTCAAAACGACTGCTTCATCTCAGAGGATAAGATGTGGCGCCTTGCCAACACCGGAGAGACGAAAGTCAAGAAACCTGGACCAGAAAAGAACAAAAATCCCGCATTGACGTGGAAGAAACGCAGGCCAGGATCAGGTACCTCAGGAGCTAAAAATTCTAAAAGCCAGCAACGCAGACGTTCGACTCTCAACTGCGAGAGCCCCAACCTTCACTCAGCACTGCTCATCTCCTCGTTTGAACCGGCTTGCTCTACCGATTTTAGATGGCCAGGTTCTCTCGAAAAGGAGGCTGGTCAGCAAGACAACACCTCAGACCAGGAGATGGTGGAGGGCGCAGCGGCCATGCTCTCGCTCTCAACTGCGGGGTTCAAAGCTATCAATAGCTCATCGTCCGGATTTACTCCAATTAATGTCTCCTCTGGCGCTCCTGCAACTAAGAGAAAGCTTGAGGATGGAAACGATGCTTCTGAGCAAGCTGCCACTCGCCTGCGTACTGGATAAGAAGGCACTGACCTCTCATGTGTGATGGAGTGATGACCATCAGCACCTTCGGACTGCTGGGTACGTTTGGAAGAGTTCATGCTAGTGAAGCCTGCGCGCTTTGCAACCTTTTATAGTTTCGGATTTTGCATGTTTGACAGGTTGTTATTTTTTTTTGGAAGGCTCTAGCCTACTTAGGAAGCTTTCAGGTTTCAGATCACTTGATCTTTACTCTCCTTTGGCCTGTGTTGGGCGCAGAGTCTGGGTCTGGTTTGGTTTAGGCGCGTTGGGCATGCACCACAAATCACTAAAAAAGAGCGAGTCAGATTGGTACTTCATTGGCAGGAAACTGGGCGTGGATCGTCAACAAGGCGTGTTAGCAAATCTGTCGATGAGCCCTGCGCCCGGATCTTTGCTGGTGGCAAGCGTTGTTTTAGCGATAGCAGTAGAATATATCATCTTTCTTGTAATCCTCGTGCCTTGTGATAATGCCTACTTACACTTGACTTGCGGAAAAACGGGGCACGAGAGTGGAGCAGGCGAGAAGAGATGTATTTAATATGTAGACCGCGCCACCCAGTTCGTACAGGTATTCTTGCATTTCGTACACGTACAATAATTAACGCCACACCGGCGCTATCAAATCCTTGGTCACTGACAAAGGGAAGAAAAGGGGTATTTGGTAGTTTTCGGTCATCGTGCTTAGTTGTAGAGTTTGAAGCAAGCATTTACTGCGTGGGCTTCTTCGGGGAAAGGACCTCGAGTTTTTCTGAGGAGAAGGACTGTTAGTATGGAGGAGGATGGGATGGGATGGGATGGGATTGGATGGGGGAGGGCTTACGTTGGATTAGGTTCAAGGCGCTTCTGGGTTTGCCCTCTGCATCTGTGTATTGGCTCATTGAGGCTTCGCCTTCGACATAAACCAACGTCCTACAACAAACATCATTAGCCACACTGTCCCACAACTCCCACCCTTCCTTCCCCTCCCATCCCATCCTTTCCCCAGCATCCCCACTCCCTTAACCCCCCAAAGAAAAACATCAAGAGGAAAAGGGAAACAAACCCCTTATCCAACCCCGCAATAAAATCCCTCTGCGGCCCCTCCGGCAAAAAACTAGTAACCCGAAACCAACTCGTCTTCTGATTATCCCTCGGTCCAGAATTTGTCCCTACCGCATACCTCAAAATCTCCTGTCCTGTACTGGTAGCTTGCAGTTCGGGCGTGTCGGCGAGTCGGCCTATGATGGTCATTTTGGCGAAGGAGGAGCGGGTGCTGCTGGTGGAGAAGGTGCGGAAGCTGAGGGGGAGGGCGCGTGGGAGGCGGTGGAGGAGGGTGGACATTTTGGTCGTTTAGGGGGGGTCGGTGGTGGATTGGGGACTGGTGGGGATGGGAGGTGAGGGATTGAGGCGGGATGAGGCGGTTTGGATGGGAGTTGGGATGGGGAGGTGCGTGGTGGAATTGCTTTGGTTGAGGGCGCAAAGTGGTGGTGGTTTTGAGAAGTCGCGTTCGTTCGATCGCGACTTTTTGGCGATAGGGGGGTCACGTGATGAGAACAGCTGCTCAGGTACGGTCGTACCTCAGGTACCGTTTGGGGAAGGTTGAATTGAGATTTCACTTTTTATCTGATCGGTTTAGAGTTAAGAGTCTCAGTTCTAGGTGTATTAGATTGCCATGTTCGATTTATCCTTTTCTGAAGTCGCACTTCTGGCACGTTTCGATCCAACAAGCGCCACGGCAGAATCTCGAACTTGAGCAACTTCGTTCGCTGCTCTCAACCTCGTAGACTATTGAGAATATCAAATATAAGGAGCAAGAAATGCTCGAGCTGAGAAGTTGCTTTGCCATTATGGCGTGATTGTAGAGATAATTATACGGTGTCAAGGGATTCACGAATCCTTAGTTAAAGGATTATTTCAGTTTCTGTGGCTTAGCTGAAGCTTGATTATAATTAACAGTGGGTAGATTGATTCAATTCAACGGATAGAAGTTGATCTTTCGAGAACGATAGAGTAGGGGATTGATGTTGCTCAAGATGAACCTCTTTGTACGATGAATAAGTGAACTCTTCTCAGTAAGCCCGTATTCAATCAAGCCGAAATCATAAAGTCCTTTGGCTCCGGGCAAATTTTCTTTAGAGATATTGTTCATTGATGATATCCGGATTCAAAACATCAGCCACCTGCCGTCTATACGTCACTGGCAAAGTCTCAAAGGGGGTTCAAATGCCACATCATCAGAGGCCGAGAATACGAAGCTGAGATGCCTGGGATGAGATGGGAACTTGAGAAGCAGATCTTGCTTGCTTGAAGGTCGTTGACATAAAATGGAGATGGCTAAACTTGAAAATGGTTGGAGGACACCAGAAAGGTCATGCACGTAACAAGATATCATGCGGTGACAGGTAGGACTTCCCGTGATATACGAACATGTGACGTGTCGATGATGCAGGAGGATGGCTAGCTGCAGCTGAGTTGGTCGAGGTTGGACAGCATTGAAGTCTCACTTGAGCATGAGGGCCGACAATGCGGTTCAAGACATAGCCAACCGCTGCTGGAAGCGTGGCGTATGATGTCAACTTGAAGCGGCCGAAGAGAACGACTCGACCTGCGAAGTAAGAGCGGTCTCAATTCAAGGTCGAGGGTACAGCATGAAACAGGTACAGCGTCCTCCCTGGCTGCGTGATTCGAGAGTGAAGAGGTCTGAAGTACGAGGAAAGAAAAATATCGACGATTGGGTGTATAAATAGACCAACGCAGACCAACGCATACCTACCCATGTCAAGGCATTTTGGCGTTGTTTAGAGGTCGTGGAGAAAAAGCTTGATTGATCCCAGGCTCCCAGCCCCCTTTATCGACTTTTGCTTTTGTGAAGTTCCTTTTCAGGATCAATCGAGAAGCGAGCTATCGATAGGAGATCAGGCGGGCAAGTAGAGGAGAAAGCGCCAAAAGATCGGGGAAAAAACAATTACAAAGACAAGATCCTTACTTACTCATCAATTCTACCCCAGGTCTTACAGTGCCAGATAAGTACCTAGAAGCATTCGAAGTTCCAAGAATCGGGTCGATATCAACGCCTTGAATGTAGATCTGCAGTTCCGCAACACAACTGTGAGCTGAACCCATGATCGTCGAACGGCGCACATCACACGAAGTGGATAATGTGTTAGGGAATACGAAGCAGCTCCACGTTACGGATACACCGCGTGCACCGTTATGATCTTCGTCTACTTAGACCATGCCGGGATCAACAAGAATTTTATCATCCCATATGACATCAAGTACAGTACAGTAAAAGGTAAGATTAAATCTCGACAACGTTGGCAGGGCAGAACCTGCGGGGTCTCCGTTATTGCTAGCTAGCAGGAACTGACTAGTCGGGAGCTCGGAATTGAAAGATGAGGCTTGGCTTCATCGAGACAAGCGTCGCAAGAAATCGAAATTGGATCTGCCCCAGAATGGGGGGCCCATGCCATCTGAATCAATAATCCGAATTTTTGTTGCATGAACAGCGAGTATCGAAACAAGGACTAGGGCTGAAGTTGTGAGTGAGTAATGAGTATTGGAATACGAACATAAGGATGTACTGAATAGACTATCTGCTAAGAATAACTCTGCATAAAAGGAACTCCAATCGCAAGGAAAGGGAAGAAAGGAGACGCACTGCCATTTATGCCGCCACTCGGCATGAATGGGATGTGGCTGGGGGCTAGCTAGGGGCTGGCCGTCATTTCGCTTAGAGGGCGACCTCTCCTGAAGCAGCTTCAACGTCCACGTCCACCCAGCACTTTCTCCTTTCAGACTGCGAGGGAACGTCTGGCAACGAACCCCCCCGGCGTTGTTGGTTTCCAGTTGCCTTCTGTCATGCGCTCCTTGTCGGCTCGTCCAAGCTTCTTGCAATTCTCCGACCCCCTGAGATCCGTATCCATCGATTACATCGTTGGCTTCCCAGGCCTTCCCTCCCCTCGTGTCACGCAGTGCTTTGCTGTAATTCCCACATCCAATGGCTTCAAACGCCTCCGTACTGGTGAGATGTGAGTGGTTCGAGGACAGCTGGACTTGTACAGCGCCCGTGGCGGCCTGTACTCGTCAATAGATGGCCGACTGGTGGACAGCTCTTCAACCTTGAAACCACACTATTTAGTATTTACACACCAAGTTCGCGGTATTGGTGCAGGGCGACGACCCTACGGCTCTGCACTTCGGTACGGAAAAGACCCTTTGGCTGGACACCGGAGAGCCGTCTGCCGCGGACCTCCAGATGAGAGGCGTCAAGCCACGCCCCAGGAGTCAGGACCCATCATAGGGAATCGCAATCTCTCGTGGAAGCCATCGTGCCAAGCGCCTCTCCAGTCTCAAAAGGATTTGTGGTTCCACTGTGAAGCCCGCACGGAGGTCAGTAGTGCACGGAAGTACGCATACCGTCCAATCGTTTCTCTCTGTGCCTGTCCAAGCTTCTCATCTCATATCCTTGATACCCTTGACTCGTTGGTCACCGTGCCCGTTCGACCTCGATTTCGGATTGACGAACCCCTCACCCCTGTACTTGCTTATTCGCGATCCGGCACCATTGACCCATTGCTCTCATAAGCTCTTTTCCACTCACACCTATCTTCCAGTTCTGCACTCACTCATAATTCATTGCATTATACTTGTTTTTGGCTGAAAGCAACGTACGCCTGCAGGTACTGCGCCAATGCCACCCACGCTCGTTACACCTTATTGATAGCTTCGACCTGCCGTTTCTTTAATTTCTTGGAGCAGTTCCCCACCAGTACCGTCTACTAGCTTTTGCTGTTGTGGTCGTTTTCCTTAGTGACGATGGTGTCTGCCATGCGGTCGAAGACTCTCGTTTTGTTATTACTCTGCTTCTATATCAACTTTGCTATTGCGGATAGATGGGCAATTCAACAACATAGGCGTGATGGACAGTCAACAACAGCTACCGAAGCTTCGGCAACTCCGTCACCTACGGGAGGAGACAATGGCGGAAAGAACGGAGGAGGGAGTACGTCGGCGAATGCAACTATAACTTCGACTTCGACTTCCAGTTCAGTGTCTGCTACGCCCACAGGGGCCGCCATTACTGCTATTACATCCAACATCAACGGACCAGCTCCAACCGCCAGTGTCAACTTCTCCAATTTCAGTTGTAAGTTGACAAATACTCTTGTGGGTGTCTATGCTAATTGGTATAGCTTCTGCAACACCGGATGCGCTTCCCCTCCAACCTGAGATCACACCAGGCTTTTCGGTTGCCGGAGTTTTGTTAATACTGAGTGGAGTTGTCTATACCATTATTGGAATCAAGAACAAATGGATTCACATTTATCTCTCGGCAGCGTATCTCGCCAGTCTCGCGGTGACGGTTCTCATTCTATATGTGATGAACCCGCCCGTCAGCAATGCCATCCAAGGAGCGTACGTCGTCGCAATTACCATGACGGGATTGATTCTGGGTGGTGCCGCGATTATATTCACCGAGATGACCGAGGGCTTGGGTTGTCTGTTTGGAGGGTTCTGTTTCAGCATGTGGCTGTTGGTCTTAAAGCCTGGCGGACTCGTGACCACCACTTCCGGGAAGTCGATTTTCATTGCCGCATTTACGCTTGCGGGGTTTTCGACGTCCTTCACCCACTACACTCGACCATATGGATTGATTACGTTCATTTCGTTTGGAGGAGCAACAGCTATTGTTATGGGTATTGATTGTTTTAGCAGAGCTGGATTGAAGGAATTTTGGGCATACCTTTGGGACCTCAACTCCAACTTATTTCCACTTGGAGCCACGTCGTATCCACTGACGAGAGGAATCAGAGTCGAAATCGCCGCTACAATCATCATATTCCTTGCTGGCATCCTGTCACAATCAAAACTTTGGAAACTCATCAAAGAGCGTCGCGAGCACCGCGCAGCTGAACGGTTAAAGGACGTGCGAGACTTGGAGAAAGAAGAGGAGAATGTTGGAAAAAGGATCGAGCACACGACTGCCGCCGACAGGAATCAATGGGAGGCTGCCTATGGCGAGGGAAACGCCGCTAGAGGCGCTCCGAGAGATTCTGGTGTAGGGGAGATGGAAAGTCAAAAGAAAGGACCAACAAGTGAAGTTACATCAATTCGAAGATCTGGCGACGACGAAATTGAAATGTCAGAAATGTCATCTCCTACCTTGGTGAATGGCCCGGGGCTTGTGATGATGAACAACGGTCAGGATGGCGGGCCCGTTACTGTACGAGTTGCGCGAGACCTCGAACCTCCGCTGGAGCTCGACGAAAATGGGAATCCTATCGAACGTCCAGCACAACGTCACAGTAAACTGTCAGCGCGGAGCGCACAGGTAGAGGAAGAACAGGTCTGGGTTATAGGGGCTGATGGCGAGGCCCGTCTAGAGCGCAAACCCTCGAGACGGAGCTCTTTGCGACAATCAAATCCCGTAACGAAATCACCAGAGGTTGTCGCTCTGCCTTTCAAGGTACCTGAGGGCGAGGTGATGGAAGACGATCGCTCATCAGTGGCCACTTTTGCGGACGAGGACCAAGCAGGAAAAAGGCGCCTTTCTGCCCGTCTATCTCAATCGCTCATGCGAAAATTATCTCAAAGATCCAACAGAAATTCGAAAAACTTTACCATCGGAGAAGGAGAGAGTACTGATGACTTGGTCATTCCTCGAGCGATTGAAGATGACCGGAGGAGTTCACTTGCCGCTACAATGGATGGACTAAGTGACGACGGGGATATACGAAGTTTGCGATCGTCTGTATACCACGAACATGATACTGCTGAGTCTTCTCGACTGCCCGAAGAGTCCAGTGTCGAAACCAAACAAGCTGCACCAGCCTCAAGTCCAACCATAAAGCTTACTAGTCCGGACGCCGAGGAGAAATCGAGACCTCTCTCTGCCGCCACAGTCGCAACAGAAATTTTGGATCCAGCGGAGCAAGAGCCGGCGGAAGAATCGAAGGCAAAAGTAGCCCAGATAGATGAGCCAGTTCAGCAGTCTTTGACCTCGAGTACGGATCCAAAAGCAGAGTCTGAGCAAGTAACGGAGAAGCAATTCCCGCACGAGGAGAAAGCCAAACCTGCCCAATCCGTCGTCTCTCAGGTCGATTCGAAACCAGTCAGCTTATCGAAGGATTCGCTACCACCCCAATTATCAAGAGTTGTGATGTCGTACAGAACCAATGAATGGGCCAAACATCTCAGTAACGCGGATGCCCCAGAAGTGGACGAGCTCAAGTTAGAAGAATATCCTACCGAGAGCTTAGATGCTGTCACTGAAGTGGCTGCACCAGTAAAGGTGGAGGAGCTTCAGCAGACTGCCGAGAATGCGATGCCACCGCCAGCGCCAGTGTCAAGAACAGTATCTCAACTGTCAAATAATGAACCAACAAGATCGAGCTCCGTTCAATCGAAGCATCCCTTCCCAGAGCAAGAACTTCTCTCACGAAACAACTCGCTCCAATCTCTATCACAACAATCACTCGGCCGTACCCTCGGATATCGTAGCTCCTCAAGTCCAGCAATCCCACAGCAGATCGTCGAATCACCCGTCGAAGAAAACTTCCCCTCAATATATCCCAACTTATCATCAAACAAGTTCTCGCCCCCGACTGTTCCTTACGGATCAACCAGCACCCTGATAGGGAAACGAGACACTATGCTCCGAGGAAAAGTTGGGTACTACAACAACCCCTCCGCTCTCAACTCGACTCCCGAATTCTCCTCCCCATCTCCCTTTCAACAACAACAACCCGCCCAATTTATCAGCGGTCCTACCTCTCGAACCGGTAGCGACGCCGGCTCAGTCTACAACTACCCAAATCCCAGCCACGACGACGACAACATCTCCCTCTCCGCGCGCCGGGATCTAATCCGTAAATCTTCCCTCCAGCAAGTCTCATCCCCACACATTTCTCAAGGTCCCATTCCCTTCGACTCCCATCAGCCGCGCAGAGAATCCGGCATCCCTCCTGCTCAAATCCGGGAGCAGCAGCTCGCGTCCTGGCGCGCTTCCTTGCAGCAAGATCTCCATGGTGGTATCAAGCCGAAGATAACCATTGAGCGGCAACGAAGTGCTCTTTGGCAAGAGCGACAGGCCGAGGATCAGAGGAAGGCACTCGAAGAACGGATGCGGAACCAGAGAGATAGCGCGTTTGATGAGCGGATGCGGAGAGGCGACATGCTAGATGCGCACCGCGAGGCGATGAGGAAGATGCAGGCGAAGGCCAATGCTGCTTCTCAAAGCCAGAGTTGAGTGTGATTTGATGGATTTGTTCATGTGTTTATGTATGATCTGACCTGCTGTTTTTATGTCGTTAAGGATAATACTTAATAAGTGGGTGGAGTTTGGATACCAGGATGGGCGACGGATTTTAGGGTCAAGGAAAAGGGTGATGTACATACTAGGCTTGGAAGAGGGACGCTGCGAAGCTTTGGGATATTTGTGTATATATTTGGTTCGGACCTCACTCAGTGAGGGGTCGATTATGTGGCTTTAAAAAGAGGAAAGTCAATTCATTAGATAGCACAATCGAAGATATTATAATTACAACCCTGTTATAATTCTCCAAGCGAGCGGTTGAAAGAAGGATTAGGTGGGGCCGAGGATAAATGTGGCGAGTTTGTTTCTATTGGGGGATGGAAGAATAAATTCTTTTGGATGTTGAGCTGGGTTTTGATCTGATCTGATCTAATCATATCTTTTGGGCTGAAAGGTTTTGTTGCATGTAGCAATCTTATCTCAACCTTGATGGTTTTCATCTGATCATGAAAGACGGACTTTCGTCGCAAACCTTGAGATGAAACCTCCGCGAAACTTTTAGTGAGGCGGGATTCACATTCTATAACAGACCCCTAAAATGTAAACCAGAGGGCTAGACTCTGCCCTTCTTGAACTACACAACTTGAAGACGTGGTGAAGAAATCACACACGTGATGAGCCGATCGGAGAGCCTTCCACTTCCGTACCCACATCCCGCATCGCGAAAGGCAAAATCGCGAGCCCCGAAGATCCCCTGTCCAGTCTAAAATCAGGGAAACCGGTATTCAGGTACACAAAGAAAGCACCCGACGTCTTTCGAGCCAACCGAGCTGGACCCTCAATATATGCGTTAATCTGACCTCCAGTTCTCTGCAAATTTTTACAACAAGAGAAAAGAGTTAAGTGATTTCTCTTTCTGCTGGGACCGATTTGCCCAAGTCATCGTGGTCCCTCTCTTAATCAGCAGACATGCATTAGGTGCTGCGGAAGGTTTGTGCAGTGAACGCCTGCACGAGGGGTAACGGATCACCTCGGATTCGCGCTCCCTTCTCTCAACGGCAATCCCGGCGAGTTTTCTCTCTTGTCATGTTTATCCCATTTTGAATTTCTATTTTTTGCAGGCGTGTTGTTGCGTGCGTGCTTCTCACGATGTATAATTGCGAGAGGATGGGTAAATCGACGGCGACCGCTCGCGAGCGGGAGCTGTATCGGTGAGTCAAGATTGCAGATCCTTCCTTTGCACAGTTCTCCCAACTGATTTTTGCGCGATAGATATTACCAGCCGGCAGAGGCGATACCGGATCCGAATTCAGATGAGCTGGTGGAAGGGGGAACGAAGAGGGCTTCAAATGATCCGTGTCTCACGGCGTTTGCGCAGCTTGGAGCTCTACGGTTGAATGCCAAGCGGGGCATCATTGCACTTTCTGCCGGAGACACACAGTATATAATCGCGGAGTCAGGTCAAGCACTCTCTCTGCAGGAGGATAACGATGATCGGGATCAGCTATGGCATGGCGTGGGGCTGCTCGTTCCGGGTGAAGATAGCATGGGGCCTGCCATGGCAAGACTCTTCTCAGATGCGCCGGATTCTACTTCGGCAATTCTTATCCGAGACTTGACAAAGGACGACAGGTTCAAGGATAAATGTGTTGTCGTTGATGGACCTAAGATACGAGCTATAGCCTGCGTTCCACTGAGAAGCCCGCTTCATAATGTGTTGATTGGCACCTACGTTGTTGTCGACGATAAAGTCCGGGAAACGCCGCCAAATGAGTGCGAGATAAAGTTCCTTCAAGACATGGCGGTGACAGTCATGGACTACCTGGAAGCTGGACGTATAAATAGGCAGCAATATCGGGCGGAGAGAATGGTAAAGGCCATTGGTCTGTTCATCGAGGGTAAGTCGACCTTGAGAGATTGGTGGTTAGAAAGAGGGCACAAGTTCCAGGAGGTTACAGTCAAGAAGCGACATCGAAATCCTTCCATGCTAGAGCAGCTCGCGGACCTCGAATTTGGCGTCCAAGAATCTTCGGACTACTTCTCGCACAATGGGTTACATAATTTGCCTGGCTACAGCACACAAAGATCCGTACCTCAATCTCCATCATCCTCCAGTTACTCCGAGCTAAGAGAGCGGACGGATGGCAGGCCTCTTCTTCCTGCCAGAGACACTTTGCTTTCCACCGACAGCTCCGGACAAACCACCCTTGTCTCTCGATCGTGGCAACAGCGGGCCAGCTCTGTGACAACCTTTGATGATAGCCTCACAGATCCAACTCCTGATCAGGAGAAATCTGTCTCGTTTGATCTTCCGCCAGCTCCAACATCTGATGCTCACGAAAAACCACAAGAAGGCCTCTTATCTGCAGACGTGAAGGCGGTTTTCGGACGAGCAGCTCAACTTATCCGAGAATCTATTGGCGTTGAGGGCGTCATATACTATGATGCTAGCATCGGATCTTTTGGTGGGAGTGCAGAAAAGGCGGTCATGGATGAGAAAGCCCCAGGTGCATTTCACGTCGATAAAGCCGCAACGAGCAGTGACGACGATCTTGCTCAAAAGTCAGCCGATGAGGCGGAAAATCTTGAGAATGGCCACGCCGCACCGCAAGCTACTGAGCCAGCTGAGAAGTATTGCAATGTTTTGGGCTTCAGCACACGTCGTCGGTCGAGCTTACGGGGACATCCCGTCATGCCAGAACGTCAACGATTCCCTGAAGCCGTCTTGAGGAAGCTGCTCAAACGGTACCCACATGGAAAGGTCTTTAACTTCGATCAAGATGGGGCATTCTCCTCGAGCGAATCTGATCAAGTTCCTGCTATCAATGTGAAGGATGCACAACCAGTTCCGGACTCTGAAAAGCATACTTCAGCGGAAAGATCGCGACGGAATAGGATTTCGAGAGAACAGGAAGCTGCTGCTATCTTGAAGGCGCTTCCCGGAGCTCGCAGTGTCTTTTTCTATCCTCTGTGGGATCAGAACCGGGAGCGGTGGTTTGCAGGCTCTTTGGTCTGGTCTACCCTCCCTACGCGGACATTATGTCCTGTCGAAGATATCACGTACCTCGCTGCTTTTGGAAACAGCACCATGGCCGAGATTGCACGATTGTCGGCACAAGTTTTGTCTAAGATGAAGACGGATTTCATTTCTAGTATATCTCATGAGCTTCGGTCACCATTGCATGGAGTTTTGGCTAGCGTTGAATTCTTGCAGGAGACGGAGATGACGGAGGTCCAAGTGGATATGGTGAATAATATTCATGCTTCCGGGAAGGTGTTGTTAGATACCATTAATCATGTTCTTGACTTTTCGAAAGTCAATCGGAGATCGAAGGAGAAGAGGAGACTGCCGAAGAAGAAAAGGAAGAATGGCCGGCGAGAGAGTGTGGATAATGGAGAGGAAGAGAAAGCAGATATTTGCATACTATCGGAGGAAGTCATCGAGAGCATATACGCTGGCCAGAAAATCAGCAAGAAAGCTTTCTCGCCTGGGCAATCCCGGCTTCCTTCTATCGGATGGAAAGAATCGCCTATCACGGTCATTGTGGATATCGACTGGCAGCTAAACTGGACTTTTGAGATTGATGCTGGTGCCTGGAGACGGATACTGATGAATATTTTCAGCAATGCGATGAAGTACACCAGTAACGGCTTTGTCAAGATCTCCCTAGAACTAGAAGCTGATGTAACATCTCGGAGCAAGAAGCCACGATCAAATCTTACCCTTCGAGTTCACGATTCTGGCAAAGGAATTTCACAAGAATTCTTGAACCATCAGTTATATAAGCCATTTACTCAAGAGGATTCTTTGGCTAGCGGCGCAGGTCTCGGATTGAGTATCGTCAAGGCGATTGTACAAGACCTTGGTGGTAAAATCGAGATTACTTCCGAGCCCGGGACGGGAACAGAGGCTGTTGTTCGAATACCATTGACCGCATCCCTCAAACCAGCTACAATCGATGGTCCTGACTTCGTCACTGAAGTGAAGGAGAACGTAAAGGGGCTCACATTTAGTCTCGAATGCTTTGACAGGTATCCTGACATCACGGAGACCCCAGATGGAATTCTGTCCGCTGAGTCGGAAGCAGCAATGCTCCTAAAGGCGTCTTTCCAGAGTACTTTGACTGAGTGGTTTGGCATGACAGCTACTCCACCTTCAGTAGAATCCGGTGCCGATCTGGTGGTGATTATGGAGTCCGGACTGGGTGACAAATCAGTCGAGGATATATTGCATTATCACCACACGCACGATGCAGCCAAATCTTCCAAGTCGGTTGCCCTTGTACTTACAAGTACATATCACAAAGGTCCGAAAGTGGACGCTCATGATTTCTTCCACATATTCTATCTTCAACAACCGTAAGACTTCCCACTCGCTTCTCCTTCCGCGTAGCTGATTGTTTTTAGGTATGGACCACATAAGCTCGCGAAGATCTTGCACAACGCATTTTGTGTGGATAGTATTAGTTTCACCATCTTTGATTCTAATGCACAACCGCCGACCCCCCAACGCACTCTATCAGACCTAGCATCACCCTTCTCCGGGCCACCAGCACAATCTGCTCCTACCTCAGAACACCTAGACTTCGCAGCAACACCCACACCAAGAGATACCCTCTCGCCCGACACCCCTATATCTCCGCCTAAAACATCAGTAACTCAACCTCTTACTCTTCCGAAAAATTCCATCACAGCCCAATCTACTTCCACACAAAAAGCCGACGAAACAGCGGAAGAGAAAGCAGAAGAGAAACAAGGTCTCCGCGTCCTGCTAGTAGAAGACAACGAGATAAATCTCAAGCTTTTGATCGCCACAATGCGGAAACTTAAGCTCGAGCATGCGACTGCAACAAACGGGCTCGAAGCATTTAATTCCTACAAAGAAAAACACGGGAATTTCGATGTCGTGTTTATGGGTACACTCTCCCTTTCCCTCCCCTACACTTCCTCTCCATCCCCCATCCCCCTCACCATTTCCTATTCCCCACCTCCCTCCTCGCTACAAGAATCGCTTCGCTGACATCCGCACTAGACATCTCCATGCCCATCATGTCCGGCATCGAATCCACGCGCCACATCCGCCGCTTCGAAAAAGAACACAATCTGGAACCCGTAGCCCTCATCGCGCTCACGGGCGCCGCGAACCCGAATACGCGCCAGGAGGCGTTTAGTAGCGGGGTGGATTTGTTTTTGACGAAGCCGGTGCCGATGAAAGCTCTTAGGAGCATGTTAGAGGATTTGAGGAGGGAGGGACGCGGGGCTTTTGCTGGTTAGTTTGGGAAAAGGGTTAGGTCCGAAGGGGGGGGGTGGGCGATGTAATGGGTAATGGGGGAAAGGGGAGGGAAATGGGTCTTTAGGGCAAGGAGTGAAGGGTTGATGGGATATATAGGATGGGATTGGGATTGGGAATAGAACGGTGGATTGGCGTTTGGGTAGGATGGGAAGGTTTATGCTAATGGCTCTGAGAGCGCTTCAGGCGAAAGGACGTATTGTCACTCACAATGACACAGATTGATCTTTTCGTCTAAACTTAGTATCCGTGAAGCATTTCATCCCGTCAAAGTCATTACACTTTCATGCAAGACGAAAACCATCCCTCCCCTTCTTTCACACTTTCTACACAACGCTTCTTCCAGTTTCATTCCATCAGCAACCTCACGGCATCAAAAATGCGTTTTCTGGACGTCGGAGAGTATTCGGATCGGATTAGAAGGGCGCCGGCCAAGCATTTGTACATGAGTCTTGACTCTGGTGGGAAAGTCGGGGAAGCGGAGATCGAGCAGAATTATATCTCCAAAGATCTTGCTAGGATCATCTGGACGGTAAAGTTGCTGAAAAGATAGATTTATGAAGCTTGGATATAACTGAAAGCATGGAAGAAAATTGAGGCAACTATGCGGGAACGTTTATGGCCTTATTCTAGGGGACATACTTCAGTCTGCATTCCGAAGACAGAGGATTAAATAGAGTAGTGTCACATTTTTCGTGCAAGATGTACAGGTTATGCACAATTCATTCTGCTTTTCTGGGGAGGGTTAGTACGTCGTTGCACATGGTATTCAAACGGGTTTTGATTCTCTCGAGGTGGAGGAAGGCAGGTTTCATCCGAGGTGAAATAAGCTGAGATGTGAATGATCTGACTAGAATATGGGAACTCGGTTTTTGTTTTTATTTTTCTTTACTCTCTGATAAGAGAAGTGTAAATTTTAATTGAACTTTCCATGAAATACCTATGTATCAGTTTGTGGAGGGAAGTGAGTGTAGGGATTTGAGGTATTTGAGGACTACAGTCGACTCCCTCCCTTCTTTTACTCTTGATGGATTGTCTAGCTCCCCTCGATGGCACATTTGCTGCTTTTATTGCTTCTAGGCTAGCAAAGGCTATCTACATCACGTGGATTTGTAAACTCCAGGGAGCTCTCAGGAATATAAGACAGAAACGGCGTCGAAAACAATTTCGTTGGGTTAGTTTGAATACAGGCGCTAGATATTCTTTCTAAGGGAGGACTGTAGTGAGATCTCGAGCTAGTTTCAGAGGATCGAAGATGCGTTAAGACATCGTACAATGTTCGTTGGATTACATTTATTAAGCAAGGAGGTCAAAGGGCTTGTAACTCGTCGAGTCACTTGACCTAAGTTTGAGCAAGGCAATCTTATTAACAATGATATCCTTCCAAATCCTGGATCGGAAATTTGATTTTTGTATTACTTGTTTCCTCCATCTTCTAATGACTTGGATACTCGAAGTACATAGAAAACTAGAAGCTTGAGGTTACTCGTCCCACAACCCACACTACGAAGCCAATCAAGGCTGGCCTCTCCCAACGTCTAACCTTGTACTCAACTTCCACCTCGGACATTGTGTCCCCTTTTACCACCCCCCGCAAATTTGACCAATCGCCCCTCACCAGGTTTCTCACCTAGAAAAGCCCAGACGACAAAAAATTCAAAAACAGGCTGCGTCATATCCGAAATGCACTCATAAAATCGTTGCTATACTTATTGCAATTGCCAGTTCAGCCCCGACATCTCGGTCAATGCCGAAACAGCAAGAATTCCCAGGGTCAGCCTAGCAACGGGGTCCGGAATATATTGTTCTGCAAGGCTGAACCTTTCGGCCGGCGTTGTGTGGAAAAGGAGAACCTGGTGTACAAGCTGAGACCGCCCGAACGATTACCGAAAGGAGCTGTCTGACACTGCAAGAGCCGCAGCGCATGACAGAATAAATGCACCCAACTTCCGGCCCGCTCGGATAGAATAAACTGTACACGTATCCTCAGCAAGCAAAAGGAGAAGCTGCCCAAAGCGAGGTGAGAGAAGTTGGTCTTTGCGGTTGGTGATCATGCATCCATTGTCGCACCCGCCCAGGAACGGTGGTGAGCGTTGTGTGCCTGAATCAGAAGCCGTTGTGATAGGAGGAGTTGATCGGGGTGGCGACTCAGCGGCCCCCATTTGAGGCGTGAACGGATCATCGCTGGGTGCAAGTGGTACCATAGGCAAAGGCCTGCTTATTATACCTAGCATTCTATACTTTCCTTGGTCGGCCAAGGCTAAATTCTCCCGCGTGGCAGCAGGGAAATGAAAAGATGCGAGAATTTGATGGGACCAAGATGCGAGACGTGCCTGATCGAGGCAGCCATAGCCTTGGAAGACATATATACCAGTACAATGGCCTAGTGCTGCCTTGTCTGTTCTCACACGATCCGGAGGCTCTTGTCTCCTCACTCTTTCCATTCACACTCGCCGTCCTGCGTCAATCTGCGCCGTTGAGTTGTGTCGGCCACGAGATGCGAATTCCAGCATGAACATGTTCAGGGGCAGCAGATCTGATTTGTCAGCGTCTTCAGCATCCAAGATCGCTAACCGAGCCTCGTTCCTGCAGCAAGATAGGAGACGGCGCCGTGCAGCTCTACGCATTGGCATTAGCATTAGCATTAGCATCGATATCACGAAGCAGCGCACACCTCACTCTCTCGCAAAAATTGCTGCATCACAACAACCTCAACGGCGACACCCTCCACCTTACCTCGATCTCGAACTCCGCCCCAGCAACCTTCTCGCCGTGGAGGCACCGTTGAAACGGCGTCGCAAGCAGGTCCTTCTTCTGCCCACAAACCCACCACATCCTCCGTAACGGTTAATCCGCGAATCCCGTCACCCAGCTTCCAACCGCCCTATCCCACCCCAAGTCCAATTCCCGTTTCAGTAACACCAGAACCTCACGTCCGCATCACCAGTCCTACGCGCTGGAGTCTGCGTAACGCTCTCATCGGTGGCGGGAACCCCGATTTCGCTTCTCCATTTCGCCATCGCTCTGGTAGCAACAGCACACAGCGTGGACGACCGCGTCCGAGTGCTGCGCGATTGTGGAACCCGAGTAATTCGACGCGAGTCTACCCCCCATACAATCAATCTGCCGCGAGACGAAGAGACAGGTCACCTGAAGATAGAGCGGTTATCGCGATCCCGCTTGAACATCCGGATCTCAAAAGTCCAAAAGAAGGTGCTGGTGCTGGGGGAGATTACCCGTTGTTGACGCTTCCGGAACAGAGGCAGAAACGACATTCTGGGTCTACAAGGGCGAGCTTGCAGGTTGAGCGGAGTGGCAGTTCGGCGGGGACAAGCAATCGCATTTCGTTGCCTCGGAGTGTGAGCATTGATATTGCGAGGAGGAAAAGTGGTGACGTCTCGCCAGCAACAGTTTCGCCAATTACACCGATCCTCGACAAAGGGAAAGGTCGAGCTGTTGAGGACCAGGAAGGAGCAGAACAGAAGAAAGCAATTTTATCACCACAATCAGGTCTTACAATCGATAAAGGGAAAGGGAAAGCAATCATGTCCACCGATATCGAGCGAGGTCCAGATCCACAATACCATCCAGGCGGAAGAGCAGAACTACCGCGCAATGCTTCCCAAACATCTCTTGAGGCTGGCATCGGACCAGCCTTGTCATCCAACAATACCTCAATCATAGGCTCTGATGGTCCACCAAATCCAGCCGAAGAATGGGGTCCCCAACACCCATGTTTCCCACACATGAACCCACACGTTCCTCTCTCGTCGCCTGAATACCAAACAACGCGCATTATCCGGATCCGGCGCGACTGGATGATTGAAGGCGATCTGGCACCCACCTTCTCGAATCTCTATCCCGAGATCCTCGACCCCGCTGGCGTCTCGGAAGCAGATTTCCGAACCCTCGTTGAACATGTTAATAACGAGTTAATACCAGCCTTCAACCCATGGGGTATAAGGAACGTCGTAGATGCATTTTTGGGGTTAGTGACGGGGTATATATGGGAGGATCTGGGGTTTACGGCGGTGAAAGGACGACTGAGGAAAGTTGAGCAGTATCTTGAGGATTGGAATAGGGAAATGGAGAAGAGGAGTAAGGACGGTCCTGGGAGTGCACCGAGGATTGTGCCTTTGAGGAGAACTGGATATATGAATGTTTGTTACCCTCCCTTCACCTCCTTTCTACCTAACATAGTCTAACGTGGATCAACAGCTCGATATCCAAGTTCCCGACCCCGAAATCTCCTACCCAGCCTCTCTGCCCGGAGAGCAAGAACAAACCCAAAACCAAGATGCAGACCGAGCTGTCTCTCCCGTCTCTGCTCAATAACCTTTTTGTACACACATCTCTTTTGTCTATACACCTATAATATACTTGAGGAGACGGAGCGAAGGAAAAAAGGAAGGAAAAGGAGGCACTTTCTTACGTTGAATACCCACATACCCATTCTTTGCGGCGTTTTCTTGAGCATTTTAGCATAGCGGTCCAACTTACTCTTTGTACTTATGTTGTTTTAATGGCTCATAGGCTAAGCTAATATATACTTTCAAGACGGCCTTACTGCTCCTGTTGGCTGTGTTGTGTTTTCTTTATTTGATTGGCCAAGTGGTACTCGTTTTTCATAGCACTGTTAGGACCAGAAGGTCAGAAAAACTAAGAACTTTTTGCACATAGTTAGCAACACATAAATGGGAGTTGGCCTTTAACACTCCTCTTTGTGAGATTCTGGAATGGTTTCCCTGGATCAGGTCTTGGGATTTACTAAGTGGTACTTTCCATATATCTGCTATTCCCAGTGGACTCGGTCTCGACGCGATAGAACTTCTAAGCCATGCTTATCAAGTCTATAAGGTGGTGCGTGAATACTTTTAAAGCTTTCCCCTCAAAGCGCCTCGTTTTTAAATAGTTATCCTTGGTAAATTATGACAACTAGGGAAGTCATATCGCTTCACGATGTGATGAGACAAGCTGAAATACAAGGGATCTACTGTTATGACATCTCAATATCTTATCCTAAACAATCTGTTGACCAATGGGTAGATCATGTCCTCAACTCTGCCTCGAGCTGCTAAGTATGTGCAATTTAGATTTAATACAGAAGCTTTGATCTAGAAGTGTGGTCAGCACTTTACTTGCACACTTAGTACCGAGTCTTCCTTGCTGTCAATTCCCTTCTTATCGAGCTCCCCAAAAATTTTAGCTGCATGCCGACCCTTCAGCCTCGGGTCGTGTTTATGGCCAGGACACGGGATTGCACGCCCGAGGCGTTGGTGTGGCACTTCAGACCGTTTGGCAGGCCGTGGGGGAGCCTTGCCACTTTACGGAGGAACTATTTGGTCAACATCGCCAACGGCCTGGTAGACAGAATGTCAGGCTCTCGGTGTGCCGCGCAAGCTTAGGAAGCCACTTTGCGGGCCGTGGTGACCATGAGGCAAATATGTGAGAGGTGGTTGTGTCTGGCATACCGCAGTCATAGGTATTCTTACCACTCAGGTCAGAGATCAGGCGCTCGTCGACTAATGCCTCGGATCCTGATTGATTGTAACGTACAGCCCTCCCGGACGATGTGCTGTTGCAGCAAGCCGTTGCCCGTAAAGGTCCCTAATTAGCGGCATTAGTAGTGATGTGTAGTACGCAAAGAGGTTATGGCAGTGCAGCCACTGCGGGCTCTAATTGGATGCATGAGTAGATGTGCTGTTGCAGCAAGCCATTGCCCGTAAAGGCACCACATTATTGGCATGAGTAGTGATGTGCTTTGGGCAAAGAAGTTATGGCAGG